>NSJW01000075.1:190900-782867 GCA_019955255.1 Castanospermum australe
TACAAGATGGTTCCTAAGGGACACTTGAATTGTTGACAGAAGACAGTGATTAAACAGAAGCCAACTAAAAGATCAAAACTATAAGGGACCAAACTGAAGGAACCACTGGAAAAAGATATTGAATTAAGCTTAAATCCAAATCCAAGAAATTTTATAAGCTTAATTATGAAATTCAGAAATCTTAAAGCATAAAAAAATTTCAAATATCAACTAGCTAGGAATCTTAGTTAATGCAAGCAAATACAACAGTCATTCTCAAATAAAATGAAGGCTATGAAGCTGATATCCAGTTGTTAATTTTCAAATATTTGAGAAGAGATGCCAAGTTCGACTTCAAACCACCAACAAGGAGAGAACAAAACAAATCCAAACTTTCAAACTTCAATGCGAACCCCAAATGCCATGACCATGGAAATGACCCGCAATTCAGACTTTCTCACTTGTGGCCTATTGGGTGGGATCCACAGTCTTTTCTCTTTTACGCCAATTTAAATTGCAGAATCATTCCATCCCCAAAAAGCAATTACAGAATCATTCGGGTTCCGAAGCAATTTTGAAAAAAATAAACTTGGTTATGTTTGGAAATTTTTTTTTTAAAAAAAATTTAACATTAATATTTACCAAAATAAAAGTGTAAACCAGAGTTGTTATTAGCAAAAGTCATTTATTAATTTGGTCCCCAGTTAATTAAAATTTTTATCAGTTGTTTATGTGACATTTTTATTGGTAATGTGATGATATCGTGGTGCGTCATTTTCATAGCAACAAAGTTAGTGAAAAAAACATGTTAAATCATTTTTCCATCCTTTAATAATGAACTTGGATGGAAATTATCAATAAAAACAAAAAATGCCACAAAACGACAACATTAACCAACTTTCCAATTCCAAGGTCCAAATTCGGAGTCCAACTTTCTGTTGCAGATTCCATCGCCCACCATTGCTGAATTGGATTCCATGGATTCTCCACGGAATAAAAGGAGAACCACGCGAAAATCAAATAGAAAAGATACGGTCTCCATTAAGAACTGAACATGTGGTGCTTATGGGGATTCAAGATCCTCCGAAATCGTAAATTTCCACTAATTTTGTGAGATTCTTACTCAATAAATATTTAAAAGAAATTTTTTTTGTCATGTTTGATTTTTTTATAATTATTTTATTTTAATTATATCTTTAAAAATATGATTAATGATACGTCAATAATAACATAGATTAATACGTGTCATTTGAAATAAAAATTTTAATATGAATAATTTTAAGCATAGAATATTATTAAAATGTATGAAAAATATCGATTCTTTCACTTTAAGAAAAATTATTTAGTGTGTATTTTGGTAAATTTATTTTATAATTAAAACATTTTTAAATAAAAATTTATTGAGAAATGTTTTGAAGAAAAAATAAATTTTTTTTAAAATTAATCTATTCTCAAACATATTATTAGTCTAATAATAAATTAAAAAATAAATTATTTACATTTTTTCTTAAGAGATAATATATATTACGAGGGGAAATGTGAAATAATAAAAAAAAGAAGTTAATATTGATTGATTGTCCTTTTTACCTTTTTTTGAACGACCGAAAGGTCAAAGAGGGAGGTTGGCACATGCAACTTTAGATCCAAAATTTTTGGGCTTGCTAATTTCAATATTTTACTGCTGGACCTATTTTCCGTGATGGAAATCTTCCACTAAGTTCTTTATGATATTTGTGTTTTGGTACAGAGTTCTTTATGATATTTGTTAAATAAATTATAAATTTTTAAAACTTTATTCTATGAAAATATGTAACTTTAAAATTTTTAATAAAAAATTATAACTTTTATATACAAAAGTTATAAATTTTTGCAGTTACAACTTATACTTTTTAAATGTTACTTATTTTTAGAAAAGAATTGAAAAAAAATCATATCAAAATATTACAAATATTTATTTTTTTTGAACAAATTTTATAAATTTTTTTGGTCGACAACAAATTTTATAAATGAACCTACCGATACGCTTTTTTTTTTATTAAATGTACTGTAGTACAGATTTTTATGCAAACATATTATTGAGTTTTTTTTTTGTTTTTTGTTTTTACCCTTCTCTTTTATTTGAGCTCATGAATTAGCTCACGTTGTAATGATGGGATGTAAGTAGATGTTACGGATTTAACTCCTAGTAAACAGTAAATCATGATTTTTCTCTTAATTGATAATATAATCATTAGCATTTTATTCAAAGCTTGTGTATTCCAAATAAAGATTGTTTGTTTTTCCTCTTTGGATATTAGTAGGATCAATGTTTAATATATCAACACACAAAAGGTGAAACTAGGTGATAAGTAAGCTGGAACTTTAATACGATAAGTTTTACTTGTAATGTTTAAAAATTCAAATCTCATTAGATTAGATTTTACAAATTTAATTTTGAATTAACTTGATTTGCCGGAAAACTTATGCAATGATCCCTAATGGTGTTAAATGTTAGGCTATGGATCATATTTCTTGTTTTATGTTCTTTCTTGTGTGAGTTCCTGCTAGTGATTTGTAGGATGCTTGGGTGTTGTGAATCTCCTATCTTGTGGCGTAAAGAAAAGCATAATGTATTTGGCAGTGTTGTCGCAGCATCAGAGTGCATAATGGCCAAAACTTGGGCTGTTGCCAACTATTCTATTTTCCCTATTTATAAGACAAATAATGGCTTCTCATTTTGTGCGACCCATGTAATCTTGAGCATCGTACAAAGGGAAATCAAAATTCCTTACATGCAAAGAAATCAGGAAACCATGAAAGGTAAAAAACAAAGTGAGGATAAATATAAGTAAATCTTAACAAGCAAACTCATTCATTTAGCTCAATGTTTGATAACCTAATGGTCCTTGCAGGTCATCCTGTCTCTTATCACTTCCTCCCATCAATGATGGCATCCAAGGGAATAACTTACCAAGCTCCTTGCTTATTTTACTAGGCTTCAACTGCTTATCATTGATTCCGAACTTTGCTCTTTCAATTGCTTCCATTATATCTTCCCTTGCTACAGTTTCACTACCTGCAAAGTCCAAATATATACATATGACTTAACTGGTCACCGCTGCTATCTTCAACTTCAACAGAGACTTGAAAAAAGTATCTAAATAGCATCATTTAATGTAAGGGCACAAGGAAAGCTCAATGAAGAAGTCAATGAAGGCAGAGGGACGCAGAAGGGATGTCTGGTGGGAAGATAATGGAGAACTAAAACTAATTTATACATGATTAGGTGTCACAAAACATGATATATGGTTATATAACATAAGTTGTGATACAATCTGCTGAGGAATGTTATTTGTGATTGCAATAAGCTGTAGTGATTTGAATATAAATTGTAACTCGGTCTTACCTCTGCGAGCAGCAAGCAAAGCAGCTTCATTGACAATGTTTGCCAGATCAGCACCTACCAAACCAGTAGTAAGAGAAGCAACTAAATGACAAATAATGCTTGTGTCCTCTTCTAAGGGAACTCCTCTTAGATGTACAGCCAATATCTTTCTCCTCCCTTCTTCATCAGGTTCCCCTACAAATACTTTTCTTGAGAAACGACCAGGGCGACATAGGGCTGGATCCAAGGCTTCTGGCCGATTTGTTGCTGCAATGACAACCACTCTCATCTCTGATTCAAATCCATCCATTTCTGTCAGCAACTACATAGATGGAAAATAATTGAAAGGTCAGCTTAGAGCTTACAAACTATTGCGAGCACAATGAAAAACTTTACTTAAATTGCAATTAACACACGAAATCTTTGTTCTTCATGGAGAAAGATATACTATGAAATAATTGATGAAGAAGCTGGAATGTTAAACATTTTTTGGCAAGCATGTTGTGAAGGATCAAGTAGTTTCATATTTTCAAAAAAATAAAAAGGAAGTAGGAGAGAAAAGGGAAAAAGTAAACTGTAATAATGTTTTAACAGGAGGAATACAGAAGTGTTAACGTTTTAACAGCAGGAATCCTACTAATTCTAATATCTGTTCAGAAGTAAGCCATAACTACTTTTTTGACCTTCTGTAGCTACAAAAGAAATGCAAGAGATTGAGTAAACTTGCCTGGTTTAACGTTTGGTCACGTTCATCATTGAAACTTCTTCCACGCCTGCCTCCGACTGCATCAAGTTCATCAATGAATATGATTGATGGTGCAAATTTCCTTGCCGCATTGAAAAGGTCTCTGATTCTAGCTGCCCCTCTTCCAACAAACAATTCCACAAACTCACTGGCAGATACAGTGAAAAAGGGCACACCTGCTTCCCCTGCCACAGCACGTGCAAGTAATGTTTTCCCAGTTCCAGGAGGGCCTACCAGCAACACACCTCTAGGTAACTTCGCCCCTAGCTTTTGGTAATTAATATTGCCTTGCAGACATGAAACTATCTACAAATAAGGGACTGTGTCAATAAAAAGGAAAACAATAAAGGCACCGAGGAAAAAAATATTGTTACTCACTCTAGTTTCACTGAAAATTCATTTTCGTTCCTATACTTCCAACTGTTACAATTTAGTCCTCTATGTTCTATGAATGGGACAAGTTCTATCACCCTTTTAACAGTTCTTAAATTTTCTGGGAATTTTACCGACACATTTGGCAAAATTAACATTAATCTAGCGCCCATAAGGACACCGTGCTTTCTTTCCATCAAACATATCAGACAAGGTTTACACAAAAGATATCAAGAGCATCCATGTAAGGACATAAATGAACCTATATGCAGAAGTTGGTCCATACTCATGAAAGAGAGTGGGGGGAGGAGGTGGGGTCCTGGCATTGACAGCTGAAAGTGGAACCAGAAAAAAATCTTCATAGCAAACAAATTTAAATTGAAATGGTATAATGAAATCAATGCTGATGGATTGAAGTCACAAGAATAAATAGATGGTCTCAACCAAACTGTTCAATCAGCATCCTTGATTACCATGTAACACAAACAGAGTATTTGAAGTTCTATATTTAATACAAAATTACTCTCTTGTCAGAATTCTCCTATTTTTTCTCTTTTTTTTTTTTTCCAGTAACTTACCTGACCTTTATCATGCTATGGTCATAATTTTTATTTGGAAGTGAGAGGTGGTGCCAACAAGGTCCTCACAGAAAAATACTAGCATAGTTGTCATTCCCATTTCTTGGACCTACAAAAATTGACCTATGAAGAAATCCACGATCTTCCCATCATAAGGCTATTGTGACATTAAAGCAGATCATGACAAACTCCCATATCATGTTAAAACATTGGCGTTCTCACTGAGGCAAGGAGTACAGACAAATGATCTGGCCGCTGGCCCAGGAAAATAAAACATACACACACACACACACACAAAACTTGTAATGGGTAGTTCAGTACTAATATTAATACTAAAGGCTTTTCACTCAAATGTGCCAACTAAATTTACCAGTTAGATTCTTTGAAGCTACAGATATATGTGGTATCCCCACATTGAAACTCTGAAAATGGGACTCAGGCCATCTATAACTCATAAAGACTTAGTCTTTTTCAACAAACACAGATACAATGAACTACAATTTATCTGCAAAAGATAATGTTCTTACGAGTATAGAAAACTATTAAGTGTCTGTGAATTAAATAAGGAAGTGTTGATGCTAAAATCAAGGGTGGTAATTGGGGATTGAGTCTAAGTGATTGATTAGAGCTTGATTGAGGCCCAATTGATTGACAGAATATGCTAGTAATATTCCTCCAGCATTCAGTATAAATTGAGGTGTAGGCTGGGGGTAATTCACACATTGTGCTTCATCCTACAACCTTTCTACATTGCCTCTCTTTCTCTGTCTATCTGTCTCTCACACTCTTCGAAATCATTATTTTCTCTGTCTCATATTTTTTAACATGGTGTCAGAGTGAAACCATACATTGAGACCTGTACCTCCACCATGGTTTCAGTCATATAGATTTGTTTTTATATTTCTTTCTTCTTCTAGCTTACTTACCAAAATAGTTAGCCATCATCTAATATCATGGTTAGTCACTGATTTGTTTGTTGAATCAACAATCAGGCTCCACCATTGTGTTCGGAAGGTTCCAATCATCCAGACACACCATTGCAGTCTAGATGCTTTGTTGTACACACACTATAGCTTAAAAAAGATTTTTTGCTTCTAGTAAACTACTCCTATCTATCAACAATATTCACTTTATACTACCAAGTCAGTTAGCCTTGCTGAACTCCAATAAATGAGCAACATAATTTTAGAAATTCGAAAGAAAAGACAACGATCCACTTTCTAATATTACTTGCATCTAATGAAACCAAATCCACTATGTAATATTACTTGCATCTAATAACCAATTAGTGTCAGTATGCTCAGCATTCTTAACCGTCCTGAAAATAAGTCATCAAGGAGTGCTTAATGCACATCTTACTTAATACCACAGGAGATTTCCCCAAGAGAGGAACAGGTAATCATGTTATGTCAGCAACAATTGTCACTTAACAAAATTAGCAAGACAAATCACTTTTATATTACATAAATAATATAAACATTAGAGTATGAGATAATTACCTCCATGAGCTCTACTTTTGCAGAATCAACACCTTCCACATCATCAAATCCAACTGTCTGACTATGAGGTCTCTGCTTCCTTGCTGGACTATTTGCAGCAGAAAGTTGACGATATAGAAGCCACATCAATGGAATTAGAGGTATCCACAGTGTTATCACAGTTATCAAAGTACTCCTCATTGACATTAACACTGACTGAGGTGCGGAGCTATATGTAACTCCCTTTTCTCTCATTAAACTAACAAGGAATTTTTCGTCGTGATCTATTTTTCTTGTGGAATACTGCCACTCAGGAATAGAAGATCGAGTTCTTGAAATTTTCCTTAATATATTCACTAGTGGAGTTTGGTCAGCTCTTGAAGTATCCTCACTTGCAGACTTATCTATATCTTTATCAAATGACACATCTGTTACTTCTGATTCTTTACCAGAAATTTGATCATTTTCAACAGTCTGGGGGTTCATATTATAATATATACGGCGAGACCCCTCTTCAACTAAAACTTTAGTTACAGTTCCATTTTGAAGGCTTATAATCAAGTCCGAATATGGAACAATTTTTGGAGAGGGAAGTGCAGTCAATTTCAAGAACAGGTAACAAAGGCCCAACACAATAGAAAATGAGGTAGAAAATGCCACTGTTCTAATGTTCTTCCTTATAAAGATTCCCACCTCATTCAAAATGGATTTAATGGAAACCCGTTTCATTCTTATAGCTAATAACCGCAACCTCGGTCGTAACCTCAATGAAAATCTCCTTTTCATGCTATTACTATTACTTTCCCCTTTACCATAGTGGGTCACGGTCTTTCTGTCTCCTCTGCTTCTATTCACAAGTGGCTCAATTTTACTGTTACTGGAAAGACCATGCTGAGACTTGCAACAATAAGGAAACCTCAATAAAGAAATTTTACTTTTTCGGTCAGCATACTCAAGCTTCTGTTTCCAGACCAAGCCATGTTGAAATCTGTAGCTTCGATTAAACCCCAGAGAAGGAAAAAGAAATGAACTAGTGCACAAACCTCCATACGCCCCAAAACATCTTCTTTGTGCCATATCAACTCCCAAATTATCTGGTCTAATAAATGACCCAGTACTGCAAGCAAAAGAAAAACAAGCCATGCCTATTCCACAATTACAGCTATATACCCATAAAAATCTGCCGGTGCCCAATAAAGTGCACTACCACAAAAAAAGTTTGAAGCTTGATAATACAGGGAAGATGAAGGAGCTAAAGAAATTCTCAGAGCTATGGTATTCCATGAACAGTAGCAAGATGGGCATTACCTGATATCACATGTCAGCTAGCAGAAAAAAAAAAGGAATTCTGGGTGTAATGTCTGGTAAGACGATGAAGACGTAAAGCGAAGAGCGCTTCTTCCTTGTTAGTGACAGTGTCATGGCTTACGAGGTATATCCGCAGGTTTGAGCCATGGACCTGGGTTGTTTGCAAATTGGGGCCCCGAATTATTGCGAAACATTATCCAATATCCATATTCGACCTTAGCCTGGCTGTTCCTCCGTTTCATAAAAGGATTGTTATTTTGTCGCTATAACCCAACCCAAATTTTAGGTATTAATATTCATTTGTCAATTACTTATGAATTGTTGTTTTTTTTATTTAAACAAATCAGTTTGAATATCAATATTAAAAAAAAATATAAAACAATCTCCAAAACTTAAAGGAAGGTGAAATTCTCTTTTTACATGCAATTTTGCTTGTTAATTATTTTTCCTCACATAATTTTTTTAATATTTATAAATTAATTAAATAACTTTTTACATAATACGTACTTATTTAAAAGATTATTAACACTTTAATTGATAATTTTAAAATAATTTATTATTATTATATTTTATTTTTATTCTAAAAAAATATATTTTAATTTTAATTTTAATTTTTGATAATATAAAAAAATTTTACATTATTAATTAATTGTATTTGCTATTTAAATTTTTAGTTGCTAAATAACGCATTATTTTCTTATTTACTGGTATACGTAAAATGATATGACATAGTGAATAACTTTAAGGCATATTATAAAAATATTTATCCATATAAAGGTAAAGGCATGGGTTATGTATTATTGGGTATATGTCCTGCGAAACGACCGTGGTCACTGCCACCCGCCTCGTTCTCTTCCCTCACGCGGCCTTCTTCAGAAATTTCAGAATCGACAACTCTTTGCGATTGCCAATTAAGTTCGTCATTTTCACCACCGCAGCTGCGTTCGCCTCCGCCCTGTCTCTACCATTGGAGCGGCAATCGGGCTTCGCTTCTTGGCAACCCCAAATTCACCCATCATCATTCAATAGTACAAGGTTTGATCTTGTGCGCGCGCGTGTGTATATATATATATATATCTTGTTGACAATGTTTGAGAATTTGGGTGCACGTTGATCTTGGCGTTTTCCTCCCCTTTTCTGAGCATTTGGGAATTTTCACATTGGAGGGTTCTTGAAAGCTGATCACATTGCCCAAAAATGAATTTTCGGATTAAAAGCTATCAGTGTTATTTTGGCATGCAGTAATGGTGTGGTTGCTGATTCGGTGCTTAAGGGGAAACAGGGATGTTTTCCCTGTAATGAAAAATTAAGATAAAATAAAATTATGAACAAATATAGATGTTAGAACTTTTTTTTTTCTTTTTGTAATTTACGTCAGAAGTAACTGATCCTTTGCGACTAGTGTACTTTTTTCTTATTCTTGCTGTCTTTTTAATTCTGTTTTCTATGTTTTCTTTTTTTTTTTCTTTGGAAGTTGATTGATTATTCTAAGCCAAGTTGGGATGCTCTGAATTTATAACTTATAAGCAATGCACAATTGCAATAATTTTCTATTGACAACTGATTTTGGGTTGTATTTAACGTTAAATTGGCAAATCATAGCATAATGTGTCAAAGGGAACACATCAAATTCCTCTATTTGGCCCATGCCTTGAGTTACATTTACAGGCTTATGAATTAGTTGTTTGGTACCTTAATCAATATCATTAGGTTTTGTAGATAATTAAGATAAAGAGATATCAGATAAGGATCAGATGGTTTCTATCTTTCTGTTATGGGTATGGCACTTAGCATGTGCTCTCACTGCCACTAACTTTTAGAGACCCCTATAGAAATAACAAAGTGTAATCTCGTATACATTTTTATCTTAATTATTGCATACTTGCATTGTACGTTACTTTCGATTTAAAAGAAAAAAACAGGGTGGCCCAATGCACAAGGCTTCCACCACCGCCATTGTGGGGCTTGGGGAGGGTCAGAAGTTGACAACGTTACCCACATAACCAGATAGGCTGTTTTCGTGACTAGAACCCGTGACCACCAGGTCACAAGGCAGCAACCTTACACCAGCCTGTCCCACAAAAGAGATGAAGGAAGAAATGGCTGAGTAAAAAGTCTGACATTTTGCTGCATTCAAATAGACCAAACACCAGCCAAAAGAGCACAATTCCACAGCATTTTATTCATAAATTTGTTGTCTGTAATGACTCTAAGGAGTTGGAACTGGAGTCTTTGTTAGTGGTTGTGTGCAATGGATGATAAATCCATTTCAAGCCTTGTTTCTTTCATTAATAGGTTACAACTAATATTATTTCAACAGCTCTAGCATAGCTGGAATGTTGCTTGACTGAGGATGTTGTAATTATGTGCTTGGCTTGGGTAGGGTGTTTTTTAAAATTAAAAAATGGTCTTGTTGTAAATAATTTACATTGTGCAGCAATGGCATTGCTCTATAACATATTTAGCAGCTACTGAAAGCTCGTTACTGAATCATTATTAATGTAATTAAGCAAATACTGTAACTATATGTATGTGCAAATTGCTTATTTTGTCTCAATAATTTTAGTAAAATTGTAATGACATCACCTTGTTTTTGCCTTTTCTTTTCAGGTTTTCATCATTGTAATGTTTAGGGTAGCAAGCTATGTCATTTGTCTTTTGGTTTGGGAGAGCTAATTTATGGTTTTTGAATGGAAAAGAAAAAATTAGATGACTATGAGCCAGGTCCAGTTCCTTCACCGAGAGCAATAGATAGATTTGGGTTTGTAAGACAGGATGTTAATACTTCTGATGGTTTAGTCAAGAGTAGATCAGCAAATGACTATGAGAGGTAATTTTTTTCTCCCGTAAACCTTTCATTTATGTAAGCATAATTGTGCATCAAAATATGGCCAATGATTTTACCTTACTATCATCTATCTTTCATCAGAATTAGGGAGGAAAGAAGGGTTAGAAAATGGAGGAAGATGATTGGGGTTGGTGGGAGTGATTGGAAGCATTATATAAGGAGAAAACCTCATGTTGTTAAAAGGCGTATAAGGAAAGGAATTCCTGATTGTTTAAGGGGCCTTGTTTGGCAGTTGATTTCTGGAAGTCGAGACCTATTGCTGATGAATCCCGGAGTTTATGAGGTAATCAATTTATTAAGATGAAAAATCATGATTTTTTTAGAATATTCTGTAAGCTATGATCAGTGCTTGTCACAGTGTTATCTTGTTACAGTTCTCCAATTAACATGAATTGAACAATGTTCTCCATTTTCATTCACCTATCTTTCTGTGTTGTGTATTTTTGTTTGTTGTCACAGTATCCCCACCTTTGATATGCTGGTTTTCAAAACATTGAGTATTACGCATTTTGAGCATTTAGGTCATGTTGATGATTTTGAGGCTATCATAAATGGTGCTGCTCTGAAGGACTTTATCTACTTTAATTTCCATACTCTTATAAGCAAAATAAGTTTCATTTGGATTGGACAACTTCTGCCAAGTTAGAACAAGTCAATTATTGATATAGGTCATAGTATTGGTAGCAATAATCTCTATAAAAAATTGATCCAGGTGTCATATAGTTGAAACTAGTGATAGAAACGGATTTTTTATGGAGTATGGTTGTGGACCCCTTTGTTACTGTAGTTGATAATTGGTATCCTGGAATATGGCTGCATTACCTAAAGATACTGGATTCAGGATTTTTTTAAAGCTAATTTTTAGTTATTTTTAACCTTTTCCTCTCCTTGGCCCACAGGGCACAGGGGCACTTCAATGAAGCTTAAAGGTTTGATATTATTTATCCAAAAGTCCCCAGTCCTTTCTGAATTAATCTGAATGGTGGTTTCAACCCTGTCTTGTTCATTGGATGAGAAATGAGATTTCTATATGCTCCTTAATTGTTCTCGTTCGACTCTTATTATCCCTACATTTCTCTAAAAGGTAAAGTTTTTGAAATATGTAAGTTCCACGCTTTTTCTATTCAAAGTACCGCATTCTTATTGGTCAACAATGAGGCCATCTGCTAACCTGTTTTTTTATTTCCCTATAAAAGAAGAAATATTGTTTAAAAGTAGAAAGAAAGGACTACAAGAAAAGAGGATAAGAAGAAACGGAAAAAATTTCCAGAAAAACAAGTAAAGCACATCAATCAAGCAAAGCTAGCAAATCTCTTTGCACGTTCCACTAATAAGACCCTCTGTAATATCCATTAGCTGAGCACAATAAATAGGCTAAGAAAACCACTTTATCCCACAGGAGAGGCAGCAGAAAAAAATTGTTCATGAAAATTCTGGCATTCCTCTCTTATCAATAAGCACCAAATAACAGCAAACACTGCACACTGCCAAAGATCTTTGCCCTATTTTTCCTCCCAAAACCTCAGAAATGACATAAAATAAATTACTTCAAACTTCCTGGAAAAAAACCAACATTCACTAAAAATACCAAAAAGTTTATGCCCCAAATAACCAGCAGCTAGACAATGCAAAAATAAACTATCTAGCCATGTGCTTACTCATTAGTTTATCACGATGAAGTCTATAAAAATTTCTTCATGTTATAGTATAATTTTCTGTAAGCATGATTACAAATAAAATATCTGTTACGGTAAAATTCTAAAAAAAAATGTTACATGTACGGTTTTTATTGGATACACAGTTGTTTGGTGGTAGGTGTATATCTTGATTAGAGATCTGTGCCTTCTAATGCCTTTACAGTGTTTTCACTTCAGTACCTCCCCCCCCCCCCCCACCTCGGGCAGTTATTGGATGGTTACATTTTGTCCCACTAATAGTGCTGTTTTATTTGTGGTATCTTGTGGGTCTCTTCCTAAAAGAATAAAGAATTGGTTTGTACGTATTTATTTTGAATTACCCAGCGGGCCAGTACTCTTATGGTATTCAGCACCTTGCCTGTATTATTGATTTCAGAGTAAACTATTCCAATCTTCCCTGGACTTTTTTTATCTGTGTAGCTTTTCATAGGTTTCGAGGGGGGTCTGTGCAGGTTTTTAAAATAGAGGATGAATTTTGTAAAAAATCAAGAACCTCCAAGGCAGGCTGGAGTATTTTGCTCTTGATTTTAGCACCTATCTCTCTCTCTCTCACACACACTTACTCACACATGCGCGCACGCACAATCATAGACTTACACATGCTTTTGTGGGTGTACATGAACAAGTTTATTTATATGATTTTTTCTACTTCTGTTTCTTTATATCTTTCTTTGAAGAAGTTGAAGTGTTTACTTGTCCAAATATGACTAAAAACATTAACGTTTTTTAGCTTCCAAAAAGAAGAGGTTTCAGTTTCATTGTGTATTATATGTTGTCCGTCAACTCTGTTGGGAAAGCAATGTCACAAATTACAATTATGTATCTTGCTCTGGATTTGACGGATAATGAATGTGGTTTCCTTCTAACTATGCAACCAATTATCTTAGATTGACCTACATGAACGTGTTAGGGATTTTTTTTTTATTTTGCATGTTTTTATATCATAGAAAGAGAAAGAATTATAGTTTAAATGATTATATAGTTTACAAGTATAATTAGGTTCGTGATGGCTACTGATCAAAGTATGAAATGAAGGAATTAAAACAGGAGATTTATCCTTTAGATAATGAGGTTTTCTCCTTGCTCTTTTTTAAATTATCCTAAATTTTAATCTAAAACTGTGCCACATTTGGGAGATTGTGTTGACGAGACATTATGCCTATTGCAGCAACTAGTCATATATGAGACATCAGCCTCCGAACTGGACATAATTCGAGATATTTCCCGCACCTTCCCTTCACACGTATTCTTCCAACAGAGACATGGACCTGGGCAGCGGTCACTCTACAATGTTCTAAAAGCTTACTCGGTCTTTGACAGAAATGTTGGATATGTTCAGGTTTTACTTATGCTACGCACCACTTTTTTCTGCTTGTAGCAAAGTATTTCATGAAATTGATCATTTTAAAAATCCAGGGAATGGGTTTTTTAGCGGGTCTGTTGCTTCTTTATATGAGCGAGGAGGATGCATTCTGGTTGTTGGTGGCATTGCTGAAAGGAGCCGTTCATGCCCCAATGGAGGGCTTGTATCTGGTAACTATTTTGTTCTAGGAATTCATTTGTGCTGATTACTGATAGTGTCAATGTATTATTCCTGTCTTTTGGCCAATTTGTTTTTTTTATTCTTTTAAAACCTATTTCTAGTGCATCAAAATTTACTTTCAATAATAAATATATTTCTTCCGTTTATTGGATGGTTTTTTATATTGTCTGAGTATGTGCATCTGCATCAGTTTTTCATGTATGCAAACTTAAATATTATATATCATTGATGCCACCATGGTGTTTTTACAGCTTGAAGCAGCTTATTGCTTGTAAGCATGTATGTTTATTGTATGTGTTGTAAATCTACGCTACATTTGATGGTTTTTTGGTTACTGCTCTCCTGCTTTGGTGCTCAGATAATGCTACTTGGTGATAGGGAAAAGAATGCTCTGGATAATCTCTTCATCTTGTAAAGTCATTAATACGTTGGTGAAATGGTGTAAGAATGTTCAGATGATACATCTGGTTCAACATTGAATTTCAGTTAAAGAAATATCATGAGGGAATTTTAAGTGAGCTCTTAGGATAGACAATGCATAGAGAAGGACAAAATATATTAAGAATAAGGGAGACAGGTGGACAAGAAAAATTCCTAAATTAAGGAATCTTGTTAGTTATGGGAATATCATGTAATTTCTTCTGTTTCAACTGTTTTACTTATTCATGTGTCTCAACATTTTCTTATATATTAAAAGTAAGTTCCTCTTCCCGTGGATTTGCAAACCAAATTGGTTATTAATCATCCTTATCTTTGAATGCGATTGCTACTTTAGGATATGATTTTGATCTGTAATTACATGACTAATCTGCACTTCATCTTTGGGTATACTGGTAACAACCATTTTCTGCTACTCATTGAGATGTCATATAAAACCTGTTTATGTTTATTGGTTCTGCCATCTTCCAATTATCAAATGGGTGCTTCTCTCTTTTCTGATATATGTATTCCATGGGGGTAGTACTGGATAAGTATTAAATTGCATGCTTTTGAAGAACTCTCTTTTCATGACGATTACTGTCATTCTGAATGTAGGCAGGATTGCCTCTGGTACAGCAATACCTCTTTCAGTTTGAATACTTGGTGAGGGAGCATTTACCAAAGTTGGGAGAACAATTTTCCCAAGAAATGATAAATCCTAGCATGTATGCAAGCCAGTGGTTCATAACTGTATTTTCATACTCCTTTCCATTCCATTTGGCTCTTCGAATTTGGGATGTCTTTCTTTTTGAGGTTAGAAGTGATTTCCCTTAGAGGAACCATTGTTTGGTTAGAAACATGATATATAATGACAGCATTTTTGTCCTTCCAGGGTGTTAAAATTGTCTTTAAAGTTGGCTTGGCCCTTTTAAAGTACTGCCATGATGACTTGGTTAGTATCATGTGACCTTGTGACTTGTGTTTGCTATGAATAAAAAATAGTTAGCAGATTTTCTGATCATAATTTGTATTTTGTTTGTTTATCAGATTAAACTACCTTTTGAGAAACTGATACATGCCTTGAAAAACTTCCCTGAGGATGCAATGAATCCAGATACATTATTACCGCTGGCTTATTCCATCAAGGTTCTCTGCTTTTCTCTGCATTTTGATTTCTTCACTCGTGCAGACCCAAAAATTCATGTTTTCCTTGTCTTGGACTTCGAAGACTTCAAAGTGAATTATAGCATCGTCAATTAATTCTTGTACTTCTGAACTTACACATGCATTTTATTTGTAAAAGTTGCTTTCAGAGTTGCATGTTACACTCTCTGTTACTGTTAAATCTCTTATTGATTCAGTTGCTCAAATGATGATATTCATGACATTGATACAAACTCCAAAGTTGATTTTGGTTTAAAATACCAAACTATGTTGAATCTGTATGTAGAAAATTTTCTGTGTCTCCATTTATTTTTAAACACAGCTCAAGCAAAAAAGGTTATACCAAGTCAAATTTATACAAATTATTTGTGTAGATTCATAGACTTCACACCACTCTCTTTTTTATGTGTGTTATGTGTAGCTTTAGGTCAGAAAAAGTAGGCCGCCCACATTTGCACTCTAAGGTGGCTATTCCTTTAAAACAATCTTTATAGGCTTATCAGGGAGCACTGGATGTGTCCCTGTACTCTGGAGCAGATTTTTATTGTTCGTTGTGAAAGTTTTGGTTAAAACAAAGAAACTAATTTTTTGTGGCAGCGTGCAGTTCATGCAATCCTTTGACGTGTGTGGTTGGAGCAGAATTTTCATATCTTTAAGCTTGTCTCTTGGCCCCAAAACTTATAATGGGATATTTTTGTTTTTAGCTTCTCTTTGGTGTTTTACTCATAGCTGCTTCAATGGAGTTTCTATCTCCAATATGCAGAGACTGGACAGTCTTGCTGCATTCTTAATTTTTTCTCATTCTCTTTTGTATATAGAATTTCCTGTTTTGGATGATTTCTTATCCTCCCCCTAATTGTACTTCCCCTCTCTTTTCTCTAATAAATTTTTATCAAAAAAAATCTCAGATAATGTTGCAGTCAAAATGCAGACCTTTTTTAAAGAAAAAGCTTTGAATTTGCTGAGCTGCAAAAAATTCGCTATCATAGACAGATTGGCAAGCAGCTTGACTCCAAGCATTTTTCTATGCACGCAACATGCTAATTACTATCTCCCATCTTACAACGACTTTAATTTGATGTCTCAATCATTACCCTACTTAACCCTTCCGATTCAGTTGTGCCTCGGTATAGTGGACTTTTGCCAATTATAATTTACCTAAGCTTTGAAAAGGTTTTTGGCGCATGGATAATTTCCAAACCCCTTAAATTTTCCTGTCTAGTAATTGCTAGCCCTTTTTTTTTTCTGGCTTTATATTAAACCTATCTGTTCTCTCTAGTTATTATGTTGCAAATTAAGAGATGCTTTGGAATATAAGATTTTGTATTTGTTTTATAATTACTGTTCAACATGCTGGTCCTCCAGAATATTTACATGCTGGGTTATTGTGCTTATTTTAATTACTAGGTAATGCTTTGTTAGTGCTTTAACATGTATTAATGGAATAACTAAAAAGTTGTTTCAGGTTTATTTCCATATCCCTTTATAATTATGTTTCTACTGTGCCAAGAAAGAGAACTAGTTAGTTGTTGCACACTACATAATGGACATTCCAATAATGCATGATGTGATTAGAATGTATTATACATGACACTTTGCCAAAACTTTATGTGCACAAATCATCAATATTAGTCATACCTTGTTTTATGTTTACGCACCTATGTTTTGGCTCTTATCAGATATCCAAGCGTTTAGAGGAACTGAAACAAGAGTATGAGAAGAAGAATGGAAAGGTCGTTCGATCTGGGGAACTTTCTGAAAAGCAAATACTTCCAAGCGTCCAGAGCAACTGAAGCAGGAGTATATCAGCAGATGAAGGGATAGGACATTCGACCCGCAGAACTATTTGTAAAGCAGAGAATGCCCAATTAGGTTTTTTTCTGGCCTGCTGGGAAACATTCCAATGTAAAAATCATAACCTCAGATTTTATATTCTTTTGAAATTGTGACCATACGTTGCATACCATATTAGATATTGACTCTTACCTTCAAAGTTCAGTGTTGTGAAGTTTCAATGAATATAGAAATCTTTTATTTATCTTTAGACTGATATGGGTCTCTTTTTTTATTTTTCAATTATACAAAGATAAAATTGTTTTAGAAATTGCATGTGACTATTATAAAAGGAAGCAGATAGTGACAATTTGGAGTTGATGATTATTCTTTATAACAGTGCATGGAATTTTTTTTCTTCTTAATATATATGAAATTTCAAGATATGATTGTTAAAAGCTGTCATGAATCTATATGATCATGCTGACTCCGATGTTGATTCTGCGGTCAAAGCTTGGAGTAAATTACACTGTCCCAGCTGAGGTTTTTAAATTTTGCAGAATTTTTTTAAATTTTTTTATAAAAACTTTTTTTTAAAAAAAATCCATAAAATAAGTACCTTTCCTGTTGGTAAGTGTAATCTCAAATTAGAATGGCAGTTTTTGTATAACGGATTAGGGTAATTTCCTTAAAAATCAAAAGCTGTCATTAATCCCCCCCCAAAAAAAAAGCTGTCATAAATATATGATCATCTAAATTATTCACACTTTTCAACTAGATCATTATCGAATTGACATATATTATAAAATTTTGGTTAATTCTCTTTACTTCCCCAATATTAGAGGGAAAGAGGTTCAAGCTAGAAATGGCTTCTTTAGCCATCAGCTTCACCTCCTGAATCTGAGCTTTGTTATTTTATATGATTTTTGTAAGAGATTGGGCTGCAACCAGTTCCATATGAAAGATTCATCCAAGGCATTTTACAGGATAACTCCTTTCAAATTAAAAGAACCATACGTGTTAAGTTGGGACTTTTATATAAGCGTCTAGCATGACCTTTCGAACTTGTACGTGTAATTTGATATCCAAATTCAATTCACGTGGTCCCAAACCCTTAATTTTCCTTAACTAAGATGTCTTAAGCTCTAAATTCATATTTAAAATCCAACTCAAGTTTGAAAAATCAAGTTGAAACTTAATTAAAACTGTCAAACTCATGTACCCAAAAAAACAAAAAATCAAATTCAAGGTTTAATTAGCCCTATTCTATTTTTTTTTTGTAATTATAAAATTTAAATCTGATTCCCCACAAAAAATCAAGTTATTACTAGAACTATTGCTTAAGTGACTATAATTTGTAAAGTTAGCTTGCGATCTACTGAGTTTCAATATCAAGTGTTCAAACTTGTCTTGATTAAATAATCAAATCTAATATTAGACATGGACTTTTTTAATTAATTTTATCTTAAAATGTTGTAAATTTTTCAAATATTAAAATAACCTCGTACAATATTATGTTATTTTTTGGATGACACACCTGAGTGGTCTCTTAAAATTTTAAATGAAGTTGATAATTTTTAAATAGCTAACCCTGCTAATGTTATTGAGCAGCTTAATCTAATTACCGCCCTTATTAATTGTAACAATTAGTAAGGATAGGGTGTAGTATGCCCTAAAAACAGATATGTGCAGACGACTGCACCCGTGGCTTCATTTCATGAGCACAATTGATTATATATTCGATTATTTGAATACAATTTGGTTGTAATTGCGACAGTTTTAAAAGTAGATAGGGCCATTCAAATTGAAACATTCTTCTCATTAATGAAATTGGTTCCGCTAGACTTATGATTGAAAATGATTACAACTGAAATAAAATGGAATGATGTCATTGCGACATAAATTAATCAGCAGGGTTTATGTCGGGAAACCAAGTCCAGCATAATGATATAACCATTTAGCTTCGTTTGTTCATTCCTGTTGCATCCTTCACAGCATCAGCAGCTCCTTGTGCTTTAGCCTTCATTTGCTGACCAGCCTATATATCCACAATAAAATAAGCATTACTGTTGTGTTGTGGGTCCATTTTATGAATGAATGAAAACACAGTTTGAACATTTTATTCACTATATCTTGCAAATCATGACACCACTATTAATCTATTTAAAAGCCCGAATTTTGACAAATAATGAAAACTTGGAACCTCTTGCATGGATTCTTTAGCAGATTGAGCAGCATTGCTAGCCTTGTCCATCATGGTGTTAGCCTTTTCCTGTAACAACACAAGTTTTTCTGTTAGTTATCAAAATTGAGCACATCTAAATATATATATCACTGGATCAGAGAGAAATCAAGTTGAGCCAGACCTGAGCTTGGCCTTGGGCTTGTCCAGCTTGGTAGCTCACACTTTGGGAGTCCATCTTCTTTGAAACTGTTGTAAACCGAATGAACAGATAAGATCAAGAGTTGTTTGAGTTTTTCAGATTCATATTTCTTACGATCTGTTGAAACTTATATACTTTCTCAGAGCACTGCAGTATTCAATACGTGGTTTTCTCACGTTTTGATGCACAAATTGCGATTCACAGTTTGCTCCTTCACATACGCTTTCAAGGGCACATGTCATGCCAATCTCGGAAAAGGGCTTTAGCAGTTGTTGATCAGCAAACCTGTGGAGGAGATTCATTCGTAGCTCCAAATTAAACTCCTACCTTGGACGAGTTCTTTTTATTTTCTTTGTTAATATTGGGTAATTAATAATAGGAAAAAAATTAATTTGCTGCTATAAAGTTTGGGTAGAGAAAGTCTGCATACGCATGTAACACATCTGTTTGCAGTTTACATAGTTCACACATAGACAATGTTGTAGGTCATTAGGTGCAGGTGTAAAAGTCAAAATGAGATCAGCTGAACTCAAATGTCACCATCTGTTGGTGTAAAGAGATACTAAAAGCGATGCAACTAGCATTAATCTATTGAAGATATCACAGTATATAGTAAAATAAAATGGTCGACATATATATACTAACACCAGTGAATTATATATTTTTTTGTTTGGTTTGAAAATTCTTAAATATTGTGTGTGTGTATGTGTTTTTTTTTTTTCATTAATAAAATGAACAACTTTGAACTGTTGAAAATTTATAGTTTCCATATCTTTGTCAAGAGAGAAAATCCAATCACGGAGCCAACTTCAAACATTGCCACGCTGTTTAGTTTAGTGTGGAATCTTATCTAGATTAAGCTGAATTATACATAGTTTAAAACGCTAATATGGTGGAAGTTAAAATACTAATAAATTGTGGTTTATAATTGATAATGTAGTACTGAAACTTAATGCACTACATTGTTCCCTTTTTTTTCTCAGATGAATTAAATCATGTTAAATGTGCATGATAAATAATGTGAGAAAAAAAAATCTCTCACAAGAAAAAATGTAGGAAATCTCTCAGGTTGTGAGAGCCCAAAGTAAAATGGATATGTCTTTTCCATTAGAAATTAAAGCATTCTTCCATGCATCAAATCATCCATCATCCAAGCACCAAACTGAGAATAGTAATGCATTCTCCAATTCCCGGCTCTCCTCGTCAACCGGTCCAGATGCCATCTCTTCTCAAAAATAGCATAACACATTTAAGAGTCCCTCAAAGAAAATGTTAGGATGCCACGTGGCCCACTGAAATTTGCGTATTCAAATCCAAAGCTTGAACCATGCAAATATTCATGGGGAACTTGCATATAAATCCCAACAGAGTGCAAGGAAACATCATCTTCATCTCAAACTTCAAAGTGTTCTTGATCTTCAATTCATTCATTCAGTTCATTAATACAGTTTCAAAGAAGATGGACTCCCAGGCAACGACGAACTTCAATGCTGGACAGGCCCAGGGCCAAGCTCAGGTTTCCTTAATTCTCTCTCTGGGTGGTGCTCAATTTTGTATAATAAATTATAATAATAACCCATATATGTTTTAGTTATGTGCAACTTTTTCTTACCTGTTAGATACATAGAATTATATATGCTTTTGTGTGTGTGTTTTACAGGAAAAGACTAGCAACATGATAGACAGGGCTAGCAATGCTGCTTCGTCTGCTAAAGAATCGACGCAAGAGGTTGCAATTTTTTTTTTCTTTAAATTTGTCAACATATGTGCTTTGAAATAGATTGATAGGCTGTGATTTGCAAAATGGGTGTGAATAGCATGCATATGTTTATGGCCTAAAATTTAAGTATCCTTCAGTTATTAATTACATTATCAATCCACATGAGTGAATGCTTTTTCAATTCTGTGCAGGCTGGTCAGCAGATGATGGCAAAGGCACAAGGAGCTGCTGATGCTGTGAAGAATGCAACTGGGATGAACAAATGAACTAAGCTAGATTTGGATCGTGATCTGTCCAATTTCGATCAGTTTTTTTTTTCTTTGATCTTGTTTCTTTTTCCTGTTTGCTAGGGCATTATGTAAGAAGGTGCTCTTTTAAAAAAAAATGATTTCTTTTTTATCTGTTGCTCCTTTTTAGGAATAACTCTTTTTGTTCTACAAGAGAACTCTATAATATGTAGTTCTCACTTAATTCATTAATTAATGAATTTTATCTTGAATATTTTTATACATTTTTTTTCTTTGTGAATATTTTTATACACTGTAATCTTGAATGAAAGTTTATATTCCTTAGACACTAAATATAGAAAAATGATTCTTAAAAAAAAGAGTCCATTAAGGTTTAAGAAGAGCCCAATAAGGTAATTGAGTTCTTAAATGTCTCTCTTTGTTGCATATCACCTTAGTGGCTAAACAATCAAATTATCTTAATATATCCACACCCCGAGTTGGAATCCTTCTCAACCAAAATCCCCTGGGACCAAAATAAAATGTCTTTCTTTGTCTTTCTTTCACTGAAATGAAATCTTGGTGCATCCCATTTCCGTTGATATAGCTTTGCAATTGCAACTTTGACACATCAAATGTAGGTTCTTTTTCTTCTTCTTTGGTCTCTGCATCGCACTGCCCTTCACATTTCCAATCGCTTCTCTCAACTCAACTTCGTAAACCCCATCACTCGCAATTTCTCTTCTGAGTCAGCTCTTGCACTCAGTGAGTCGGATCACGTTGCCGATATCTTCTCGAAACCGGGGGAGTTCAATGATATTAAGAAAAACTTGATGTGAATAGTATTTCGATCCATCATGATATAGTGCATGAAATAACATGAGATTGAATTAGAGTTTAATTTTCATTCATTTTCAATGTTACTTCTACCTTCCTTGGTTTTCATTGATTCTCACAGTGGTATTCTAAAAACATCTACTGTTTCTTTCGTCTTTGAAAATGTTTAGGTCTAGTTAAAGTACTTTGTTCAATCAAAGGTCTAAAGAAGATTCTTGTCTTGAGTTAGCCTGCGCCACTTACGCTCAGTGATTTAGATTACTTGTTCAAATTTAATCATGGCCAGTTTGTATAGCGTTGCAAAGGCACAACGAAAAGAAACAAGAAAATCTTGCTGAGAGAAGAAAAAAAAATGTTGGATGGTGTAGGAGTGCTAGCGTTGGCCAAAATAAAAAAACAAACAGGTTTAATCCGTGAGTTCAAATTTAATAGTAATAGCAGATGACATCTATATAAGTTAGGTACAATGCACTTAGAATTTCCGAGATGCTCGCATTTTGTCTGCAAATTGCATACATATTCAACAATGGATCACATTAAATAAGGCATTTATATATACGACCAAATAAATAGTAAATGATTGAGCTACCTTCTTAAGCTTTGTGTATGTCTAATTTATGAAGAATTCGGTAATCATTTAGAAAAAGGACAACAGATTTATTTGTATTTTAGATATCAGCAAGATTTCTCAAAATAATCATCTATTAAAGTTATACTTATTCAGAAGATAAAAATATGAAGATGTGTGTGTGTATGTATCAATCTTTCTATGAAGTATTTTTATTTTTATTTTTTTGGTATAGTGAAGTATTTTTATTTTATTAATACAACAACGTTTTAACTTAAATTTAAGATCGGTCTCAGGAGGAAATCGTTAAACAAAACTCAAAAACCGCTTACCGTAATACAAAATAAATATAAAAAAAATCTTAAATTTAAGACCACCAACAAAAACCCCCATAGCTCCAAATCCAAAAACCTAAACAGATGTACCTAGCCAAAAAATTAAAAGGAAAAAAAAAGCCATACTGCGGCCGGAAGTTACCTCACTTGTCAAAATAATCATTACTGCTCTTTAGCATTTTAGAGTGTATTAATTATATACCACCAATCAAAATTTTATAATTTATTGACCGTTAAAAATAAATTAGTGATAAAGGGGTTTAAGTAATTTCAAGAAAATTTTATTTTTAGTTCAAATTTTAAACCTTCATCATTGTAAAAAGCTTCTACATAATATAATATAACATGACTCAGTCTAGACAATAAATGTTGTTGGGTATATTATTGTCCTAAGGAGATCAAAACAATGCTGTTTGAGATATGAGGAAGGGAGAGAGAAGAGAGGGGGGGGGGGGGGGGGGGGGGGGGGGGAAGGACCAAAGTATATGCTTTTTGTTCTGTAAATACATGCGTGAGTTCAAATGGCTAAAGTACTGCAAAGTGGCTGTCATGGGGAGGGAGGGAAAGAATTTTTGAAATGTACTTTCTTTTTTCTCCATTTTGTCTTCGCAAGAAGCATGCGTGGATCTTAATTTGTCTGTTTTTTGAATACCATTTCATTGGCTCAGCATTTTCTGCCTCATTCATGGCTAACCTTATCCTTTTTCTGCAGACACCGGCAAACCTTATAATTAATTAAGGCATAGATGGCAAAGCAATTATTGATATGTTCTCTTGCACCGTCCAATTAATGTAGAAAGTCTATTGGTTAGTCATGAGCTTAATAATTTGGCAACCATCAAATTTTAATTTTATTTTTTTGATGAGTGTCAAATTTCAATTTTAAAAGGTCTCATGATTAATATCCATCACTAATTATTATTCAGAAGAGATGCACGAACATTATCTGGTTTATTGTGTTCTGAGCAGCGTATTGTGAAAATGATACATCAAGTACCATACTCTTTCTCAACCTCAAAAATTCTTCATTCCTCACTCTGATTTAGCTAGCTCAATATTACTACATTTTCAAGCCTTGACAGCGTTTCCATTCTGAATTTCTGATATAGCCAAACGGTTGAATTAGACTTATCAATGATGATGAGTATGACCAAAGAAGCCCTATGCTCCCTCATTACCATTATTTTAAATTCTTGTCATATCTCAACATTAGTTTCTGCTTACACCAAGTATTTCTCTTCATGAATTTTTCCAAGTGGAAGTGTTTAATTCTTGGAACTTTCTGCAGCAGTGACACCTTCAGTCCCTTGTGACAGCTTACAGAAGTGCAGATAAGAAACGAAGGACAAGTTATATTCTTACAGATATAATATGACAAAAATGCCATCATCTCGTGATGATTAGTACCTATTGCATCCCCAAAGTCCATTTCACATTAATTGCAAGGGAAGATGGGCCCAAAACTGTGAAGAAAGAATGTCTACATCATAAACTGAAGTGAGCTAGCTAATGGTATTATGATGGGTTAGGTTTAATTTGAGCTCAGGGTAAATTAATCAGTGGTCCTTTGTAGACCAGGTTTTCTTTCTGGTGCAATTAGCATATGACATGACAGGTGACGGTTTATGTGATAGCATACTTAACTCTAAAATTTTCTATTTAATCTCTCACAAAACGTTTAAAATGTGCTAACTTGTTACTTAAAAATTTCAATAATGGGCAGCAGATACATGTGACTCAAGGTTTTACCTAGTTCAGCTAGTCAATTTTCTTCTTGCCATTGTATATAAGAATCTGAAATTAAAATTGGGTTCTTTAATAGGATTCAGAAAAGGGAGTTAACATGCCGCTAGATCTGTGATTATAGATAAACATTTATAATATTTCTGTATTGGTGTGGATGGAAATTAAATCATGGTTTTAATGATATGACAATCTAAACCTTGTTGCTTGAAACCAAAGTTTATGAGTTTGCTTTGGGGGTGGAAAGCAGTTAAATGCCCCACATGTAGCGGCTTCTAATTGTAGAAATGCTTTACTACAATATAATAATATACAGAATAGATGTGTCTTTGACATTTTTATATAGCTAAAATTGTTGTGTTTGCAAAAATGATTAGAACCCACATTACTTTTTAAAATGTTCTCTTAATTCTCACAGGAACTATCTGCAAGCATATCTTAAAGTGATTTCTACCCAATACTTGGAGGGCTATCTTTATTCTTTAATTTTGGAAAGGGGAAAGAAAGAAAAGGTGAATTTGGCCGAGGGAGAGAAAATCATTGTTTCTCAGAGGTAGGAAGTAAAAGACGAATGCCAGGAGCAAAGATTGAATTACAGAGTGGGAAGTGCACAGGTGTAAAGTGCTCACTGAGGGTCTTTGGAATCATTTCAAGATGTTAAAACATCATTCTCACAAAGTAAGAAGGAAATGGAACACTTTGTAGAGGGGGAAAAAAGCAAAAGTAGAAAATGGTACAAGATGTTGCCTCAATCAGCCTTTCCCTAAATCATGTTAGCTCCATCGCTGTCTTTCATCTTGTGGACATATATGAATCACTTCTGCTTTCCTGTCAAAGACACCTTTGTCACATTTGCCCAGCACTTGAACCACAAATAATGGAATTTTTTTTCTTTTTCTGGTTTTAGTTCTCTTGTTTTTTTTCTCTCTGTAGATAATCAGTTAACTAACAGTGATATCTGAGAAAATTCTTCCGGTAGACAATCAATTATAACATGGATTCAATGGTCTAAGACTCTTAGTAACAAGTAGTGATGTCACATTGAGGGCAAACGGGACCAGTACTTCACTTGTCTCTGCATTTACACATATCAATTTCAAGATTGTGAAATCCATTATAAACCAAAATGGGACGAAAATTAATGGGAAAATTCAAATTTAGTTACTTCAATACTCTTGGTTCTCCATCTTCATTGCCAATCACATTCTATATATCAACAACAGTGACAGCAAGGTATTATCCAACCAGCTAGGTGGCAATCACATTATATATCAGTATAACGAAATCTGAAGAACTATTTATCACAAAAAGAATATTTTTGAGGAATGAAAGTGAAAATAAAAAGGTTTAAATGAGCCAACATGAAATTATGCCAAAATTAATCTTGTCTACCATCTAAGCCCGCCACGCATAAGAAAAGGGAAGAAGAAAAAATGAATACTTGAATTTTTTTTTTATCCAATTTTGTATGACTAATTTTATATGTTCTTCATATGCTATTAATGACATCCTGACATGCCCTAATGATCTTCCTATATAGGATAATGAGAAATATGATTGACTTGTGCCCCTGACACATTAAGATTTCCTAGTGTGACAAATTATGTAGCCACCTACAATGCCAACAAAGAAAAGGGTAAGAAATTTGTTATAAAAAAAAAAGGAAAGATAGAAAGCAAAGAGAAGTAGTTTATTCACAGGCTCTCAAAAGGCTTTGCACCCTGTTGTTAAGAAGCTTTGATTATTTTTTTTTGGGTATAATAAAGCTTTGATATTTCAACCACAAAGGGAGGTCCCCGAAGCTCAATAATGGCGGCCAAGGAAATGATGTCCATGTCCACCAGAAAGCCTTTCTCCCCTATAATTTTGCTCCTTTGTTCGATTCGGAAAAATTTTCTACCGTTATAAAGTGGAACCAAACAAACATCTTTAAAATGGTCGTGGAAGAGCCAATATATACTGCAATTAATGTACATTATGATCATGCCATCTTCACATTTCAGCATCATTAGTATAGTTCATGGCCAAGAGGCCCATTTCAAGAAGAAAACACCCCCAACCAAATAAAACAAACTAAGTGAATAAAAAATTAAAACAGCAACACAAAGATAATGGAAAAGGAAAAAAAAATTAGAAACCATCAGAAGAAAGAAAAGGGAAAATGTTACCAGACATTGTCTTCTGCTACGTGCATTGAGAGTTGGGAAAGACTTTCAGACTGGTTTATGAAATGGGGTATGACCAGATGGGGTCCAATGTATCTGAACTTGAAGCTTGGATGCTCTGTGTTGTCTTCTTATTGAAGAACACTGTCAAATTGGTATCACGTGGTTGGGTACTTGAAATTTTCCAAAAGAAAGCAGATATGCTAGTCGTTTATGGCTACCTCTTCTATTTTTGCTTAAATCCAACCAATAGAAGAAGTACTTGGTGCAAGTATGGCAGTCTTTCTGCTTTCATGACCTTCATGAATCATGTGCTGCAAATATACCAAGCTGACAAATTATCAAGAAAAATTGGTTTTCTTTTACAAATGTTCCTCAAAAGCGGGTGGAAAGAAAAAGATGGTAAAATTTTGATAAATAGAAATACTAAAATTTATAAGGATTTAATTTGATTCACTATCAATATAAAATTTTTTTATACTATTACCTAATCATATATTACTTAATATTTAATTTTTTAAGTAGTTATTTTCTTAATCAAATTTTTTAATAATTTGACAAGTCATTATTAGATGATAATATAAAATTTTTTATACCAATCGATCATGGATCAAAATTGAACTCAATTTATAATAAGTATTAACTTTTCAAAATAATTACTTTATTATATAAATGTTTAATTATTTAAATAATAATCAAATAGAAAAGTAATTAAACCATCATACACAGAGTGGGAATACGGTTTGCCAATAAACACAAAATAATAGTTTTTCTGAAAAAAAAAATGAAGGTTTGTGGTGCATGGGAGCAAGCAGTAGAAGTTTCTTATTTTAATTAGTTTATTATATTACTGACAAGTCAAGTTTGAGAGTGGCTTTTAGGTGAATTAATAATATATGTCCTTCCGGGTTACGATTTTTTGAGAGATTGGATGACACTAAAGGTGTTTTTTGAATTAGTAATTTTATGATTTAATTTCATTTGTAAAAAAAATTTTTTGTTTAGAAAGTTATAAAATGTGAATTGATAAAATTTAGAAATTTTAGAAATCTCATAAATTTTAATTAAGTTATTTTTGAAATTCTATTAAAAATAAGAGAATTTGAGAGGATTTAAGTAAAATTTATCTAAATTTACTCTTCTATCTTTAATCATTTATTTATAAATGAAAGAAAAATTTTATTAAAAGAAAGAGTAAAAATATAAATTTTTTTAAAATAAAATCAATTCAATTCTTATTTTTTGCATTTCAAACATAAAATTTGAATCTAAATCAATCCAAATCATAATTTTTATAATAAGTTCCAATCACGAAAAGTAATTTCTAATTCAATTTAATTTAATGTAATTCAAATTAAATTAATTTAATTCTAATTTTTATGATTCCAAACACATCCTAATGTAATCTTCTTTTGTTGTTTTGTTAAAGATAGATAGCCTCATTCAATATGAAAGAAAACAATTACATTAACTTGTTAATATAAACATAGAAAACCTTGACCAGAAACCAAACCAAAGAAATAAGATATCCGAGAAGCACATCCTAAGAAGGGAGGCCAAACATCAGTTCTTTTTTTAGTGACAACGACGGAACGAAAACTATCCAAATTCTTCACCTATAGGCCAAACATCTATTCAAATGGTCTACCACCTGTTTTTCCTCACTATAAATCCACGTTACTGACAAAACGTAAGCATCTTCTTATAACGATAATCAACCAAACAAATTTCTTTATTAGTTCCAGCAACAATAATACCCTACTTCAAATGTTTTGGTAGCATTTAGTTCAACTCTAAATCCAAATATTCTTATAAATCCACAGTTTGCAGTTCAAGATATGTATATATATGAACAAGGTCACATTCATGGTGAAAATAAAACTGGAACGAGTTAACCTCAAGCAATCGCACCAACACTGTTGCTAAAGTCATTTTGTTGGCATTAATTAGGCGTGACGGTAAGTAAACTAAGTTCTTATCAAAGAATCAAAGTTTGAATCTTAAAATAATTAGCATTTATTAAAAGGGTCTCTTCGTTGCTACCATGTGAGATAAACACAAAACCCAAATATCAATCATGATCTTATTTAAAAAATTAATCTCACGACAATATTAGTGAAAATACACCAGTAAAAAAATAAAAAAAAAGTCATCTTGTTGGCAATGGCAGCTATGTGAGCTACCACATCTCCGTGACTAAAAGGTCGAAGGTGTCAGAGTTGCTAAAAGGTATTCCCACTTACTCCTGCAGTTGTTGATAATTGGCCGTTGTTCCTCTTATATTTTGTGTACATTTAGACTAATTGTGAAATCACTTTATATTAGTGTAGTAACTTTTCTTTCTTTTCGATCTGTTATTTATTTAATTTTAATTATATGGTATTTTCCGGGAAATTAATTTAAATTTATTACTCAGTCATAATAAGAAATGCAATTAAACAACTAAATTAGATAATAATACATGAACGTGCATGTTCAAATAAAAAGTTCAAGAGGAATATATCACAGTAATGCCAATAAATTGGAAGGAGATGCAATTAGCCCTTTCTAACATATTATAAACATATAGATGGTGCAAGACATTCTATATAAAGGTTGCTTGTATAGAAGATAATTAAGGTAACCAAACAAAAAATTGGCAATTATTGCTTTTCATTCTCTGTCTCTCAAAAATATTTTTCATATTTACATACTCAATCTTAAAATTTCATGTTTAAAATTCCATTTACAGCAAGTAGAATAAAATTTATTAAAAAAAAAAACAGATAGACTACCCTATCATGTTGCCTCCAATAAAAAGAAAGTTTTCAATAGATGTTTAATAAGCATCAAAATGTCTTTCTTGATCAAAGCAGTTATGACACTGTTTTGTCTTGTTTTCTCCTGCACATTTTGACATTAGTTTCTCCTAATTAGGGATGGAGGTGGGGATTATATTACCCACTCCGTGGGTATTTATGATTTTTTTTATTTTAACATTTTACACATATATTGCTAGATATAGAAACCATTTATTTGCTTTCACCTAACAGCTTAAACTTTTAGGATAGTTAGTTCATGACATGGTATCAGAGTCTCTATGACTAAGTGGTAAAGAATTCGATCCTTACTGCCCCCATTCTTTACAATTAAGTTGAATTTCAGCACAAAGTATCCTTACTGCTCCTATTTTTCACAATTAAGTTGAATTTCAGCACAAAGTAAGGTGCCCTTGTGCTCTTGTATGAAGGGGCGTGTTAGATATAAAAATTATTCATTTGCTTTCACCTAACAGATTAAGCTTTTGGGATAGTTAGTTCATGACATATATATTGTGATTTTTTTCTTTTTCTTTGATATGAAATGAGAATTTATTTTTCTTATTACTTATAATAATTGTTTTCTCATGAATGAGTTCATAATGATAGAAATTGTTAAAAAAGATTATATCATTCAAATAATAAGTATATATGTGAGTTTATTATTACAAAATATAATTAAATTTGATAAGTTTTTATAATATATTATTTTAAATTGTTAGACAAAATTATGATATATGATGCTAAATTTCATCCATTTATGTTTTCAATTTTGATTTTTAAATTCATTTTAAAATTTAAATTGTTAGATACATGCAAATATCCGTGAGTACCTGTCTGCGTTCGTGTAAAAATTATAAATGAGTACCATAAGGTGGATATGAGGAGAGCGCTCTCCGCTCCTGTGAAACCCGTTTACATTCCTATTACTAATCACAATTGTAACATAAACTTCCTAGCTAAAAAAGTTGACTTTTCACTATTGTGAGAAAAAAAGACTTCACTAAAGAATTTCCAAAATAAAATTAATTCATATCAAATTTGGCTATTTAACTATAAATAACAACTGTTGACAGATGTGCTCGTTTCCCGTAGATAAAAAATGATATAGAGAAAATTTGAATAAAAAATTATTTTGCACATACAATGAACATATGGGATATGTTTGAAAGTGGAATGAAACTCCATCATATTCTACTTTACTAATTTTGACCACTCTTATAACATACAAATAAGTTAAAAGTTTACAGTGATCAAAATCTTTTATTTAATCAATTTTTACTTCCTCTATATTATTTTACCTTTATTATTTTTCATTAACTCAGAGAAGGATAAATCTAAAACGTACTTGCTAAACAACATTGGACAAACTCTCATAACGATCTTATCGAATCCAGGGTACCATGATGGAGATGTGGATCGTTTATGGCACCCTACTTTTCGTACCAATGGCCAAAATCTTGTTTAGTCCCCTGTTTACAACGTAATGCCATGCCCTTTTCCATGAAACTTGGTTTCGGCATTCCACGTCTGGTGAAATAAGAAAACTGAGACTGGTACTTCTACCAACTAGGCAATGACCTAGTGCAACTTAATTTCAAGACGCTGTCAACTCTGACCAGTAATAACAGGCCACGTGTCAAGTCCAAGTTGCCTTCTCATATATGGCAGCTTTTCAGGCTTGTCTTGTTTTGGTGTCCGTGACTGCAATTGTCACCATAAAGTGCTCTCTCCAGAGCCAAAGACAACAGCAGAAAAGGACAGAGAAAATGCAGACAAATGGAGGGTTATAACTTAAAACTTCATCAAAGGTTATGGTCCAACTTAGGCCCTGCCCTTTCCCTTTGGTTGAGGTGAAGTGAGAAAGGGACAAAATTAGTCTAGCTGTGGTCACTCCACACTGGTCCTTAATTTGCGGATATTTTTGCCATTTTGTAAAATTTAAGTGCTGTGTTCTTTTCTTGTGTTGGATCAATTTTGTTTTCCTCCATTGCTCTGTATAATTGGTCACCAGTTTGTGTGGGCTCCTTTCCCTACCCATCCTATTGACCCCCCAGTGCTCTTGGTACCCACCATGCGGACTTTGGCTTTAATCTTCCTCTAATTTTATTTCTTACTTCTCAATTTTTTAATTTTCTTTATTTATCCTTAAAATTAGGAATATCAATGATTGAAATTTTTGTCAAACATGATTCTTACTATAGTTGATGATGTCTTGCAGGTTAGTTTTCATTCTTGATTAGTGGATATTAAGTAAAGTTTAATCTTTAAGAAAAAAATTATTTTTTTTATTTTTAAAAATTATTTTAATAAAATTTTGATTATAAATTATTTTAAACACAATATAAATTAATACAAATATACATTAAGATGTAATATTATATTGGAATGCACCTTACTAGAATTTTTATCAAATGATAGTGACGAGTGTGACTTGAATAACAATTGATGAATAAACTCTCTTCATTTGTAAATATTTATGTAACATTTTGATCTTGCCTACATAAAGTTCAAGTTGTGCTACAGATAATACTTGCTTATTTATGAATTTTCGTATCAATTCACATGCATGCATCATCATAAAAATCTTATATGTTAACTCATTTGAGACTAACACTATTTAAATCAGTCAATTTTCATTCTTAAGCTAGCCGTACTTGTATTTGCTTTTCCATGATTGGTAAAGAAAACCAAGAAGTTTCCAAAAAAATCCATATCAACAGATCGACAAGAAATTAGTTGCACTTGTCATAAAGTTACATTAATTGAACAGATGCTACAGCGTTTTAGTACTAATCATTCCAACTGAAAAATATTATCGTGGCTTCACATTTCAAATTATGTGCGAGATCTAACTTCACATTTTACTGTAGTGGGTAGTCTTAAACGTGCTATGGTATGCACTGCATATTATTTTCTTAAAAAAATATTAGTGATAGTTTAACTGAAATTTGAAAAGATAGTCATAGCAAACATACATATATTCCTAGCAAAAACACATTAACGTTATTGGTAAGCTATATATATAAATAATCTTATAAGTTCTTACTGAAATTTGTAACATGCTTTGGCCATGAAATGGAGTAACTTTTCTCCCTAAACTTTAATATACCAAAAAATTAAAAAACACATTACACACAACATATCAGGTTCAGTGACTCCCCCACAAGGTTGAAGGCACTGGGTTCGAATTGCCACACCTCATTATCCCAGCTAAAAAAAATCTACTTCTACTTTTATCTAACTGTAAGAGTCAGTTTAATATGGAGATAAAAATGTAAAGTAAATTTTCATTGATAAATTTTGTATAAAAAAATTATACTACTAACAAAGATATTGGTGAAAATTTTCAGTAGGTAAAATTCAAGCGAGTGTGTTGAGTATGCCTCTTGCAGTATGGAGCAGAGTTCATGCAATTTAGAGAATAAATTAATTATACTCCTAACTCTGCTCTTTTTAATATTACACAATCTCTTGAAAGTGAAAATGAGTGCATTGGGGCTAGCTAATTAAGGTATGAGGATTTGAGAGATTGTATATATCCTCATTATGACGAAGGATTCATGAGCAATCGAACAACGTTACTTCTTCTCTTTACTCTTGTTGAGTTCTCTATCACTGGTTCATCAAGTATACTCTGCCACGTATCTCCACTATGCAGAAAGCTATCACAACTTTCTTCGCTTGGGGGCAAGCTTAATCGAGCAATCTGCCAATGTAGACTCCAATGCATGAAGCTATCGTCACGTCACACACCCCAATTAATTTTAACTACATATATGTTTGGATTGAGGAATTTAACTAAAAAAAGAGGGGAAGAGTGATTTTTTATTTCTAAATTATAAAATATTCATAAAAATAAATAAGGGAGAATTAAAATATTATATAATTATCTTTCATTTTATTTTTTTGATTTAAAAAAAGGCTCAAATTAAGGGAATGCTTACTAAAAATAAAAAAAATATCACTCTCCACTCTTTTTTTTTTCCTCTAATTCCTTCACATACCGTAAATTATAGGAATGACAAAATTTCCGTACCAACAAGGATCTATGGGAATTATCCATAATGAAATGGGGATGAGCACCCGTTTAATAAATGAGGATAGGAGTAAGGATCATATTACTCACCTTGCAAGTGTATGCTATGCCTACAAATTTTATTTTAATTTTTTAACATTTTTAACATTATGATTTTATCTCTTTCATTGAAATGATATATATTATATTCTTCTTATTATATATATATATATATATATATATATATATATATATATATATATATTATTCTTATTATTTTACAATAAAATTTTTTAGTGCATAATTTCATAATAATAAAAATTTTTAAAAATTATATTTTTTTAATGGAGAATGCTAACATTCTTCCAATGATTTTTATGTTAGTAGATGTTAATAAGCTCCATCTTTTTTATTTAGACAATAATAATGTCCTATTTTTTAATTTTTGAAAACAAACAATTTAAGGGTATTTAAGATATTTTATTAGTCTCTTTCTTCCTCTTTTTTTTCAATAATTATTTTTTTTCTTAACTTATTAGTTTTTTATTATTTTTTCAACTCACTTTTCTCTTCTTTAATAAGTTGAGAAAAAAGATGAGGAGTAATAATATTTGAGAAAAAAGAGATGGAGAGAGATTAATAAAATATCTTAAATATCCTTAAATTTTTTTTTTAAAAAATAAAAAATAAAATATTGTTGTCCAAATAAAAAGGTAAAGCTTGTTAACATCTACTAACATAAAAATGAGTAGAAGGATGTTAGCAATTTCCTATTCGAATAAGAAGTATTTATATGAATTGATTATTACAAAATATAATAGAATTTGATATGTTATTTGCGATACATTATTTTAATTTTGTAAATATTTTTAAATTATTGGACAAAATTATAATATATAATTATAAAAATTTATCCATTTATGTTTTTTTAATTTGTAATTTTTAAATTTTTATTTTAAATTATTATATATCCGTATATATCCACAAGTATTCACCTCCTCATGAGGATTATATATGGGTACGCATGATGTGGATAGAGCAGGACCCGTATAACCCGTTGACATTCTTAGTAAATTATACAAAAACTCAATTTTTATAGCTTATATACCATCATGCAGTGTCTTATATATGCAATGTTATATTTATAAAGTTTAATTTTAATCAATTGTCAATGTAAAATTTTTGTATATTATTTTTTTTTGGATGCTAAGTTTTTATATATTATTATTTATCCATAGTTGACACATCATTTAAAAGAGTTTAATCTTTAAGATATATAGTTATTATTATATTAAAAAAAAATTTGATTATGTGACAATAAATAATTTAAGAATGACACTAAATCAAAATTAAATTATAATATATTTGCATACGTAACATGTGTGACTCACTTGGCAAGTTGGCATATATATCATAATCTTCCCCATTCAAATACCTAATAAATAACATTTTCATTAATAGATGCCGAATCACTCAATATCTATATTTGGCTGTAGAAGATACACATACTCCGGTCTACTGGTTACAGAAGGCCTAGATTTTTCACGCTATAAACCTTTTTATTTTATTTTTCCCTGAGAATTGAGCATACAGAATCAATAGCCTTAATTGAATGGAGGAGCTGAGATGTACTCCTTTAAGGAGAGGCATCTTTTTAATGATAAAATCATTAAGCATGCCAAAATACACTCCCTTAAACTTATGAAGTATACCCTATCTACGAAAAAACTTAAGATCGACATTGGTATATTGTATATGGAAATGTCAAAGTTAATTATTACATCTCCCTTAATTATGAGGTATACATACATATATATATATATATATATATATATATATATATATATATATAAAGTTTATTTATGGATTTTTCTTTTTATACAACTCAATATTACTATCAGATTAAAATTTAATGGCAAGTTGGCAGCACATTAATGTCATAAAATTATAAAAAAATGAAAAATTATGCATACCATGTTACTAATTAGTAGAATAATACATGGTGTTAATGCTGTACTTGAATGTACGTACTGAATGCATAGTTTAAAATTTTTATTTGGACTATTTATAAAGTTCACTCGCCTTAGATGCATGAACTCTCTCTTATATATTCTTGAATCTTACTTCATTTTAACGTGATGTTCTAAAAAGTTTGGTTAAATTTTCACGTTTTTATAATAAAAGAAAAAATATTTTGTTGCTTGAGCTTAACTCAGACAATAAAACTATACGAAGATTTAGGAATAAATAATAAATATTAATTGCAGTAAGAACTTTTTATCATAAAAAACTTTTCAAAAAATAATATTGATATCATACCGAACACTGACCCAATATGTCATGCCACCACTCCTGGAGTGTGGCCCAGAGACTACCAAAGCCACAAACAAATCTTGTCGCTAGAGTTGAGAGTTAAATGCATAAACGGTAAAATTCAGAGTGTCTTTTATCTCCAACAAAAAAATTGGTTATCATGCAAACCATCAAACCATAAAATAGGTGTATAAATAAATAAATAAATAAATATATATATATATATATATATATATATACACACACACACACACACACACACACACACACATACCTATTTTACTTTTTTATTAAATGAAAATTATATTAAAAGAAAAACAACAATCGTGGTATACTCCTCTCAAGTGTAAGTTCTCTTGTCATTTAGAAGAATTTATATTTGAAATTGATAATAAATTATTTTATAATAAAAAATTATAACAGAAAGTAGATGTGACTCAACAAAAAAATTAGCATATTTTTTATTTGATCGAGACTTTGACTAGCAAATTAATTAAGAAAATATAGGCGTTTATATTTAAATACAGTAAGTTCTGTCTAAATGTATTTTTTTTATCTGATTTGTACATAGTTATATAATGATAGTTATGATCTTAAATATTATATAAGTAGCTTACCCTTTTTTTTTTTTTGGATAGGAGCTTGCTCTTTGATAACTGATATCTCTCCTACCAGTGAAGGGTGCTTTTTCTTGTGCAAGAATCAAAGCAAAGCAAGTTTATCCAACTATAATTGTGCTGCCCCTTTGTTGAGGTGGACTGGAGATAGTGTATTAATTGCTCCCTGTCATAATAAGTTAGCTAGGCACACTAAAAAGAAACAAGCATAATTTAGGGAAAAAGATGAGTGGGTCTTAGAAACAGGAGGGTTTGCAGCTTTTGCTTTTGAAAGTTTTACTCTTTTTGAACAATTTTAGGGGAATGACTGTCTGCTGAGAGAATAGACCAAAGTGGCCCAAGTGTGATGCTGATGGTGGTTTATGGAATCAAAAAAAGCACACCCATGCCATCGCCCCAACATTTACAGCATAAAAGAGACCAAATTATATAAAACTAAAATAAAGGTAGCCCAACAGAGATCTTCATGGGTCACAGATAGTGGGTGACCAAATCCATCATCAATCTCGAGCCCCCAGAATCCCCACCTCCTTCTCGAGATTCTCACATTCTCAGTACTTTGGTGGAAAAAGAAAACTGGAGTTTTGGGACTTTACTGAATGGCCAAACTCAGGGAATGTTGGATTCTCCACAGCCCCAAGCAAGCATAATTCACCTCATACATAAACTGATCAACTTATGTGTTAAGTTTTGAGTAATTCAACGAGACAAAAAACCAGCAGCTAGCAAATGCCCATCTCTTGGAAATCAGATGCTGGCACTGTTGAATAAAATATAAAGGTTTTTGTTTCTTTGTCATCAAAAGAGGATAAAAGCATTGTGGTTTTATTCTATATCAGTATGTATATCTGTATAATGCTCACCAGGAGAATATAATGATATCTCTCACGCTTCAGTGCTTTTTTTTTTTTGCTTTATTTTGTCTAGTATGGTCATGCATAAATAATTCTTAAAACCTCTTTCTGCTTTCTTGGCATGTGCTTGATTATTGATTCACACACAAGTGAATTTCCCGTCCTCTCCCTGCCAAATTCCATAGAAATTTTACCTTCAATTGGTTCATTTTAAGGTCATTATATATTATTTTGTTTGCACCTCCCTGACTCGATGACAGGCATGCTAGTTCCCTTTATACTTCAAAAAACTTGTCTTTTTTTTTCTTGGGTCTGACACAAGATTTTTGGTGAATTGGATTCTGGCATGGAAAGCATGAAGTGGGTTTCTTTCTTATTTTGAAAACCACCGCAAAGAAAGAACATCCATTCGAGAACTGTAACGTTTCAATATCTTTATCGATTACCGTCAGGAGTTTCCAGCACTAGTCTCTGGTTCTTGGTAATTCCAATTGAATGGGGATGCCGAGAGGAGAAGCTATTCTCTGTTTTGTGGCATTTTTCTGGTTTTGGAGTGCTGCATATGCTTTGCTTTCTCCTAAAGGAATAAACTTTGAAGGTAAACTTGAACTATTCTACTTACTTTCCACAAATTTGCACCACAGTGAGTAACACATACCTTCAAATCAGTTCAATATGGAGAATTTTGAACTGCGTCTCTATCTCTTTCTTGATGTAGTGCAAGCTTTAATGGCCATAAGAGCTTCTCTAGTGGATCCTCATGGTGTTTTAGATAATTGGGATGGGGATGCAGTTGATCCATGTAGCTGGACTATGGTCACCTGTTCGCCTGAGAACCTGGTCATTAGCCTGTCAGTCTTTCTTCAATCTTCTGTTTGAAGTTGAAATAGTTGCAAAAGAAAGCGTAAAATGTTGAATACTCTGCAGCAGTACTAACTTGTGCTGCAAACTGCTTTAACAGTTTGATGAAACTGGTCTTGCTTGGTGCAGGGGCAGTCCCAGTCAAAACTTATCTGGTACTCTATCTCCAAGCATCGGAAACCTTACGAACCTTCAAGTTGTGTAAGTAATGCAATTTAGAACTCTCAAGATGGATGCTTCTTATTTATTACTGCTATGCTATCTATTACTACAAAGTTGGGTGTTCTGGACTACTTTTCAGGCTGCTACAGAATAACAACATAACTGGACCAATCCCTTCAGAGCTAGGCAGGCTTTCCAAGCTTCATACTCTTGATCTCTCTAATAACTTCTTCACTGGGGAAATTCCTCCCTCTCTGGGTCACCTGAGAAGCCTTCAATACCTGTAAGCATTTATGATTTAAGATTTGAACTTTGAAGCTTAGAAGCTGTCGCTATTATCAGTAACAATCTCTGGTGTCTCAAGCTAAAAAGTTGTTAAAATGGTTTCAGGAGGCTCAATAATAACAGTCTTTCAGGGGAATGTCCAGAGTCACTGGCTAATATGGCACAACTCGCTTTTCTGTAATACCCATGATCTCTTCTTTTCTACCTAGTGCATTATTTCTGTTGCTTTCTGTATTCCTAAAGACGGTTTCTTGTCTTGTGATAACCTATTCAGTGACTTGTCCTACAACAATCTGAGTGGTCCTGTACCCAGAATTTTGGCCAAATCATTCAAGTAAATCTCTCTTTCTCTCTTTCTAGCCTTTCACTCTGATGTATGTGTGTTTCTCCTTGTCTGAAAAACAGAAAATTGGGTAATAACTGCAAAATTATTCTCATTCCCTTGTATTGTTCAGTGTTGTTGGAAATCCCCTCGTCTGCGCTACAGGAAAAGAAACAAACTGCCACGGGATGACATTGATGCCTATGTCCATGAACTTAAACAGTACTGAGAGTAAGATCCTTTCAGAATTGCTCATAGTTTTTTTGAAATTTGCATGGTGTTCCTTACATCACTTTCCCACATATTGTACTTCGATATATTCTGCACAATCATTGCATCGATGCTGACAGCAATCTCTTTGCTTCCCTAGATGCTTTACCTTCAGGCAGACCAAAAACTCACAAAATGGCCATCGCCTTTGGTTTGAGTCTGGGATGCCTCTGCATGATAGTTATTGGTTTTGGACTTGTTCTATGGAGGAGGCACAAGCATAATCAACAGGCATTCTTTGATGTTAAAGGTACTTCCCATTAACAACCTTTAGTTGAAGCTTAAATATATATCATTATACAATATTGTGCTTGTGCAACAGAGGTTAACATATTTGATATGATAATAATTATGTACTATTATTGAATGTTTCAGACCGGCATCATGAAGAAATCTACCTTGGAAACTTGAAGAGGTTCCAATTAAGAGAACTCCAGATTGCTACCAACAACTTCAGCAGCAAAAACATACTGGGAAAGGGTGGTTTTGGAAATGTCTACAAAGGAGTACTCCCAGATGGCACTCTTGTAGCTGTCAAGAGGCTTAAAGATGGCAATGCCATTGGAGGAGAGATACAATTTCAGACTGAAGTTGAAATGATCAGCTTGGCAGTTCACCGAAACCTCCTCAGACTGTACGGATTCTGCATGACATCAACAGAAAGGCTTTTAGTTTACCCATACATGTCCAATGGCAGTGTTGCTTCCCGTCTCAAGGGTTAGCTCAATTGTAGAATTTCATACTCATATATTTAGACTATCTAATTTGGGTGGCTGATTCAGATACCAATTTTGGTGATTTCCAGGAAAGCCAGTCTTGGACTGGGGCACACGGAAGCAAATTGCATTAGGAGCAGCAAGGGGACTGCTATACCTTCATGAGCAGTGTGATCCAAAGATAATCCATAGGGATGTGAAAGCTGCTAATATATTGCTTGATGACTATTGTGAGGCAGTAGTTGGAGATTTTGGGTTGGCAAAGCTCTTGGATCACCAAGATTCACATGTCACAACTGCAGTGAGGGGCACTGTGGGGCATATTGCTCCAGAGTATCTTTCCACAGGGCAATCCTCTGAGAAGACTGATGTCTTTGGATTTGGCATTCTGCTTCTTGAATTGATCACAGGCCTCAGGGCTCTAGAATTTGGAAAGGCAGCCAACCAAAAAGGAGCCATGCTTGATTGGGTAAGCTTGTTTAGTCCCCTTTATTCATCAAAACCCATTTCCCCACCTTGTCAAGCCACAGAGTAAAACTTCAAGTCCCTATATATTGTTGACATTCAGGTGAAGAAAATTCATCAGGAGAAGAAGCTTGAATTGCTTGTAGACAAGGATCTCAAGACCAACTATGATCGGATTGAGCTTGAAGAAATGGTTCAAGTGGCTCTCTTGTGTACCCAATATCTTCCAGGCCACAGACCCAAGATGTCTGAAGTTGTACGCATGCTTGAAGGTGATGGGCTAGCAGAGAAATGGGAAGCTTCGCAGAATGCTGACACTACCAAGTGCAAACCCCATGAGTTCTCTTCATCAGATCGGTATTCTGATCTTACTGATGACTCTTCATTGTTAGTCCAGGCCATGGAGCTCTCGGGCCCAAGGTGAACTTTTTTTCTAGTCATTTTCATTTTCTCTTTTAGTTTAATATATTTTCTTTTTATTCTGTATTTTAGCTTTATAAAGAAAGCATATGAAATTGAAGAGCGTATGATAGTTGAATCTATTTACAAACCCCCTGAATATTACTTGTTGTATGATAGAGCTCTTCAAAGCTGAAAAGGGCTTTGATGTTTTCTTTCAAATGTACAGAAACTGATTTGTTGGATGTTAATTTGTAATGCAAATATTGTAATATTAAGAGTCAATGGAAGCCTTTATTAGGTTCAGTGAAACTTCACGTGCTTTTAATTTTCAAGAATAATGATCTTAACTTGCCTTCTTTTGTTTATTTCCTAATGTTGCATGCTTAACACAAATTTTAGTGATATTTGTCATTATACCATTTTTTTTGCTCCTTATTTTCCCCTTTGTAATTTTAATTTATCGGTTATATTTCAACTGCTCATACAAATAGTACGAGGATATAGGTCGATGGTCCAAACTCCAGAGGATTGTCAACATTAAATTAACTATAAGGCATAAATAGAGCATTAACTATGGGGTGAGTTTGGTATGAGAGTAAAATTTGGAGTAAAAAATTTATAGATGGATTTTGTATACAATTTTATATATAAAATTTATTTATAAAATTTTTACTTTTATTTTCATTCCGATGCCAAACATACACCTAGAATAACACTGATTTTTTTAAAATGAAAAAAAACGAGAAAATAATCCAAATTCGGTAAAAACATATTTCTTTCAATTCATTCATCCATGTAGATAATTCTCACTAGTTACAAGATACAAGGGATCTTCGGGGGAATGTTTAGGGATCTAAACTGAGAATCCTAAATACCAAGACATCTTATACAAGGGATCCTATACCAAACATTTAAGATGCTAAATTGCTAAAGTCCAATTAGTTTATCCACGAAACTAATTGGATAACAAGCTTATAAATTTCATTATAAAACTATTGGAAATTTATAATAACTACAAAAAATTTAATTCTTTCCTTATGGTGATTATCAAAATGGGCTGCATGACTCACTCCAGCCGGAGCCCATGTGGAGTAGGATTTTTTAGGTTAGGGATAAAAGTCCACTTATTAAATAGACAATTAAAACCATGGTCCTAACTGATATAAAAAATATATATATATGATCTTAACTCATTTCACATGATTGATATGAACAAGGGTTAGCTTGTGGGCAAATTCACCCAAGATTAAAAAAATTTAAATATATTTAATTCATAAATTTCATAAAATCATAATATTTCTAATTCCTATTATGAACTCCAATATAGTAAAATGAGAATAGAACTCTGACACAAAGAAATGACCAAATCTAGAAAATTCTTATTCTCTAACCACTCATAAGATCATAAATCTTATTCCTTTACAATCATATAATCACTCTAATGATTAAATTAGATTTTTTAAGTCCATTTTATACTATTAGCTAACTACCAAGTAAAAGTACAAGTACACAATTCTTATTAATATCTACCTCTTCAAAAATAACCTTATCCTAAAGGTTAATGTAAAAAAAATAAAAAAAAACTTTACAAACAATACCATGCTTAGCAGCATCTCCTATTGACACATACCGCATATCAACACTTTCAGGTACCATATTACCATCAAACGTTGATAAGTTGTGGCCTTGAGGTAAGAAGAAGCTTAGTGGGCCATCAACCAAAACGTTGCCTTCCATTACCTCATGTGCAAATGTCACACCTTCCTTGCTGTAACTATGCCCAAACTCAAATTGTGATATTTTAAATTCTCTAAGCCTGAATCTCTTGTTGCAGGGCAAATGAGCCATTGGCCCACCGAAAAAAAAAATAGTAACCTTCAATGAGCTTTCTCCACCCCTTCAACTTGTCAATGGTGGTGACCGAAACATCAACAAGATCACCTGCTTAAAATCTGCCTCCAAAATTACTTGCCAAAACTCACTCCATACAATGAAGCCTGAACTGCAGAGCTGCTCAATCGTCTCTACTGGAAGTTTGATATTTGTTTCAATGACGACTTGAGGGAACCACTCTTTAACATCAATTTCATCGAGACTCAAAGTAGTGAAAGCTCTTTTGTTGCTGTTTGACTCGATCAATTCTTGGGTAACAACTGGACGAAGTAAACCCCATATTTCGCCTTCCTCTGGCCCACCCAAGAACAACGTAATCCCCCTTCCATGCTCCACTTCACGGTCAGCATTAAGCTCTTCCCAACCCTGTACAGAAATTTCATAGACCCTTTTCCTTTGGCGTAAAGCTGAGATATCTGGCTTCATAAGCATGCAGAAAACTTGGTCCACATCGTCACTGGACGCCACCATAATGGGTCGTGTGTTGAACTTGCAGTGGATCGTCTTGGACCATTCGGATTGTTGCTGGAGATAATCGGGGTTATCGAAGTTCTTTCCCCTGTCAAAAATGAGATTCTCTAGCTTTTCCGAAATGACCTCCATTTTATCCGATTCTTGCACATTCAAAGTTCCTCCAATTCCTATTAGATCTTCAAGCGATGCCATATCCCTATTGAAAGTTTCCCAGCAACCATGGTTAAAACAGCGACCTTTCTTGGAAACGAAATTCCAAGAATTCGATCAGCTCTGCGTACCCCATCTTCTTTGGCATCTTTCTCTGTAGAAGTTTCGGTGTCTTTTTGTTGCTTCTCCTTATTCAGGTATATGTGATCAATGGATTGTTGATGTAGAATCTGATCAACCTTCCTTCTCTTTACACAATTTCCATTACGCTCCAAATCTTGCATCTCCACATAGAAAGACCTCGTCCTTCCAATAACCTTTTTCTTCACATCGGATTCTTGGAAAGAAGAATTAGATGACTGGGGAATGAATTCTTGCCTGACGATGAATTTTCAGTGTACTCCAAAACTTGTTTCTGTGACACAGAAACTTCACCCGTCATGGCTAGAAATTCCATCAAGAACAAGTGGTTCTTGAGTCTTGGACGAATGATTGTCTCCAACAATACCTTTTCGATGTATCTGCTCCCTCAACATTTCTTTCAAATCCTGTTGACTATCTTCCATGCTTATCAATCTTGAGTTAATGGAGTTATGGTGATTGATAATATGACACAAACTTTCCTCCACTCTATCCCAATGTGAGTTATCCTCTATTGATGAATTTCAAAAAAATAAAAGTACCAATTGATATAAATACAAAGAATAAAAATAGCCAAATTCAGAGAATTATTATTCTCTAGCCACTCACAATATCATAGATCTTATATTTTTATAATCATGTAATCATTCTAGTAACTCAATTAGATCTTTTAGGCCTTATTTATACTATTAGCTAACTACCAAGTAAAAGTACAAATATACAATTCCTACTATATTCACAACTAGTTGTAACTAACTATTTATTATATATATAAATTTTGAAGTGCAGTGTTGCCATGTCAACGTTAAATGTTTTATATTCGACATATTAGTATCTTCCTACTCTATTATTCAACTGCTTAAGCAAATTCTAAACATTCTCACCTCATGGCTGGTTGTTTTTACAAGTTATCAAGTTCTAACCATAATTTAACGACACAAAGGGATATTTAATAACATATTGAAATAAGTTTCAAATGATTGCTACAACTATAATTAAAAATTATTCTCTCATCAATTCACAACTCTCTAAATTTTCTCATTTTCATATATCCTTTCTCTTTATCAGCAAAGAGCATTAGGTCAGGTCTCATCTTTTTTAATTGTTGACAAATTGTGAACCTTGAAAATGGAGAGAAAAAATTAGTGTTTAGAAATAATCTATGCAATAAGTTCTTATGATCACTATTCTGTGCAATGCACAAGTTGATATCTAATTATCTTTTTATTAAATTAAATGTGGAGTGACCAACCCTAATTCAGTTTGGCTCGTAGATTACTAGATTAGGACCAAAAAGTTCAAATTTAAAAATGGATTTTTATTTGAAAGATTAAGTCCATCCCATATGCATGACAAAAATAGATTCCCATAGGCTTTCACCCATTTTTACAAGGGCGCTGCTAACCAGCCCGAAATTGTTACCCGAATCTAATTTTCCAGAATGAGGTGTTAAGCTGACAAGGCAAGTCAGTCCCGTGGTCCTTTGCTTTAATTGCTTAGCTCTCTGTAGCGTTATTGTGGACCTCTTATTTCCTATTAGCCATCTCTGCTGCAAACATGAGGATGCCCGCCAATCAATTCATGGATCAGTTTGAGGGAAACTTTTACCAAAGGAGCCCTGGAGTTTTACTGGGAGATTTTGGAAAGATTGGGACTTGGTGAGCCAACTTATCTCCCTGAAGATGTTAGTTCCTCCAGGAAGGAATTGAAACAGAGGCAAAGGCAATCATACTAATTTGATGCTATTGATGAGATCATTGAGAAAACACATATATATGAAACCGAAAAATTAATTTGGAATTTTGTTAATGATTTGTATTTTGTTTAATTCGACACCACCCTTGTCTGTTATGGTTATTATTCATTGTAAAATTTGAAGACGGAGTCGGTTGATAATTAATTAGGGTGGAATAGGAGAACTTATCCTACAAGGAGGGGTACACTGCTTAGAGATATAGAATGCTGGAGGGGTGGCAAATTTGTAGGAGAGGTTGATGCTGGTGGTGGTCTCGAAGGTGGCACAGCTGCTAGTAGTGGGGGCGGCGATGTTTTGAAACCAAAGTTGTCGGCAATGGTGACGCAGAAAAGAGTTGTTCTGAGTAAAATGTATTGACTATTGAGAATAGATGGATCAGAAGGCTTGCGTGGAAAATTATCATGACTTGTAATTCCAGCTATAATGCCAAATAATTCGGGCTAATGAGGAATCGGGCAAATTTTCGGGTTGGTTAGCAGCATTTAGCACAAAACAACTTCGCTTCCTTCACGCTTCTCTCTCTTTCGCTCTCTCGCTCGCTCCACGAAGCCTTCTTCATACGCAAAAATTCAAAAACCTGTGTGTCTTCCTCTTTCAGAATATCAAAGCGTTGCATCTGCAAACTTTGACGGTGGTTGAAGCTGTAGTTGGGGCTCATGGAAATCGAGAAAGCCTCTTCGCGCTCTTTCCTCCGCCACAAACTCATGCTTCATATGGTATTCCGTTCCTTTTTTCTCTACATGTTTCCTTTTCTTTGTCTCTTTTCACTTGGATTCCGTTTTGTTTGTAGATAAACAAGAAAGAAAACTGATTCTTGAAACCTGGTGGTTTCCGTTCTTTTGGTTAGGTGTCGTAAATTGATTTCTTTCGCTAACATTGTTTTCCGAGTGGCCAAACAGCTGCTGTTTATACTATACATACGAGAATCAAATCGGAGAACAACAAATTAATTCAGATTAGGTATCGCAAATTTTTAGTAAACCATTATATATTCGCAGGTGGCACGACGCTAAAACGAGGAGAAACAAGCAAGGCAATGTGAAGACTGAAGAGCCTTATTCCCATTGTGATTTTTATGGCCCTAGAAACAACCCAGGAAAAAAAAATGACAAATTGGGTTTTCACTTTTCAGACTTGTGAGAACAGATGGAATATATCTAAGGCATTAGGTGTAAACGTAATGGCAAGGCTTTGAATGATATATGCAGAAGCATAAAGAAATTAAACAAGAAAAAAGTAAACGTATGTTCATATATAATCAACAAAAATAAATACATAAAGGAAGAACATCAATTCCAAATTTTTGCCTTTCTATAGATGAAAAAAAAATGAGAATATATATAGAACAGCTGGAGTAACACCAACAGAGCAACTAGAGACTGGAGTAACCATTTTAGAGAGAGATGTATATTTATAACGCCTACAAAATTTTACTAATGTCAAACTCAGAGAAGAGACACCTTGAACTAATAATGTATCAAGAGGAGAATAATATGGTTTTTCTTTTTTTTTTTTTCTCTTTTGGTCTACGTGGAGAATAGTATGCATTAACCTTGTCATGTAGGACTGAGGTTGAGACTGAGGCATGCATGACCCAAATGCAAAAGGAAGAGCCAGAGCCAGAGTATATAGTGGACCCATAGTAACCCATGGCTCCCGGTTGTGTCTTCATCCCAGCAATACTCTTTGATGATTCCAAAAGGCAAAGTACCAACTTGGCTCCAAACTCTTACCCCCCACTTGGAAACACAGCCAACCACGAGATAATGCAAGAACTTTTCCAGACCACTAAGCACCTGCCACATGGGCAACCTGGATTCTCTCCCATGTTACTTACGCCCAGACCCACTGCCTCCTTTCCTTCCTCCATAACCAAATACTTACACTGATCAAACACACAGTACAGACATCAATGGACAATATCCTCAGTTCAGAGAAAAACATGTTGAAGGAAGGCACCAGTGTCAATGGCGGCGGCGGTTCTAATAGGTGGGCACGCATATGCGACACGTGCCGGTCCGCCTCATGCACGGTCTACTGCCGTGCCGACTCGGCGTACCTGTGTGCCGGCTGCGACACTCGCATCCATGCGGCCAACCTCGTGGCGTCCCGGCACGAGCGCGTGTGGGTGTGCGAGGTGTGCGAACGTGCCCCTGCTGCATTCCTCTGCAAAGCTGATGCCTCTTCTCTCTGCTCTTCCTGTGATTCTGACATCCACTCCGCCAACCCCCTCGCCAGCCGTCACCACCGTGTGCCGATTCTCCCTATATCTGGAGGTGAATTTGGACCTTCTGCGACCCAGTTGGAAGCACATGGTGATCGGGAGGAAAATGGGTTTATAGCCCATGAAGGTGATGTGGAGGTGGTGGAGGAGGAGGAGGCTGTTGATGAAGAGGATGACGCGGCAGAAGCAGCCTCATGGCTGTTGCTGAATCCAGAGAAGAATGACGACGATCAGAGTAATGGGTTCTTGTTTGGTGGGGAGGTTGATGAGTATTTGGACCTTGTGGATTGTAATTCATGTGAAGATAACCAGTTCACTGTTCAATATGATCAGCAGCACCAGCAGCAGCATGATTACTGTGTCCCTCAGAAGGCCTATGCAGGGGATAGTGTGGTTCCAGTTCAGTGTGGAGGAGAAGCCAGAGCTCAGATGCAGCACCAGCAATTACCGCATTTTCAACCGAGATTGGACTTTGACTCCTCAAAAGCTGGGCTCAGTTTCAATGGTTCTCTTAGTCAAAGTGTAAGACTCTTTCTTGTCTGTTTCTTTCCGTGTTTTGGTTATACCAATTTGAGTACTGTTTGCAGGTTTGGTTTCCAAATTGTTCTGGGTCACATGTTCAAAATTAGACGTCATTTACAGCTACTTGAACTCGTACTTTATCAGCTATTGCTTTCACCTGTTCTGTGTCATCTTTCGAAGTGGCAGTTTCCCTGCCCACCCCGTGATTAGCATACTGTTGCTACCAAAGTGGGATTCATAAGTAGTTTATTTTTCTGGCAAGTCCCAAGCTAACTTTAACGATTCTGGTTCCATTTCTGTATAAATGTGTATGTTATCGCCTGGTTTATCTACTTCACCGACCTACTGAATCGTTTGTCAATTACACTTGTACCAATATGATGCTTACTTAAGTTTGTACAGACTTGGTGTCTTCTGATTCTTTCTAGTACTGTTTAGATCTCTTTATCCTTTTTTCTTTTCTCTTTTTTCCTTTTGTGGAAGTAATCTAGCCACAAAAATTTTTTCATGCTTTTTATCCCAGCTAAAGTTCTAAGATTTTGTTTTACACCCATATATAAATAAGAAAATTTCTGCTTCTTATTTACCGTATTAAATATTTACTTTCAAAATGTCATGTGTGATTTTATCAAATTTTACATGCATCAGATATGCAGTCACCCTTTATTTCCTTAAAATTAATTTTGTATTATACGTTTATGTCCTCTCACAAAGGAGAGACGAGTTACATAATTAAAGATCATAATTGGATTTACCAAAAAAACCAGATGAATGTGCATGTCATTGATTTCATAGAAAGGCAAACATCAATTGCCTAAACAGACATGTTGTGTGTTTCTGTTTTCTTTTTCTGTCTATTTTTGTGCTGAACTTGCTGTAGTTGGAAGGGTTAGATCTCTTCTTTTTGCTAGCTCAAGCAGTGATTCCATATGCAAGAATGCTTATCCGGAAGGAAGTTTACATCAATTTTCTTCTGGTCATAATTGGATTCCCAATACTCATCTAATATGGCTACTAGTATTGCTTGGAAAGTAGAAACTTTGTCGTGAGCTTGTGATATCATATACTGCTTTATGGTCACTCAATTTGTTTTTGTTTTCATTGAAAATTAGGTTTCAATTTCATCAATGGATGTAGGCGTTGTACCAGAATCAACGATCAACGAAGTCTCAATTTCCCATTCAAGAGCCCCGAAAGGGACAATTGACGTATTTTCTGGACCTCCCATGCAGATGCCTTCCTATCTTACCCCAGTGGACAGGGAGGCCAGAGTCCTGAGATATAGAGAGAAAAAGAAGACAAGAAAGTTTGAAAAGACAGTCAGGTATGCCTCAAGGAAGGCCTATGCAGAGACTAGGCCCCGTATAAAAGGTCGCTTTGCAAAGAGAACCGACGTAGAAGCTGAAGTGTGCCAGATGTTCTCCACAACTCTCATGAAAGAACCTGGATACGGCACTGTTCCATCTCTCTGAAAATCCAGTAAAAGAAATGGCCAGAAGACAGAAAACAAGGTTCAGAACAATAAAATCAATAGGATCCACAACTACTTTATGTCCTATTACAAAAGTTCTGCCATGATACTGTATTTTTTTTTTTTATATAATTTAATTAGTCTGCACTGTGTGTGCTTTTAAAAATACAGTCCTTAATATATTGCCTTCTGGATGACGCTGCAATTTGTAAATACAGTCTTATATTAAAGATGTTAATTAATATGCTGTCAACACTTCATTCTGAAAATTTTTTACTTTATAATTTTATCAATTTCTATGTTGTAACTGCTTGAATTAGTTCTCATCAACATCAATAAATCGATGAAAACCACTAAGTGACACTTACAATTACACATCTAGGTACAAGGCTTAAGACAGTAAGTTGTTTCTCTTCCAATGCAAACTATTGATGGCTAGAAGTTAATTATGCAGTTCATCATTTTTAGATACCTCATGTGAAAGGAATGTCTCATATTGGCAAAAGCTCCCCTGACTTGAAAATTCTACATTAGGTATCACTATAGATGAGATCCTGCTATATCTTCTGAAGAGCATGATGGCTTTCAGCATAATGTCTTTCAAAACAAAACCAAAAAGAAAAGAAAGAGAGAGAGAGAGAAAATTTCATGATCTTCTTCTGAACCAAGCTGCCAAAGATTTGAGATTTGGAAAAAAATTTGCACATTACAGAGACAAAATAGTCCTCCCCATCGGTGATCGGATCTACATACAAGATGCATCAACAAACTTTAAAAATTTCATATTTAACCTTATTCTTGAATATTTTGGGGGACACAGAATTGGATTGGGCAAAAAGAGAAGAGATTAGGTGGCAAATACTGAATAGCCTTGGTAGTGAAACCATGATTACGCATAGGGTTAGAGAATAGATCTAGCTAGTTGATTCTACTTTAGTTGAAGGAATGTCAGTCAAATGATTCAATCCATCTTAAATTAAAAAAAAACGAACATATATAAATATGGAACTCACTTTCAATATGATGTGAGATCTAGAGGAATCAATATGACCCTCCACCACCTGATAAAAAAGGTTAATGATTTTGCCCTCTTCCTAAATGGCATATGCCGAGTTGTATAATTGATAGTGCGAAAGAATAGTTTACTTGCACCTTTTGTCACATGGACGTGAATATTTGACGAAAAGAAATCAGAAAAAAATTGAAAATTTTAGTGAATCTATGGGAGATTCAACCATGATTGCTTTATAGCCACTGTGTGAGAAGGCTGGTAATCTAAAATCTGAAAGCGCGAAAGTGGCTGCTCTTTTTTACTTTAATGAAAGGGCATGAGATATATGCAGAACAAAGTGTAGACAAAGAAAGTAGAGAAACTAGTAGATGTTATTGTTACATATCTGTGAGGATTGATACCCTCCTTTACTCTGAATATCACTCAAGCTTCACCACCTTCCTGTTGAGCTTCGGACAGTTACTTGCACCTCTGAAAATGATTCTAAAGACAAAAAATTAAAGCACATGGATTATTCCCTTTAGATTATGGTTTCTTTTCTTCCTCCTTTTTTCGATGAATAGAATTTCATTTCAATGAAAATTTCATTTCCTGTAGATGGTATTAGTTTTGTCTACTCTTGCTTTGCTAGGATATATATGTATATATATATATCTATATATATCTATATGTGTGTGTGTGTATATATATCTATATATATATCTATATGTGTGTGTGTATATATATCTATGTATATATATATATATATATATATATATATATATATATACATATATATATATATACATATATATGTACATAAATATATACATATATATGTACATATATATACATACACACACACACACACACACACACATGTATATACATACATATACATATATATATATATTGTGAAATATATGTTGTCCTAGAGATCACCCAATGAAGCCTCCATTGTCTTAGCTAGCATTATTAGAACATCTCTTTTCACGAGGAGAGTATGAGGCTTGATTAGAGACATAGATTCTCAAATATTTTCCCAACGAAAGATTATATCTAAACCCCAAAAGGCATGCCATGTATATATACCTCGTAAATCTGTGATGGAGATATATGTTTGGACTAAGAGCTAACTCTGATTTTTGCTTGTTTTCCTGTTGACCAGTTCCTTCTCCTCCATAGCTCTCCATAATCCCTATTGATTACGCATCAAGTGACGCCTGAAAGAATTAAATGATACCATCCGTGTACATTAGATGAGAGATTGGTGGGGCCTTCCCAGCTACTTGTTATGATTCCTTTGATTTCCTTGGAATAATACTTGGCTTTGTTGATCATGGAGGATAACATATTTCACTGTAGAACGAAGTGGTAAGGGGATAATGGGTCCCCTGGCCTATTCCCCTTGGAATTGGAATGAAGTTTTATTCTTTTAATAGGTTGCCCATTGACTAGAACTTGATGTGTAATTAGTAGTATTTATTTTATCCCTATATAGAGGATGAAATTCCAAGAAATTTGTCATAGGGGATAGGCTTTGTGGATATCTACGCGCAAACAAATGCGTTATATATATTCAGCTACCAAATAACGTGTTACCAATGATATGTAAGTACTCTTTCCTTTGATAAAATCATTCCATGAGGGAGACATGCTTTTATCCATAATAGGTTATAGCATGTTGACAAGAACTTCAAATTAAGATTAGTTTATAGGCCACTCTGCAGAGGTTATAATGGGCCTGAAATCCTTGAAGCTATTAGGTGCTAGGGCCATTCAATTCCTTTCAAAGGAGACATAAATTAGGGAATGGAAGAACCATTAAGTCCTTTCTTTACCATAGAACATCGTTAGCCTCCCTAATATTGTTTGTCCTGCTAAACCAACTTTGTTAAAGTCATGACTCATACATTAAGCCCACGACCCCTCAACAATAGGAGAAATTTAAGAAATAGAACGAAATGCAAGTGCGGTGGCTTATATAAATGAGTCAGTAATTTTCTTACCCATATCTGTTCTGTTGATCAGATGAATCCAATGAGGGGGTAATGTTCAGTACGTTGCAGCTAAGTAATGCTGTATGACTTGTGCTCAATAAGTGTCTGCTCATTTTGTCGCTCCATTAATTTGAAATTTTGATTCTCTTAAGAAAATTAACTTATGTTATTCAGATCAGAGAATGTTAGAATTTTAATAAGAACTAGCATAAGTTAAGCCAACTTTATATTAAAATACGGATTAATTAATAGAATATTAATGTCTTTTTATTTTTTGTCGTCTAGAATATTAATGTGTAATTATTAGAACAATGTCAGCGAGCCTGTTGATGATTATTTGGGGCCTGTGCATTTGGACCAATGAGAACGCATCTAGTATATCTTTACATCGAGAAATAGAGTAGGCTCTCGCGTGTGCATACACATACATTCTCACCCTGACAATGTGTTGTACTATATTTCTAAAATTGTTTTAAATATATAATACCATGGATCCTTCAGCATATTCATCAAGTACACGCATGCTATTGAATTGTGATGTATATTATTTTAGTTTTAGCAAGTATTCGCCCTCTAGTTTCTGATGGTACCATTGATAAGTTGTCGTGGACTGGGGTCCTAGCAGAATCAAAACTACTCATAACCATTATATATATATATATATATATATATATATATATATATATATATATATATATATATATATATATATATACAGTGAGACTTTAATGGAGTGTGGAGAAAGATCAGGTGATGGAAAGGTCCTCAAACATATCATTCCTTTGTTTGGCTCCTGAGTCAAGACAACATTGTGACAAGGCAAATGTGCTTGATCCTAATTAGGGACTGTATTCTTTTTTTTTTTTTGGGTACATTAGGGACTGTATTCTTTACCATATCTGTCTCATAGCTTGGATGATGTACGTACGTAATACGGAAGACTAGCCTAGAATATTGTATTCGGCGTTGCAGTATCGAAGTTATGGTTTATCCATTAATACTGTGTTGGTCCTTGATGCTTCTGCTGGAATGACGGGAGATCCTATAATATCATGGAAATTCTTTTTAAAGTAAGAGACATTAAAGGGGTGAATGATTAGATTATGACAAGATTGCAGCTGGTCTGCCCAAACGACTACCAGCCTGTTTGGTAAATAGGTACAGTTGCGTTTAGAACGCACGTTGAATAGAAATAAAGCTATATTACTGGCAAATTAAGTGTCTCGTAATATGTGTTTCTCTATTTAAGAAGGACGTTGAGCATGTAAAAATCTAAAACAAACAGACTATAGGCTTGGTAAGGTGACAATTCCCTACACAATGGGAATTCAATATTACATGAGCATAAAAAATAAGTAAATCTTGATTATATCATGTTACATGCATGATCAATATTAAAAATTACTTTAAATCATGCGAAGTTATACTTTAATCTTAATTAAACATGTAAAATACAAAAATCAATGTATATAATTGCCAAATAATAAATAGTAACATAACGTTAAAATGAGAGTAATTTTAAAATATATCAAATGACACATTTTAAATTGTGAAATTTAATTTTGATTTATTATTAAAATAAAACTTTTTACGTTATTATTTAATTATATATTATTATATCATTAAAATAATTTGATTATTAATAGTGAATGTGTGTTTGGTTTAACATCCAAAATGATGACATTAAAAAATGCATATTAGTAATAGATGAAAACTAAACTCTAAATTAACATTATCTACAGTATACCAACTCGCATCGCACATTTATCGTCATCACGGTTAAGCTCAAAAGAGACGTACAGTGACATGAAGATACCAAAAACATGTCATCCCCAAGCAGGCATTCTAGCAAGGTATGTGAGCCACCCATTAAAGCCTTTAGACGCATACCCAATGAATAGATCATCACCTCTTGAAATACTTGTAAGTTTCAAAACTGTGTTCCAATGCTCCTTTACGATGTGCTGACAGCAACACTTGTGCATCTACCACACAAATAAACAAGCTTCCGTACTCCTTGCACTACTGCCCAACTCGGAAACGCTACCTTCTGCAAGCTCAGGGGATCTACTTGCAAATATCTTCCTTCAATTGACATAGCATCTTTCTTTGCCATTTGGTATGAAAAAGGACCCAGACCTCTATCATAAACAATTCAGCTACTTAGTTTACATCTCTAGGATTTTCTATATATAACAAAGCTCTAACAATAGCTCTTTGCAATAACTCCAGCAATGCTAGCTGATTTATCAGTTCGTTGCAATGCCAAATTAGTGACGTATAGGACTGAGGTTGAGATTGAGGCATGCATGAACCGAATCTGAAAGCCATGGTATGGACCCATAGCGACGCATGGCTCCCAGTTGTGGCTTCACAAGAATGAACAAAGGGCGCAAGTGCGCTTTAATGATTCCAAAAGGCAAAGCAGCAACATGCATGGGTCCCCATCATTCCCTTCTGACTCAACCCTGGCCCACCTTGAAACACAGCCAACCACAATCATCCAAAGAACTTTTCCAGGCCACTATCTTCATGCCACGTGGCCATCCTGGATTATCTCCCGGGTTACTTACACCCTACACACACCACTCCCTTCTTTCCATCCTCCAAAACCCCAAAACTCAGTACCGAAACACACACATCCTCCAAAACCCCAAAACTCACAGTAACGAAACACACATCTGCGACTGTAATAACGGCGTGCAGCTGTAATAACTGGGCACGCATCTGCGACACGTGCCGGTCCGCCTCATGCAAGGTGACTGCCGTGCCGACTGGGCGTACCTCTGCGCCGGCTGCGACGCTCGCATCCACTCGGCCACCCTCGTGGTGTCCAGGCACGAGCGCGTGTGGGTGTGCGAGGTGTGCGAGCGCGCCCCTGCTGCGTTCCTCTGCAAAGCCGATGCTGCCTCTCTCTGCTCTTCCTGCGATGCTGACATCCACTCCGCCAACCCCCTCGCCAGCCGCCACCACCGTATGCCCATTCTTCCCATCTCTGGGTGTCCCTTTGGACCTCCTGCGACCCAGATGGCAGCGCCTTGCGGCGGCGATGAAGATGGGTTCGTAGCTCATCATGCAGGTGATGAGGTAGAGGAGGAAGAGGCTGTTAATGAAGAGGATGGTGAGGCAGAAGCGGCCTCGTGGCTGTTGCTGAACAACGACGATCAGAGGAATGGGTTCTTGTTTAGTGGGGAGGTTGATGAGTGTTTGGACAGCCAGTTCACTCTTCAATATGATCAGCAGCAGCAGCAGCATAGTTACAGTGTCCCTCAGAAGGGCTATGCAGGGGATAGTGTGGTACCAGTTCAGTGTGGAGGAGAAGCCACCGGAGCTCAGATGCAGCTCCAGCAAGGACAGCAATATCAACCGGGATTGGACTTTGACTCCTCAAAAGCTGGGTTCAGTTACAATGGTTCTCTTAGTCAAAGTGTAAGGCTCTTCCTTTGTTTCTTCCCGTGTTTTGGTTATACCAATTTGAGTACTGTTTGCAGGTTTTATTTCCGCAAATTCTTCCGGGTCCAATATTCAAAATTAGACGTCATTTACAGCTACTTGAATTTGTACTTTGTCAGATTTTGTTTTCACCAGTTCTGTGTCATCTTTCGAAGCGGCAGTTTCTCTGCCCACCCCATGATTAGCATACGGTTGCCACCGAATTGGGATTCTTTAGTAGTTTCTTTTCCTGGCAAGTCCAAAGTCACCTTTAATGATTTTGGTACCATTTCTATATATTCCTGCCTGTTTTTTCACCCAGTTAATCAAAATTTTAGTACTGTTCGCAGGTTTTATTTCAAATTTCTTCTGATTATTTTTACAACTCTTGAGATCTCTTACCCTTTTTTCTTTTCACTTTTTTTCTTTAGTGGAGTCAATCGATCGAACAGCTAAGCATATGTCATGTTTTTCTTCCTAACGATGGTTTTAAGTCTTTGTTTTACCCAATATAAACAAGAACACTTCTGCCTTTCTACCGTATTAAGTATTTTACCTTTAAAATGTTAAGTGAGATTTGATCAGGTTTACATCCATCGGATATGCAGTCACCCTTCTTTCCTTAAAACTGATTTTCTATGTACCTTATCTCCTTTCATTTAACAAAGGAGCAATAAGTTACGTAATTATTCAAAATCATAATTTCTTAAGCAAGTGATCAGCTTACCTGCCATTCATGAATAAGGCTACTAGTATAACTTAGAAAATTGATCATGAACTTGTGACGTCATAAACTTCATATCTCCTGCTTTATATTAACTCATTTTTTTGTTCCTGTTCATTGAAAAATTAGGTTTCGATTTCATCAATGGATGTTGGCGTTGTACCAGAATCAACAATCAGCGATGTCTCAATCGCCCATTCAAAACCCACAAAAGGGACAAGTGACATATTTTCTGGATCTCCCATTCAGATGCTTTCCCATCTTACCCCAATTGACAGGGAGGCCAGTGTCATAAGGTATAGAGAGAAAAAGAAGACAAGAAAGTTTGAAAAGAAAATCAGGTATGCCTCAAGGAAGGCATATGCAGAGACTAGACCCCGAATAAAAGGTCGATTTGCAAAGAGAACTGATATAGAAGCTGAAGTGGGCCAGATGTTCTCCACAACTCTAATGACAGAAGCTGGATATGGCATTGTTCCCTCTTTCTGATCTGAAAATACCCGTTAAAGAAATGGCCAGAAGACAGAAAAGAAGGTTGAGAACAAGGTCAATAGAAGCCACAACCACTTTATGTGCTATTTCTAATGTTGTGCTAATGAGATAATGTATTTTTTATATAATCTGATTAAGTCTGCACTAATCATATATAAATTTTTATATATATAAATATGCTTTATAAATACAGTCCTTTTAAATTTTTCCTTTTGGATGACACTGTTACATACAGTCCTTATACTAAGTTATTAAACTGCAGTCAACCCTTCATTCTGAAAATTTTTAGTTATAACTTTCTCAATTTCTAGAATGTTGTAACTGCAAGAATAAGTAATGATACAATATAAAGATAATAATTAACCAACCCAGAATTTTCGTACCCTATCCCTGAGTTTTTATTGTTTGGTCATCTTATCTAGGTACGTACAATTACAATAATCCAATCAACTACTGAACTAACGTTGAGTGACCAATTCCATGAGAACCAAACTTGTCTGCAAACTCTGGTTGAAGGCTAGAAGATTAGTCTGCAATTTAGTTAAAGATGCCTCATGTACAAGAAATGTCTCATCTTGGCTAAAGCTCCCTGGACTTCAAAATTTCTATACTAACGGTCAGTTTAGTGTCCTCTTAAAAATAGAGGTGAACAATGGAAGGATTTTATGTGAAAAATTGGATGACAAATTTACCCCTAAATTTTTCACTCCCAATTTGAATTAATACCAACCTAACTCTAAAAATATAAGTGTGGCTTGAATTTTGGTTGACATTCTAATTACCTGATCTGACTATAGTTAGAAAAATCCTAAGAGGAAGTAAAATTGAAGAGTTCAATTGTGCATATAGTTTTCTAGAGAGACGTTTCGTGAAAAAGTGTGTCCTGTTACTGTACCATTACGTATTTATTATAAATTTATAATATATAAAAGCCGAAACATTCAATGATTAGGCTCCACCAGAGTAATGAGGAGGCTTCAATACAGCAATATGTGAGGAGACTCCACAACATCTTATTCTTCATATCCTCAACTCATGAATAAGTGTTTTATGAATTTGTGTTAATTATATTTGATTCATGTAATTCGTGTTTGTGCATGAATGTTATGATCAATGGTTTTTGTAGGGATCTCCATTCACTCTTCATCCTCTCCTTTTTGAGGGATTTTATAACTAGTTGTCCCTAATTGCTAGTAAAGACTTTATCCTTTTCTTTGCTCCTTGAAGTAGGCCAAAAGCCAACTCATTAGTGATCTGGGATCCTTCACATACAAAACGCATAAACAAACTTTAAAATCTTCGTATATATGTAACCATAATCCTGAGTGTTATCGTGGACATAGGATTGGACTGGGCAAAAGGATCACAAATAACTTTGCTAGTGAAACCATTGCTACGCTTATGGTTAGAGAATAGATCAGGTTGATGCTACTTAGTTGTACCAATATCATGCAAATGCTTTAATTCCCATCTTTAAAGAAATCAAACATGTATAAATATGAAACTCACTTTCAATATGATGTGAGCTCTAGAGGAATCAATATGAGTATGACCCGTCACCATCTAATATGATATTTTTGTCATTTATTATTGTTGAGAAATTAATATGTTAGCCTTGGGTCTTTGTCAAACAAGGATAAGGTCATGTATACAGCTACTTGTTAGAGTTTGAAAATACAATAGAAATGAGCTTGTGTTATATAAATATTGGTAAAGTTTTATGCATAAAATTCTCAGTTCAAATACTATATATATTGAAAAAAAAGTGTACTCTAAGTCACGTGTGGTCCTCTAAAGTGGCTGCACTCTTCTACTTTGCGAGGCATGAGATACAAGCAGAACAAATCAATCATGAGATTGCTTTATACCCATATTGTGTGACAGCTAGCTAGGCGGCTAATCTGAAATCTTAAAGGGCAAAAGAAAAGAATAGTTTACTTGCACTTTTTCACTTTAAATTTCAGGCTGTCATATGGTCTGCGAATATTGGAATAATCTATATCTGCAATGCCATTTGTTGCGAGTTATTGTTGGCAGTCACCATTCTTCCCCGCCGAGAGGAAGATTCACATTTCATGGCTGCAAGGCTACGATACCAGAGTTACGGATGCCATGGTTGAGACCTTGAGAGGTTGGAATATTCTTCTTTAACTCTGCATATATATTAGAATATACATAAATACAACAATATTCAGTGATAGATATGTTTACTATTTTAAATAAATTACACTCTCAACGTCTGATGAACTAAGACGAATCACCGATATAACACTATTTGTTTCTCAAAATTCAGAAGAGCTTCTTTTGTTTTGTTAATATTCATACTATGCATCAGTGTTGTTCTCTCCATAAACTTCCAAGTTCAGATACTATTGAAGGAAAGTGTACTGTGAGTCACACTGACACAGTGGTCCTCAAAAGTGGCTGCACTTTTCTACTTTTGTGAAAGGCGAGGCACAGAAAGTAGAACAAAGTTTAGACATAGAAAGAGGCAGAATTAGTGGAGGTTATTCTTACATAACGGATTGATACCCTTTGCTCTGGATATCTCTCAAGCTTTACTCAATACGGGTACATGCACCTCCGCAATTGATTCTAAAGACAAAAAAGTACCCTGATTCCCTTTAGATTAAGGTTTCTTTTCTTTTCTTGAAGATAGAAAAAAATTCATTCAATGAAAGGTCTAGTTACACTCACCAATACACCTTAAAAACTTTATATCCAAAATTAAAGACAACTTTTGCAATCTTCTTTCTCAATTAGTATGCTGATAAAGGTTCTAAGTCCTCGCCCTATCTCTCTTCAGGGTAGAGGTTTGAAGGCTAAAAATGAGATTAATTATGAAGATAGAGGATAAGAGAGTAAAGATAGAGAATGAATGATAGGAGAGGATAGATAGACAAGTCAAGTAGATCTACTTGTTCTAAGATTAGGTCTTTGAAGACATACACTTTCGAATAATGTTTTATAAATGTTAAATTTTATTAATCTAACTGTTAGAATGAAAATTCTCGTAGGATAAATTAAGTATATAAAATTTCATTAAATTTTATGATGAATTAACATTTCATCTACCTATTTTATTTTAATGTACAATATATTTTTTAAAATATAAATAAATATTAACTATTAGAGTGTTTAATTTGTTTTAGATTTGATATGCATGATTATCATGATAATATCATCTGATCCAATAGTTTGATTGATAAAATTTACACTTTATAAAAAATTATTCAACGATATAAATCTTTTAAAACTTACTTTTAAAATGTCATTCCACTTATTAAAAAAATACAACTCTCAAATTTGATCAGACCTAATATGCGAACCCAAACTAGAACCACACATATGTAGGTTCATTGGTTTGGGTGGAAAATGTTTCCTTGGCAATTTATTGTTTTACGAGCGTGTTAGAACCAAAAATATGAAACCCAATCCAATCAAACCAATGAAATCCACAAACATCCCTAATTAAAATGGTGCACATATAATAATTCAATAAAGGTGATGGAACGATTCCTAAAGTCATTAAACCCTTTGTTAGGAGTCCTATATATTTATATGCTTAAGTAGCACAGAAGATATCGACTTCTCAAAATTCTCTAGAAGTGAGATGTTACACCTATAAGTGAAAGTTGTGCCACTAAATGTGTGGAGGTAAGTTCTTTGCACTCGTCCTGCTTCCCAACCGTTTTATGCAGTAGGAATTCTTCATTTGGATTGGACATCTTGAAACCTTTGGCTCCCTCTTCCATTTGTCATTTTCTATTTCCATAATCTTTACTTCGATTGACTTTTCATTTTGTGCCTTACTCTCCGAAAGCATAGCGGGCTTTATTTTTGGCCAAAAATGATTGAGAAACCAAGCGTACTAAATTTGAAAAATTGTATGTTAAATAGAAAAAATCATTCGTAATCCATCACATCAAGTGTACTAAATTTGAACTTGATAGAAAATTATATGTGAGATCAATTGGGATTTAAATCCTTTCCTAGAGATTAATATAAATGTTATTATGTAAGAACCTGTCATAATAGATTATAAAATTTATATATAAAATTAATTGTGTATTTTTCTTTTTAACAGGAATTTCTCATGTTATTATATATATATATATATATATATATATATATTTGGTGAAGGGGACTAAAGCCCCAAAAAAAAAAAACACAGAAATTACAAATCAGAAACTAGACGGGGTATACAGACCCCAGAGTAACTGCTGAAGTTCATTCGGGGGTGAGCCAGATGATTCAGCCCGTGCGAATGATGCAAGCTATAATTTGGCAACCAGTCAACACAATTGTTTCCCTCACGGAAAGAGTGCACGAATGCAATGCTCCATTCTTTACTCACCCAAGTAGCAATATGATGAAGAAGACTCTCATGGAAGTTTGAAGTTTGAAATGATTTGTTGATCATAGTAACTACTGAAGCCGATTCACACTCAACAATGAGTTTTCGGAAACCAAAGTTCCAAGCAATCTCCATGCCTGTCAAGATTCCCCAAAGCTCAGCAGAAAAGGCTGAACAGATACCAATATGGTTAGTGAACCCATGTAGCCAACGACCAGTCGAATCTCTAAATAAAACTCCGCAACCTGCATCGCCTGGATTACCTTATACCAATGACTTTCTCATGTTATTTTAACAAGATAAGAGGGTTCTAGTCTGACCAATTGTATTTAGATACTAAAGAAGACCAACCCAAGGTCCACGTATAAAACGTACAAATATTTATATATGATTGGGCTCACCTGAAAGTTTTTTTTTTTTTAATAAACTTCAAAATTTCAGTTCATTTGAGATGACAATTTGTTTTTAATTTATCTAGCAAATTGTATTTATTAGTTTATACAAGAACCTCTCAAATTTGGATGAAAAATCCAAAGATTAATACTATTTCAATTGAAGAAGGATAACACTGATTAGAGTGCCATAGAAACTGTTTTCATTAACAAAAACTATTTTCATAAGTTGTTTACGGTTTTTTTCAATTATTTTATATTTTTTGAAATAAAATAATTCCAAATGCTTTTTTTTTTTGTGTTATTAGTATATTTTTTTTATCAGGAGAGGGGGATGGGGGATGGTCTCACTAGAACTCATCACAGGTATGGAAATTTTAAGACAAACTTTGTTGCTATTTTAACCAAGCCTGAACCCAATTTTGTGTCATTAATGTTAAAAACTGTTTTAGTACATTATTTTAAAACAATACTTGCTTTCTTGTTTTTTTTGGTCGTCAAAACAATACTTGCTAGGCTTACACATTTTTCTCCTAAAAAAGAAATCTAACATGGACTTTTAATCAGCCCAGGCCCAACTGAGATGTTGGGCCAGATTTGAAGGCCTTACTATAGAAACCCTCTCCAACGTTTGTCTTCTACTTAATCAGCATTCCTTCCTTTTCTCTCTCTCTTTTCTCTCTCCGCCTCTCCCCGCCGTCGAGTTTCACCGAAAGCGGCCACTGACGGCGAAGGCCACCAAGAGCTCCACCCCCTCTTTTATCTCCTTCCACCACAAATACGGAGGTGCGTTTCTTCTCTCTTTGGTCTCTCTTCCACCGCAATCTCCTTCCTCTCATGATTGCGTGTGTTATTCTTCTGCCACCACTCTGTATGCCATTTTAGTGTAGTTGGGGGAGTGAGATTGTTCTGTGAAATGAATACATTGAAATTGTGTAAATGGGTTCGTTTTCACAATTACGGTCGTTGGGTATGTCAGATTTTTAAGAAAAAAAAATGGGGAAGAAGAGAAAGCATAATGAGACTGAAGCTGTGGCACCTCCTAAAAAGGATGATGCTGCTCCAGAAAGACCAAAGCGGACACTCCTCGGCTGGAGAGATAAGAGTGAAGTGACGGATGTTGATTCACAAATATTTAGGAACAAAGAGAAGGTGTTGGTCACTTGCTCAAGGCGCATTAATTACAGGTACAAGCACATACCCATATCTTGATAATTATAGAGTATTTATTGTGGGTTAATTTTTCTGCATAGTTTTGATGGGGTGGAATATTTTCCATGAATAATAGGTACCGGCATTTGATGTTGAATGTGGTATCGCTTTTGCCTCATTGTAAGAAGGATAACAAGGTTGAATCAAAGGAAACTAAAGGCGCCACCCTGAATGAGCTTGTTTGAGCTCAAAAACTGTTCTTCCTGTTTATTTTTTGAGGTAATCTTTTATTTGTCGCGAGAATTTTCATTTGTGTGACCATACCATAAGGTTAACTAAGGTTCAACGTGTAATGCTATTGTTTGCTATATAAGTATATGTATCAAGTATATGCTATTGTTGAGCTAATATGTGTTCTGCCTGTTTATGTTTTGAGGTATTCCTTTATTTGTCACAAGAATTTTGGTGATATTGTTTAAATGTGACAAGCTATTGATAGCTCCTTAAGTATATGTATTAATTGGTCTTTCACTATCACATGCATATGATCAATTCCTTTTTTCACATCACGACATATGATGTGTTGTGATTTTATGATTCATGTTTTATCCATTTTAAAGCATAGAACCCCTCTACTCCTTTTTCTTAACATTGGGTTTTCCATTTCACCATAGCAGTCTGATTGAATTTGAACTCTGATGATTTTGGCAATATTTTGCATTGAGTTTGCAGTCCAACTCTTAGTTATGACTTTGGATAATGTAAACCTGTTAATTCTGATTTGTTTTTTTCTCCCCTTTTCTGTATATGAATTTCAGTGCCGGAAGCGAAAAGATCTTTATCTCTGGATGGCAAAATGCCCCAATGGCCCATCTGTGAAATTTTTAGTTAGCGCTGGTAATACTCTCATCTGATTGTTGTCATAAGGTTGCTACAGTACTAATTTGCTTACTATGATTCAGTGTTTGGCTCCATAATCTTTGTTCTCCATTCTTGTTATAAAGTTATGATTTTTTGTGATTCTCTCTCTTTTTCTTTTACTTTTCTTGAAGCCATTTTACTGATCTCTCTTTTTCCTCCACTGCTTTCCAGTGCACACAATGGAGGAATTGAAGCTAACTGGAAATCACCTAAGAGGTTCCCGCCCTATTTTGACATTTTCAGCAAATTTTGAACAAGACACACATTGGAAACTTTTAAAGGAGATGTTATTACAGGTATTTGGTTTGTTTCTTTCGTGTAAGCTGTATTTCTTTATTGTCTATCTAGTTTCATTCAACAGAAAGATTAGGAATCTCTTACCAACATCAACATGTTGATTACTCTTCTATGTACCATTTCATGTACAAGAATAATGGTCAGTTCGATAATATCAGTTTAGCTTGTGGCTTTGTGCAGTATGAATTGCTAGTCCTGATATATTTGGGATCATATACTAGAGTTAGCATAAATCTGCCAAGTGAGTACTGTATTTGGGTGTGGCCAGGGGGTTTTTCGTGTGTGTTTGTGTATTTCTGGATAATTAAGTAACAAGTAGTAAAAGTACATGCAATTTTGAGTACTGCTGACATAACACGTTCTGTTTTCCATTCAGATATTTGAAACACCAAAGGAGCATAGAAAGTCTAAGCCTTTTCATGATCACGTTTTTGTTTTCTCAATAGTTGATGATCATATATGGTTCCGGAATTACCAGGTTTGTGTTTGCACATGATCTAAAGCAATGCCATATGCATCCTTTACACATGTGCATTAATTTCGGGGTTAAAATTTGAAGATTCATTGCTTTGGATATTCATTCCACCTATTTCCAAATGAACAAAAAAACTGTCTACATTCTGATTTTAATTATGTTGATCGTTTTGTCTAGCCATTTCTTATTGACAGAAGTAAAGTTAGTTGTTTGAGGTGGAACATAGAAACTTTTTCTTTCTTTTGAACATTACTGAGGAATCAATCTGAGTTACTTAGCACTTCAATTTTGAAGTAATAACTATGGTGTTCCGTAACCAATAGTCATCAGTATGTGACAATAATTCTAAACACAACAACTTTGAAGATGGGGAGTTATGTCTATCATGATAAGAGTTCAAATTTTATCCACCGTCAGTGTACAACATTTTACACTGTTGGTAAACAAAAAAGTGCCACTTCATTGTAGCAATTAAGACTTTTCACTTGTAGGGAAAGTTTTTAACAGTTTTTTTAAATAGGTGACATCATATGGTCTAGTGGTAGCGAAAAACTCTCTACGCTGTCAATGGACCCAAATTAACTCCTTACTATGATATGGAATGTCTGTAAGGTGCTAGGTTATTGATCCTCATCTTTCTTTTACTTTTATCTCAGCCTTGCCAAATCAGTGCTGATTGAATCAAGTCTTGATTCTGGTTTGGCGGCTGTGTGGAGCATCTGATATATATCCCAGTCATTTGGTGTTTGCAGCACTCTAAACCACTAGATTGGGTCAATTTTTTTTGTACTTTAAAAAAAGTCATGGAGAAATTTATTAGAACTTAAATAAACCACTGGATGCATTACTGATGGGTATACAGGGATTAATTGTTTATGCATTTGTTGCCTTTAATAAAAATCTAATGAATATAATTGTAGTTATTTTATGATGTATTGAGGTTTTTTATTAATTAAATGAGATAGTGGTGTCACTTTCTTCAAGTACAAAGGCATTAGACAAATGGCAACTTGTGAACATGGCTTTTTACATGCAATAGTGCTGTGTTGCTTTTCAGCTGCTTGTTCTCACTGCTGCTTACTGAGCAATGTGACTCACAATACCACATCTTTTTCCAATGCAGATCTCTGTTCCTCATAATGAATCAGACAAATTACCTCGAGGAGGCCTTGATAAAATGACATTGGTTGAGGTCTGAAAATTGGCTTATTGGTTCATATTTTGATCTTTCAAGCTCTAGTTGTGCTTTAACCTGTGCAAACTGCTTGTTTAGGTTGGTCCCCGGTTCTGCCTGAACCCCATTAAGATATTCGGTGGCAGTTTTGGAGGCCCAATTCTGTATGAGAATCCATTCTATGTGTCGCCAAATCAGGTATTAATCAATATAGTTTCCATCTATACTTACAATCGTAATTTGTCTAGTTCTCTACTGAAATCATCAATGGTTCTGTTTATGGCCTTTGTATGTTGGTTCTTATAGATTCGAGCACTGGAGAAACGGAAGAAGGCTGGAAAGTATGCAAAGAAGGTCAAAGCAAAGACAAGGAGGAAAATGCATGAGATGTCTAATCCTCTGGAGCCTGATGAGTTTGCAGATATGTGGAAAGAATAATTTTGAATACGTATGCCAGTTTCATTAACCAAAAGAGAAAATCCATAAATCACTTTTTTTCCAGCTTCAAACGATAGTTTTAGGTTGAGTCCATGCTTTAGGGCAGCTTTTGATGTTGTGAATTGCTTTATATGTTCGATTGGTAATAGGCTGTATTTCTGTTTATCATCAGATTATGATCTATAGCAGAAAAGGGAGGGTTTAGCAATTATACAATATTAATCTCTTTAATTTATGTGGTGGCCACTTATTGCACATCCTTCCCTGTATATGTATGATTGTATGTTATATGTAAAATGTTTGATTGTTGGCAAGTAGCATTTGGCAGAGAAGGTTGCGGTTTTCAGCCTGAGGTTGGGTTTGACTGTTGCAACTACCATGTTAGTGGAGGATTATATTGACTTGAATTAGTCGAGTACTCGAGTCTATCTCTTGATGCCTCCAAGTAAGATGGGAGTTGTTTTATTTTATGAGCTTATATCTCTAATAAAATTTCAACTATTCCAATTTTTATTTTAAAGGAGGGAGGTTATGTTGGGAAACTGAGCTTAATGAAGGATTACATCTAGGAAATTTGCCCCGCATAGAGAATCTTAAGATTTTATGAATCTTGTTGCTCTGTACTGGCCTGATACATCATACATCTACATTCTGCATCAATTCCCTTGGTACCCGTTTGGTATGAAGGATTAGAAAGGTATGGAATGAGAATGATTTGTTTTTTATGTTTTGATCTTAGAAATTTTGTATACTTCATTCCAAACTTGTTATTGGTACCTTGACCAAGGACTAAATTTGGTAGCCTAATGGCAGAGTACAAAGTTCACAAAGCATAAATCTATGTATCTATATTTGATGGATTGATTCATCCACGATGCATTAGTCATTGTGATGATCTGACAGCTGTGAGCTCAGCCTAAGGGTAACGAGCATGCTAGTGCTTCCTGAAAAACCACTCCTTCACTTACCCTTATAAGGCCTTTGATAACAGCAGTGCTGGGGTCACTGAATCTGCAGCCATCGACATTGAGCTTATTTGCACACCCTTTGGAGGATTCAACCAAGAAACCATGCGAGTTTCCCTTGGTGTAGCATCAACTATAGGATTGGAAATCGTTTCACAGTCCTCAACCAAATGAAATATGTTGCTGAGGACTGGTACTTTGGAATTATATTGCCTTCAAAAGTCTTCAAATTCCTTTTCCTCCACACTCAACACAGCTCAGAGACAGGACTGGTACTTGGGAATTTTGGGTTTGCAAAGCCATTACCACACAGAATGGTCCTGGGCTGGGTAAACCTGGTGGAGGTTGACAGAAGCAGCAGAATAGATCCCACTAGTAGGGTCCTGTCTCCAAGTGGAACGATTGGCAACATACTTGTTTTAAATTGTTTTCAACGCGTTTCAAAGCCACTTTTATCAAAAGCAAGTTTTTTTTGCTTCTAGAAAAAGGATATTGGCATCCAAAGTAATCAAAGTAGAGAGAGACAGGAACTGAAATGATCATGGTCTTCTTCTGCTCAGGCAAGAGTGTTCTTAATTCTTAAAGAAATTTCCAACTCTAGTTGCAGTAGACACCACCGACCTTTAACTTGTATGCATTAAGGGACAAATTTCCCACCCAAGTATCATTTCAAAAAGAAACAGGGTGACCAGCCCCAAAACAAAACTGATACCCTGCATGGAGATTGGGAGCCGCCTTAATAATAGATGTCAAAATATAATTGGATGAATTATAATTTTAGTAGTTTTTCAAGAGCATGCAAGAATTTCTCCTAATAAAGAGATATTGGCAAAGGTGGTTGTTCTATTGCCAAGACTTATAGTTGATCTTGGTAAAAGCACCGTCTCCCAATCAACCAAATGCAAACCACATCCATTCCCCTTATTATTCCAGAAAAAGCTTCTTAAGAAATTTGATCCAAATGATCGCTAACAGCCCGAGGCAGCTGCAAATTTTGCATTGAATTGAATGGGATGGAGTTCTAATTAAACAGATTGTTAAATAGTTATTCAACTGGCACAAGTGAGCAGTTTACTCTTGGTGTTTGTTTGGTTTATGGGTAAAAATAGGAATAAATTTTTATGGGATGAGTTTGTATAGAAAATTTATTCCATAAATATTTATCTCTATTTTTACCCTCAAACCAAACATACACTTAGAGGAAGCTAGGTGAATATGAAGGTTATTAGTGATAGTGACTTAAAACAAAATCAGATAGCACCACCCCTCCCTGAATTAATGGGATGACCAAGTATTTTCCTAGCCATATGGCGAATCTGATGTTTGAAATGAGCTTAACATATTCTTGGATTCTGTTAGCAGTGGAAGGAAAACAAATTGCTCTGGAATTTGGCGCAATTTACTTTCAAACCAGAAGCTCAACAAATATTATAAGGTGTACCATAAATAACCCAGGATGAAAGTGCTTTGAAAGGGACTCATTAGGTCATCAAGAAAAGTTGAAGTCCATGAACCAAAACTCGAGTGCTAATCTTGCAGGCCATGTTACAAAAAGTAATAGGCCTAAACTAAGTGATCTTGGTAGGACCTTCTTCTTTGGAGATTAAAACAATTAGATTTTTCGATATATAATCTTTTTATCCAAATCTTCGGAAGTAAAATAATCAGAAAGCATGTGAAAACAAGCCATCGGAAATGGACCAAAGGAAAGGATGGAATGGAACAAATTGAACCCACCGGTAACTTCAGTTCTAAATTTCTGATGTAATCTCAAAAACCTTATCACTCTGTTTGGAACCCTTAAATAATAGAATTAAATTTGATTTAGAAATCAGTTTTCATGCTTGAAAATTATTAGAAAATTAAATCAATTCTTATTTTACAACCTTCCAGAAAACATAATCCTACTTTAACCGTCACACTCCATGCACTAATTGAAGCCAGTTCTTTGGCTTTTAATTTGTCGCAATTGGTTGTATTTTGTTTTGGGTATGAACTGAGATTTCAGATATTAACTGAAATTTCTTATCATCACTTCATTACATTTATCTAAATATATTATGCAAATTCAGTCACACGAAAAACTAATGCAGTAACAGGGAAAGGCAATGCAATAAAAACAAGTGGGCCATGGGTGGCCCTCCAGCAAATTTCCTTACCTGATCTCTTTATAGTCTTAAGTACCCCTCCATCCATCAACCACCTCCTCTGAGTTAATGTAAACTTATGAATTACACAGAATTATTTGTTTTCTTCTTACCCTAAACCACCTAATGACCATTGATTTCATCTTTATTCTGATTTCCCCATGACCCAATTTAAAAACCAAAACCATTAACTTTCCACGTTAGACCCCATGATGGGCCACATAATTAATTAAAGTGCTCAACTTGCTGAAATACACTGCACAAAACAATGTATATATATTTGACACTAAATATGTATAAAAGGTACTTTTTGTTAAGGTATAGACTAAGATTAGAGTTTTGCTATATCTTCCTAAAACTTCCTCCTAATAATCCTCCTAATACTTCATTGTAGCAATCATTGTTGTTAATCATTATTTAGATTAATCAAAACTGCACCGTCATTATTTTAGCACAAGTTCTTCATGTAGTACAGGTCAGAGTTATGTGTGAATAATATTTTTCTTGTTTCTTACATTTCTTTTTTTTTTTTCACATGAAGAGTATTATATAGTTATGAAAATTTTGGCACCCTTGTGTTCCCTGAAATTAATATCATTCTCACACACATTTTCATTTTATTTTTTTAATTTTTTTAAGAGACTTTTTTTTCTTTTTCTTTTGAAACCAAAAAAAAAAAAAGCTTCCACATGAAACCGACAACTATATGCTACTAATTTACAGGATAACTGCAGAAGTTTCAATTATATGCCTGCCAACATTTAAAATTTTTTAAAAAGTTCATAAAGATATTGCAAATAATATTTGATACTAAATTAATTCAAAATTAAACTTTAAACAAAAAATGATTTAAAACTAGTTCAAATTCATAGAGATTTACAATAATTATGAATTAAGTTTTTAAATTTGCGATACACCCCTCAGATATCCGAACTAAGAAAAGCTTGTTTAATACTCAACAAAATAGATAAACATAGAGGTACAATACAATTCTATCAAGAAACACGATCACTTTCATTATCAAGCATTGATTTCCAAGAGAAGTTTTCACACAAGGGTGTCTTTCTAAAGAATGATGGGAAGCCATTACTTTCCTCTTCATTTCAAATCTAAAACTTTTTCTTGAAGAAAGAAGGAAAACATCGAATCTGCCACAAGATATGTGAAAAAAGAAAATAAATATATTCGAGTTGTGAGGACACGTTTGCTGGGGCCTATTATTGGATTATCAGAGCCTCCCATACATAGGCATGGGGCCAATAATTAATTCACATTTATTCTTCCTTTCCCCATCCCCGTTGGACACTTCGTTCATGCAACAATAAACATGAATCATTTCATATATATCAGCAAATTTGCATAAACTTCCCAATTAGCAAAGCACAATTTTGGTGGGTGAAATCCCATTGAGCAGCTCCTTCTCAGTTCATCATCATCTACTAGTGAATCAAATTTTATCTCTTTTTCTGAATCCAGTCTTACATAAAAATAAAATAAAATACACCCTACACCAAATGCTATATTTGATTGTCTAAAATGTTGTGAAATTTATAAAGAATAAATAAGCTACTCCCAATTTTGTGGTCTTTATTGGAAAACACAATAAAATAAAAGAAGCACGTAATGTGCTAAATCCATATATATTTCATTGCATAAAACAAGTCTACTGATATATAATTGTTGGAGGCCACCTCCTGGGGCCCTCCCCTTTGACATGAATGAAGAATTAAGATAGCCCCAAGGATAAAGAAACTTCCATCAGAAACAATGCCCGGATATGATGCTCTAAAACACAAGCAAGAATCAACAATCATTTAAAAATTTCAAAACTTTGCCCAATTTTCAAAGAAAAGAATAATAGAAAATTCCATTCACAATACCATATGTTTGGCATTTCAGCAACTTCATATCCTTTCCCTTCGTTTCGGATCCAATCACTCTGGTACTTGTTCTATAAATTCCGTCTCCATCTACCATCTCAGGATCATACTACCAAAACCCAGACTCAGTCAAAACAAGGTACAAAATAGAAGCAATTCTGATTTGTAGTGCGCTGCAAGCAACCCCACCATGGCAGTAGCAGGAGCTGCTGGTTTCAGAAACATTGGTTCTCCCATTCCTTACCTCTTCGGAGGCCTAGCTTTCATGCTGGCGCTCATAGCAGCAGCATTACTCATCCTAGCTTGTTCTTGTCGTAAATCTTCGTCGTCTACCTCAGCTGGTACTGAACAGAAACCAGCCAAGACGGTGGATTCAGAGCCAAAGATTGTCGTCATAATGGCTGGAGAGAGTAACCCCACATACTTAGCCAACCCGGTTTCATCCACATGCCATACTCATACCGAACAAGCAGCATAAAAGTATCTAAAGATCACAGTCATCTCAGACACACCGAGAGAAACTTAACAAAGAACAAAGAAAAGAGCAACAAAAAATTATTGTGTTTCTCTTAAAATTTTCTTGTTCTGTTCTTGTCCATTGACATATATAATATACCTTTTCCGTATGCTACCTTAAATACTCTAGTTGATTCTGCGAGAAGATGTAAATTGAAGAGTATGAAATGAATGATAGCGTTTACCTTTTGTTTCTTATAGAATTACCCTCTTTTCTCTCTTTCTTTTACTGTCATTAATCCATCTGCGTCTCTTTTATCCATATTGACATTATCAGTATCAAATAGAAATTAAAAAGAATTTAGAAAGAAAAGGGAGAAATAAAGTATAAATATTGTATTGTATCGGATTTAATTTGTTACATAAACAGGTGTATTTATCACAAAAATTAGATTTAAGCTTACAGTTAAAGCACACAAGCTCACAACATAATTAGTTGAAGCTTGGTTTCCAATAAGACAAGGTTGCTAGTTGGATTCCTTATTCCCATAAAGGATCAATAAGAGGAGGTTTTCGGTTGGATTCCTAATCCAACAGCTGAAACTAAAGATTTGTAGATATATATATATATATGCTTAAAGCTAATCAAACTTGCTATCTATATTGATGTGCAGTATTGTAACCATAATCTCATATAATGTTGCAGCCACCCAAAAGAAAGCAAAATCACAATGCCCAGAGGGAGGAGTGAGAGGAGGGTGAGATATATCGATAGAGCATTTAAATGATATAAATGCTCTCAATGGAGAAACTCTTCCTAACTACTTGACTAGACATTGACATGATCAAAGTTGATAGAGCTGCCCAAGTGAAAAGAAAAGTTAAACTATTTGTTGTCCCCCAAACACGTCCTAGGAAAAGAAGAATATTGAAAGAAAATGGGGAAAATTCATTGGCATTTTTGGACTTTGATATTTGCTTATTATTCTTTAGGTATGATCTTTTTATTTTAACTTTTATACAATAAATTTGTCACGCGTGTGTATTCTAAGTGAAAATTATGATGTACCTAAAAAAGAGTGATATAAAACACAATATAAAAAAATACTAGAATTATTTACCAACTTATTTTACGAGCCATCGACTCGATCTCAGTAGAAAACTCGTGACAGTCATCAATGAAACATGTAGTCCTTTTGTCCCACTGATTAGGTGTCTATTCTATCCATTGTCTCTTGCAAATTCTCCATTCCTAGCTTGAAAAAATTACGTCAATAAGCATATAAATTTTATTAAAAAGATATTTTGTATATATACACTTACATTTAATTCTTTTGTGTATAATTTTAATTTATTATTTGTATAAAATTATTTATTGTGTATCATCTAATAATATATTATTATTATTAAAAAATTATTATTATCATAATTAAATTTTTAATAATATAATAACACATGATTAAGTATTCGTGTAAAAAAATTATACTAATAATAAATTAAAATTAAATTATTTATTTGTTGTAAAATTATAATCTTTTTATATTGGAGGTACAAACACTAGGTAAGGAAAGATCCAACTTCTCACATCATGATAACACTAGATACGTGGAGAGGGGAGGGATGCTAGTTGAGTTTGAAACCCATAGCCAAAAAGCAGGGTTGTGTGTAATAACCAAAATGAACCCTTGAAGCCAGTTTTTCTGCAATTAATTGCAGCCGACTTCTTTTATCATCTTTTGTAGGGGAAGAGGGGATTTAGTAGCCAACCCATTGACTTGATATGAAGCTGGAAAGAAGAGATAGATACAAGTGCATCTTTCAAAGACACACTTTTCTTTTTGATTAAATATTCACTAGGTTAGGACACCTAGACGTGGCGTCTCGGAAGTGTGTACTTTTGGCACTGCTAATAATGGCTCAATACAACCAAAACAAATTTCAATACTGCAGCTGAACAAAACCGTTCTTAATTAGCTTTGGTTTGAATAGTGGAGGGAGAAAATTACACCGTTCTTAGCTCTGGTTTGACTATTGGAACAAAACCGTTCATATTAGTCCAAGAGGAAATTGCAACCCCACATGATCTCCTTTAGTAGTGGTAGACAGGTGAGAAACATCATTTCAATGCCACTACTGCACCAACTAGGTTTCACATTTTTCTCAGTGATTTTTGATGGGTATATGCGCAGACACTCAAAGTTGTTTTCTTTGCTTTTATTTTGATTGTTGGCAACGCCGTCGAAGACCGAATCCTATGGGCTGGCATATTAATGAGGAACGAACCCATGATAATGAATAATGATATTGTTATGCTTCGATTTCAAAATCCACAGTGCAAATGCAAACACGACGTTGGGGATGTAACTTACACGCATGGTATTGTTATGCAAATCAGCAGGCGCACCTGCTGTTGGATGAGATCAGACACACCTGTCACAGTGAGTGAGATGATGAACGAGTGACAGAAAATGAACCGAGTTTGCTGTCAAAATCAAAAGTTCATGTTGTTGGAGAATCCTTTAAGATCTAAACTCACTTTCACTAACATAGATCATGGTTAGGATTCTCTTATGTTGTTGAAAAAAAATAAAATATAAAAGAATTTGAATATAATTAATATATTTATAATTTATCATAATAAATACTTACATATAAAAAATTTATGTTTATTTCTTTTTAATAAAATAATCATGTAATAAGAAATGATTCAAATTTACCTTTAATGAAAATAAAAAAGAAGTGACACTATTATCCATTAAATTATTAAAAAATGTTTGACTAAATTAATAATATTTATTTAAAAAATTAAATATTAAATAACATATAATTAAATAATAATATAAAAAAAATTTATATTAACAGTGTATTAAGATTAAATCTAATAAAAAAATCTTACTTCACATAAACGTACGTCTGCATTAAATGAAACCAAACATACTGACTGTAACTTTGAGAAAATTTATTCCTAGTTACCATGAATAGGTTTACACAGTGAAAAAAAATAATAAAATTTAGACAAAATTTTCTTAAATTTAATTGTAGTTGCAATATAAGAGTATAAAACTTATTACTTGGGATGATTCATCTATTCAATAATTAACGACAATACCAATTCATTGTAACTTTTATTTTGTCAAATTAATTTCAACTGTGTAGTATTTTACTTCCAACTTCCAATATATATTCAACTAGTATAATCATTCACTTAATTAAGAATGTAGCTTGAAAACGGTACAAATACAAGATTAGGCAATATTAAGAACATAGCTTGAAAACGGTACAAATACAAGATTAGGCAATAGGCGGCAGCAGCAGGCACTTTTGAGATCCGGGTGATCTCCTGCACTTTCGACATCCGCATGAGGCATCTGCCAGAGCACAGAAAAATCTTCTCCGAAACTAGAAGTGCAACGTGTCCCAACGTTATTAAAATCCAGCGAATCCATGAAACTTTTGATTTAATTTTAACTTATTTAATTATTTAAATTAATTGATCGAAATAAATAATATAATAATATAAAATTTATAAAAAATATTTATAAAATATTAAAAAATATTAAATTTTAAAAAAAATTAATAATTAATCAGTTATTTTTGATTAATTTTATGTGATTTTAATTTATTTAAAATAATTTAATTATAAAATTAATTATAAAATTAAATCATAATTAATTATTAATTAAATATTTTATTTATTATTAAACTAATTAAACTGTCTGGTCTAATCTAACAATAGTATAATGTATAATAGTAATTAAAATATGTCCAGATCATTTTAAGAATTGGTCCCACATAACTTATTTTTCAATAATAACTCATAAATATGTACATCAAACAATATCATACACATCTGCTTTCGGCTATTTCTCTTTTTCAACTTCACATTTACAACCGTTAAAGGCGATTCCAGTATTAAATTAATAGTACTATATTAATGAGCATTAGAAATCCAATATATTTTAATAACTAAACCATACCATCACATATATTACTAAGAAACTGTACCAAAACAAATATTACTAAGAAATTGAAAATCATATATATGGCCTTTAAACACAAGATCATTAATTTTGGACAAAAAACAACATCTTGAAAGCAGAAGGCATAGCATCATAAAAGTCAAACCTATTATATGGGTCTAAAACCAAAATCTATAATCATAAATTTAAAGAAGAGAAAAAATTAATAGCTTTATGGGTATCTAATTATAAAATAAAAAAGAAATAAAAGAGGAGGACGTAGAATTAGAAGAGAAGGAGATGAAAGTTACATGTATAAAACTTATTAAAAGAAAACATTAATAGACATTTTGAATGACACGCTGATGAGACACTTAGAAGACAATTTCGTTTGAAAATTTTACAATTTTCTAACGTGGCAACTTTAGAAAATGCTGATTGTGGCAATTTCATAAGGTATTTAGATGTTGATGTGGCAATTTTGTAGTGCGCGTTTCAAAAATTTAAATTAAAAATAGATTTGATAACCACCGTATTTCAACCAAGGTTCAAATTCCAGTAATTAAAACAAGAAATATACCTTCTTAACGTTAGGCCAACCTCTTAGATTTATTTTATAATTTTAACAAAAATTCATTTGTAATTTTACAAATTAACCATTTTTTCTTTTAGTATCACGTGTAACTAATTTGACAATTTTGTTAGAGATCTAATATACATATGCGCCAAAGTTGTAATCTCAGAGGATCATTTATATTTTTTATAGTCTAAAGTCTTTCTTTTTTTTTTATCAAATTTCAAGTCTAAAGTCTAATTATGCGAATATGGGTAAAAGGGAAAAACCAGTTGCCAAGCAAATTCAAAAGAGAAACACCATAAAAGCACATGTCAACGCAATAAATACCATTGTGAGCCTACACCGCCCTTTTCTTTCCAACCATCACAGCAGATTTCTCCCAACAGCATTGAGTGCAATCTAATAATCCTGTCTATCGAAAGATAAAAACATCCTATTCCTCGCCAAAGCTTATATAACATTGTAGGGCTGTTCACGATCCGGTCTAGTTAGTCTTTGAAAAGAAATTCCAACCGAACCAAATCATTCAATTTTGTCACTTTTTCATTCAATGGGTTTGGTTCCCATTCAACAACTGAATCGGTTTGATTTGGTTCAATTTTTTCAATTATTTTTTAAATTGACCCAAATTCTACGACTCAATAGCATATGAAAATATTAATTTTGTCATATAAATTTCCTGCAATGGTAGGCGGTTTTTCAAAACAACACACATCAATGATGCACTTTTTTTAGCATGATGCATTTTTAGAAGAAATAATTCTTTTATGTATCCTATAATTTAAACTCGAATAATCAAAATCGAAATTACACTCTGTTAATTCTAATCTAATAAGAACAAAAACAAAAATGACAAGAACATATAACTTCAGGAAAGGAACAGAGAGGGCAATTGATTGGAGTTTGGACCACCTTATGGCCATTGCTTGTATCAAATTCTTGAAGCATCTTTTTCCATTTTGTAGAAAATCATTAGCCACACAGACACACACCAACATTTTACGAGCATGTTCTGCTCACGTCAATTTTGTAACGTGCACATTGGAAGCTCATAGTGCCATGGGTTACATTACTTTTTTCAGTTGAATAATTTGTTTCATTCACAAAATAGAAAAAGCGTTGCGTCAACTACATGTCTTGGTATCCAACGAAAAAACTACATGTCTTGGTAAGTAATTTTAAAACATGATATTTGATATACGAAATTTTAATTTCACCGAACAAGAATGAAATGAAACAATAATTCTCAGTACACAGTTTAATAACATTTTGTTAACTACATGTCTTGTGATCTTGTCTTAGCTGTAATAATTTTATAACAGCAAGTTTGGTACACTGAATGCTCTGATTTGATAGAATGGGGAATAGGTTGTAATGAAATAGTCATTTTTCATTCACAATTTGGTAATTTAAGAATGAAATGACTTAGCAAATCATTGTATTAATTATTTGATGCACGAAATCATCCAATGAGATTTAGATGAGTTAAATTTAATAAAGATAATAGTTGTTATTTTGTAAAAATTAATGATGATTCCAATACTCTATTTTTAATTTTATAGAATGAGACCAGAGATAGAATTATAACGTCATTTTTTAACTTAGGAATATGAAAATCATCATTCCATGAAATAAGCAACCCCATACCAAACAGAATGTAAAAGATCATAATTTTTTTTGTAAAATCTCAAATTTGGGTGGTGGCTAAATAGATGTTACATAGATCACATGGTGCTAGAGGTTGCAGCAACCACCTGCTGCTTATGATAATGTGGATGAGAAAAAGAGGAAGACTCTAAAGATTTGTGTAAGCTACCACAACCAGTAATTCTCAATTCAGTTGCAAAACAAAACAGAAAGAAGTTTTGGTTTTGCCTTTGTTGAATTACAGACTGCAGGAATTAGGCAAGATATCTTGTTCAGTTACTAAAGGGGGGCCAAATAGAAGGAAGGTTGATATCTATCATTTCCATTCACCTTCTGGCTAGAGACCTCTAGAGATGAGAAGTTTCATATGCCTCTTCCCATATTTTGGCTAGAGAAACGGCTGCTGTTTTGCATATGAACAATTTAAAACAAAAATTTTGGGTCTGCATGTTGTTTGGTAAACCAGAAACTCGGAACAAATTGTGAAGGCAACAAACATATATGAAACTGTTTGATTTCAGCAAATAAAATAATCTGGTAATTTTGAAAAACAGAGGAATAGTATTAATTGCAATTTCCTAGTGCTTATCTCATATTAGGCACTTTTGAGATCCCAAATCATTAGTGTTCTGCACTTTTGACATCTGCATAAAGCATCTGGCCGAGCACAAAAAGGAATCTTCCTTGATGCCAAAAGGTCACTATTGTAAATCAAAATGTGTCAATTTTTACTATAAATTCCATAGCTACCACCTCACTGCATTTCACTGCAATTGCACCAATACTACCCATAGAGAGAGAGTGTGTGTGAAGAAAGATGAGGCCTGTAAACAGTGCACCATCAGCCAGTGGGATTAGGCTATGGAAGTCTCCAATTCCTTACCTCTTTGGAGGTTTAGCTCTGATTCTGGTTCTGATTTCTGTGGCATTGGTGATCCTTATTTGCTCCTACAGAAAGCATGCTTCTCAGTCATCAGCTGAAGGTGAAGACATGAAACAGGCAATGCCCAAGAATGTGGAGATTGACTCTGAGCCCAAGATACTTGTGATTATGGCAGGGGATGACAAACCCACCTACCTGGCTAAACCAGCCACTTCTTCAACTTACTGCACCTGTGAAGCTGAACCAACCCCTTCATCAAGCTCAAGCAGTGAGTAAAGATTATCCAATTGACTTGCTAGAAACGAACAAACTTTTGCTATGTAGTCTATTCCTTCTCATAGTCCTGTGGTTTTAGGTGCATGTGATATGTAAATTGATTATGAGTTTTTATGGATTTTGCTGTTATAATGAAGGATCAAGGCGTAGACTGGTACATTTATTTTGCTTCTAAATTCTAATCATACATACCATTTTTCTCTCACCCAGCCAAATAGAAATTCAAGAATAGGAATGATAGATTTCATGAAATCTCCATAGCAAAGCATATAGAATTCAAGGCAAGTGAAAACAAGAAAACACAGACCCCAAGGAACTAGACGTTTTATAATCTTTTACCTTTCCTTTCTTTAAATCACAAATAGGGATTTCATTCTGTTGAACACCGTCCATGAGTTAAAAAAAGGGTATAAATTATGGTATGGCACTTTAAAATCATTTTATCTATTTGTCAAGCTTTCATTCCACCCTTTTCTTGTGTTAAGATTTATCAGTGTATGGTTCCACTTGTTTCTCTGTTAAATTGTGAGTAAAGCATAGAGAAGTGAGTCCATATGAGCCTCCACGGAAGCCATGAAACCCTCTCGCACAAAAGTATGTATTTGGACGCAAAATCCAGAAAAATGAAGTGGGGCATCACCAATGCATCACGAATGACCAAATACAAACAATTTTTTAGTGCTTTTTCATGAAAACAATCATTCTAAAATCTAAATATAATATCTAGAGAGATAAAGAGAGAGAGAGAGAAGAATCTGTGGTGGGTTGATGGTCAAATAATCATCGGTTAGAATTGAAGTCCCAAATCCCACCAAAGTCACACAGGTAACTGGTATTGGATAACAGAGCATCTAGGCATGTGAAAGTGGAACCCTTTCGTGTTCTGCAATTGTGGCCTTCACTTTGTACGTAGGAGCCAACAAGATTGGCACTGGTCTTCCAAGGGCACTTGTTTTTTTCTTCGGAAAGTGGTTGTTTGTTCTCTGATTATCGCATGTGAAACGCGGCGCCTCGGAATGGCAGGGGCAAAAATGGGTCTTGATTCTTGAAAGTTGAAACTTGAAATATGAAGATGGCTACATAGTTTTGTTAGAACCGGATTGGACTGGCAGTCCGATCGGTTTAACCATAGGTTTAACCATAAACGGACACCCAGTCGATTATCAGATCGTTTTGAATCAGAAAAAATTGCTTAAATTGGGTAATTTAATTACTTTAACCAGTAGATTATTAATTTTTAAAAAAATTATATTTTTTTATATTTTATGAATGTTTTCATATATTTTATATTATTAGATGTAAAAAATTTTTATGAGATCATCCGTTTCGACTAATCAGTTCAAACAGTTGAACATAAACTGAAAGTTTTATTGATTCACTGTCCAATTTAGTTTTAACCATTATTGTTAGAATCAGACTAAAGTTGATGGTACAATCAATTCAATCATGAACCTAACACTTAGCCGATTATAATTCAGCTTTATAATTAAATTTATAATCAGACCACTTTGAATTAGTCAAAACCTCACAAAACTAATAAAAATTGTTTGAACATATTGATTTAAACGGCTTAATTAGCTAGTTATTTCTTTTTTCAAAAAAATTCAATATTTTTTTAATATTTTATAAATTTTATATTATTATATTATTATATTATTTAATTCGACTAATTGATTTAAATAGTTGAACCAGTTACACTTAAACTGAAAGTCTTATCAGTTCACTCTCCACTCCAATTTTAATAACATTGATTTCAACCACATTGATTTCAAATTAAAAATGAAAATGAAAAGGAGAAAAGGGAACCCAAAAAAAAAAAAAAAAACTGAGTATTGGGAGATAGTGGTGACAAACGGGTTGGTGGAGTTGGAGGATAGATAAATATATCCTGAGGATATTCCAGGTGCTGTAGATGTTAACAGTTCTATTGGCAATGTGATATGACCCTGACAACTGTTGAGGTCATATCAGGTCAATGGTGGCGTTCATTTGTACGAGGGAGAAGGTGCAAAGTGCAAAGAGATGGCTGTAATGGCAGCTCTGCTAAAAAGAGACGAGAAGAAAAAAAGCTGATGAACTTAGCAGACTAAGGTTCCAAGGTTGGCACTTGGCAGACCAGCACCCTTTGCTTTGAGTTCAAGAGCCATCACCAAGTTTGGCAGTAGTCCAAATTGGGGGTTTTTGAAGTCGCATTGATTCCAATACAAAACTTTTAAAAGCATGTTACTAACTAAAATGAGCATATTTAAAAAAATAAAAAATAAAACGAGAGGTTTTTAAGGTGGCATTGATTCCTGTGCAAAACTTTTAAAAGCATGTAGCTAACTAAAATGAGTATTAATAAAAATAAAAATATTGTCAAGAATGGGATTCGAACCCATGCCCTTTCGGACCAGTACCTGAAACTGGCGCCTTAGACCAACTCGGCCATCTTGACAACTGATGATTTAATTTGTCAAAATAAATACGTGAGTGATACGTACACACTTTTTACGAGTGGAGAAATTAAATATTGCCACAAAATAAAGCATTCCATTGGCCTCCAAAAGAATATTCGATTTCAAAATTTGACAATTAAGATCAATCATAAATTCAGTAAACATACTTTATCACACAAATTTGCAACTTCACTTCAACCTTATTTAAGATAATTAAAAATGCCGTTAGGCCTGTACATTACATGACAAAGGCAGTGTGCCTTCATATACGGCATCCGAGTTCGACTCCCAGCCCCTTCCCCTTTCCCTTCCTCCAAGTCCCCCAATCCTTGACCCAAAAAAATAAAAAAATTTAAACAATTCATGTTTAAATTTCACATTATATTTTTATAATTTTAATTAAAAAACTATTAATTGTTTATTTTTTAAAACTTTTGTTTTTGACAGAAAAATAAAATTCCTTTTTTTTTATTTGAGGGGTGGGGGTATGTGGTAAGAGGCGAAAAAACTATTAATTGTTTATTTTTTAAAACTTTTGTTTTTGATAGAAAAATAAAACACTTTTTTTTTTGTCTAGAGGGTGGTGGTATGTGAGAGGAAGTGGAATTCCATCCCTCATGAATTTTATCAAGGTTAACAGCTTAGTCAGTTTAATTACTGACCGCAAAAAATAAAACACATTTAAAAGTAAAGTTCGAGCCGAAGCCTAGTCATGTTCACTATCTTTTAAAGAAAGCCCAATCTAAATAAAAAAATAATATTTATCTGTCAACAAATGTATCAAGATCAAAAAAACTATTTTATTAATATATATTATTTTTAAAATTTTAGTATACATTATCAATACACTGATTACTTCTAATATAATGTATGTTTATACTAGCTTACTTTGTTTAAAAAAATTGGTCATTAGCACTTTTTTAAATATTTTGATTATAAGTCTTTTTAAAAAATATAACAAAATAATTCAAAGATACAAAATAATAATGATTGGATTGATAAAAATCTCTTTTTATAATGAATTAGTGTTTGTTTGAATTAATTTATTTCATATTCAAAATAATTTATAATCAAAATTTTATTAAAAAGCTTTTGAAAAAAATTAATTTTTTTTAAAAAATTAATCTATTATCAAATACCCACTTATTATAGTAAGTGTATCAAGTTTTACAAATACTATCAAATATATATTTATATTTCGAAAACCATAATAAAATGTGGAACAAGGTTTCAGGATCAAAAGTAAGTAAATTACATTAACCTATTTTCTACGATAATAATATAAACCAAAGTTTATACAATGTTAAAATATAAAATAAAATATGTCAGTAATTTTATAAAGAGGATTTTATGTTAAGTTGAAATTAAAAATCAAGGAGATTTATGTAATATCAAAAACAAAAGGAGATTCCTAATGTTATATATATATATATATGGGGTCCTAGGACCCACCAGTCTTAGTGAGAGGCCCCACCCAGGAGAGGGGCCTAAGGGATGCCCTGCTGTGGCCCAAGGAGAGGAGGGAGGAGGAGGGGAAGGGGATACATTGTGGCCCTCCCCACCGAGCATCGGGCATCAAATATGCACCGCTGAGCTACAAGCTCATGTGCAAGTTCTATAGAATTTACTCAAAATTTATTATGCCATTATCAAGATTTTCTAACAAAAATATGCCTGTGAATGCCCCTCTCCCATAGTCCTAACTCCTGAAGGCTTAGAATTGTGAATGAAGATTTGCGCGATTAGTAGGATCTATAGCAGTGTAAATCCAAAAATTTTAAATTCGATTATTGCCGGTATTTCTTCGTTGGCAAGCCATAAGTACACTGTAAACCCTTATCAAAACCTATTACATGCGTTGACCATAGCACAGAACAGGCTCCTTTACTCTTTTAACTTTTTTTTGTGTCCAAAATCAAAAGGCCTAGTGCTTGTAGGATAGTGTAGCATTGTTTTTAGCGTGGTAGCAATAGCAGCCCACCTAAACAAAGTTTAGCCAACAACCCTCCACCAACAACGACCTTCCATCAAGTAGGAAAGTTAAATGAGCACTTTGAAGGCTAATCAACATATATTAAACAAGATTGGACAGCTTTTCATAAGAAACTGATCCTAAACTCAAATATGATTCTCGCACCTTCTCATTTAAAAAGACACCCTTTTTTCTATTTGACACAGAATAGAAGATATACACACGAGGCACTGCTTAAACACATTTATGGACATGAACTTTATATTCTTTCCAGTTGTGCAGCTTGTGCTATTGGGACATCTGTATTCTGCACTAAAAATCAGATTTCCATTTAAGAAGGCAACGACAGAGGCTCAAAAACAATTTTATTTACAGATACGCTTTATGACCAAAGATTGCAACCCCCCCCCCCCCCCCCAAAACATTCCTTTTGTTTAATTGATACTTCTGAGTTTTATAATTTGTAAGGAAGTTGGGAACCTTCCTCGTTCTTTCCTGAATTTAAGCCCTGGGCATAGAGCATCTAGCCATCTACCATTTCACCACCTTTTGGCCATTTACCAATACTTAGCAGGTCAATCAGATTAGTGATGACAGCTATATATTAATGTAAGTTCAAAGTAGATTTTCATTCATCAGCTATATAGTCTCTCATTTGCTTTTGTGTTTTTTCCCTTTTAATTGGCATACACCTTTCCTGCTTCAAAAATGGAGTCTTTTGAACAATTCTTGGGTGCAGAAGGATGCAGCAGTAGTGAATCTGGTTGGACTATGTATATTGACTCTCCCATGCAGGAAGATGATGCTGGGTGCAGCAACGAGAAATATGAATATGATGACATCTATGGTGAAAACAGGAGAAAGAAGCAGGGAGCCAAAGTTGATGAGGAAGAAAGTGATGATTCAATGGCTTCAGATGCTTCCTCTGGTCCGATTCATTGTCACCATACTTATGCTCACAGTCAAAGTAGTCACGGCACAGCAGGCTCTAAGAAAGATCAAAAAGATCATGGAAGCAAGTGTTCTTCCCGGAAGAATGCAAACAAACAAGAGAAGAAACGTGTTGACAGCAGAAGTAAAAAATGATGAAAATGTTCACTCATTGTATATGATGCAGGCTTTTTGTAAACCATGCATTATGCATCTTCATCTTCGGATTTTGTTACATTTGTACTCAGGCCTCCACCCAAAGGAAATATCCCCAAACATTCTTTGAGGTAATGATACCTCTGATGTTTCACACAAAACTCAGTGTTGAATGTTTATTATTCTTTTATGGTGAAAATTGACTCTCATGTGAGGATAGATGTATGAGCAAAGAAACATAAGATACACACCATAACAGTGCTTGAATTGAGGCATTATCAATGGTATTCAAGCCTAATCACAGCAGTCTCCTGGCAATTGATGTTTTGAAGTACTGAGTTCTGGGAAGGGAGAAATTCTGAAGGTTAAATCTTTTATTATGTAATCTCATCTTCAGATTTTTTTTTTAACCGCAATTTAAAAAGGAAAATTGTGCTTTCTGTTAAGAGAATGCCAGGCCATTGATCAACGCATCACCATGTACACAAACACCACTTAACAGACATGTTCAAGTTACAAACCTGCTGCAAAGTGCAGACCAAAAAATGTGAATTTTCCAAAACTAGAGGATCTAGAACCAAATTAAGAGAGAATCAAGTGCTGCAAAAATGTTAAGCTCGAACTTCTCTAATTGAGTAGATGTGCAAAAGTATATATTTATTTTGCATTGAGCTGGTACACAGAAGAAATATTACATAAAAGAAAGGTGGTTTGGTGGCAGTTAGGGATGGAGGTTAAGATTCTGGATAATAGCACAAGGAAGAAAGTCATTTTCTATCCAAAATCTCCAATAATGTTTCGTGTATGCATGTGTCTTTGCTACTGCACAATGAGCTATGCAGCACCAATAGGGTATGTTGCGCGGGAAAGAGAGGATGGTTTCACATAGTTACACAAATGACAACTAGAAGTACCAAAAGCATTATCGCAATGACAAGGCAATGGCTGGGTTTTGTGAGCTAACTTTCCAAAGAAGGGACACAATGCAACAGCAAGGCAACTGTTAGTTTTAGGCTGTATGATTCACTTAAAAACACAAGGGCACACACGACTCCATAGAATCATAAAATGCCACACTACGCTAATAGCATTTTATTGGTAAATAATTTAATATTTGTTCCATTTCTAAGATTACTAGTTTGATGGTTATTTTGATAGCATTAGGATTGGCATAATGCTCATTGCATTTTCGAATTAAAATCATATAATGAATTAATACAGTTTCCTTTGAGAGGCATTACAGATCAATAACCCTGAACTTTGTTATAGCAGACTACAAAATATTTTTAAATACACGGTTAGTCACCACCTGTAGCACAGTGCTTCACTATTTTAAAAGGTTTTTACATAACAATTTCGGTTTTTATCATTGTTTTAAAAAGTAAGTAAATAATGCAGGCTAAGAGAATAGTGGCTAATACTGCATTTAGTAAAAACAGTACCCTATCGATTAACTTTGGTCCACATTGGTAATTTCCTTTTAGAGAGAGGTGGTTCCCAATAAGAATTAAAATGCCTTCAATTCGCTACAAGTTAATATGTTTGAATTTGAAAGCAGTATGTTTGTTTCTTCAGGATCCTCGCACCCTCTAGGGATGTTGTTGCAATAAACTATTTAATGAAGAAAATTGCATATGGGTCTGTGCCAATCCCTGTTTCAGCTAAAAACCACTATAGGCTTCCCAACCATTGAGCACATTATTGACTCTAAAGACTTCAAAGAAAATGTTACAAAACCTGGGAAGCTCCAAACCAACAAGGAGAAAAGAGAAGGTAAAAGAAAGCAAAGAAGAGCATGGATTTGTAGAAGTTGCTTCTGACAACTAAATCAAATGTAAGGAGCAAGTGTAAGAACATGAAAAACTAAGGAAAAGGCAAAGCCTGAAATTTAAAAATATGAAGAAAAGGGGCCAGTTCAGTGCATGAGACTCCCACCATTGTGGGACCAAGGTAGAGTGAGATATACACAGCCTTACCTCCATGAGCGAAGAGGCTGTTTCCACAACCGGAAAAAAATAAGACAAATCAGCTCCTACAGTGACTTAATAAACATCACCTGTATTGGTAGGGTTTGACACAACATATTTATAAGGGAATTGTAAAACTCCAGAGGTGCAGCACCAGCAAAGGAGAAAAGAGGAGGGAAACTAAAGAAAATAAGAGCATAAGTGGAGGAAATAGGAGGGGAAAAGAGGTTCCATGTACTTTCACAGTACTTCTAAACACACCATCCGCACCTGTGCATGGTGGTAGATTTTGATTTGTCTATTTCTAAGGAGCTAGCTAAACATAAATCAAAATTTGTCAACCTCCACAAGTGTGGAGACTCCAAATAGTGTGCAGCTATAAAGCATAAAGGGCGGCCTCCCACCATTGTGGTGTCTGGGGAGGGTAGGTGTCTGGGGAGGGTCAGATGTACACAACCTTACCCAGTTACCCCTGTGAGCAAGGAAGCTGTTTCCTGCAGTAACCTCATAAACATCACATGTATCCATGGTACAATCCATTGGTGCTAGTGAAATCTTCTCAAATGGTAAAATCTAAAAATGCACCATCAACTGGTACAATTTCACATCTAAGCACAAACATTCAGCAGGATCAGCAAAGACCAAAGGCACAACAAAACTAGTTGGGAAAATAAAAACCAATCAGTTAAGATGGACATAATGAAATAAAAGTTCACCACATTGCAGTTATGTAAGCTCAACTCAGCATACAGTTTTGAGCAAAAAGCATTACATTTATTGGAATTTCTGATGGTGAATACCAGCAAACTAAATTCTTGACTGCTTGGCAAGCTTGAACCACTCAGTATGGAAAGACCCCTCTATGTCAATCCTTTCATATGTATGCGCACCAAAGTAGTCTCGTTGAGCTTGCACCAAATTAGCTGGCAATCTTTCCCTTCTGTATGTGTCAAAATAAGCAAGACTAGCAGACATACCTGGAGTGCTGATACCGGAGTTAATAGCAAGGCATACAACTCTCCTCCAGGCAGATTGGCGATCAATTATTTCCTTGGCAAACTCTGGATCCACAAGAAGGTTTGCCAGATTAGGGTTTCTGTCATATGCCCTCTTGATTCTGTCCAAGAATATCGCTCTTATGATGCAACCCCCTTTCCAAATCCTTGCCAGTTCGCCCAACTTCAGATCCCAACCCTTTTCAATACTCTTTGCCCAGATCAGATTCATTCCCTGTGCATAACTACAGATTTTGGCTGCATAAAGAGCTCGCCTAACATCATCAATCAACTTCTGCTTGTCTACATGTTGATCAGTCAAGATATCGCCAAACCCACCTGATTTAAAGACCTTTGCAGCTTCAACTCTTTCCTCCTTCAATCCACTAAGAAACCTAGCATCCAAAGAAGCTTCAATAGTGGGAGCAGCAACTGATAATTCAGCAGCTTGCTGGACAGTCCACTTACCAGTACCCTTCATGCCAGTTTTGTCCAGAACCTTGTCAACCAGATATCCATCTCCTTTATCATCCTTAATTCCAAATATATCGGCAGTGATTTCAATCAGGAAACTCAGAAGTTCTCCCTTGTTCCATTCTGAGAAGACACTTTGTAGTTCTTCATTTGACAACTTTCCAACTGACTTTAGTACATCATAAGCCTCCGCAATCAGCTGCATGTCACCATATTCAATTCCATTATGGATCATCTTCACAAAATTACCAGATCCACCTTTACCAATATAAGTCACACAAGGACCGCTGTCGGGTACTTGAGCTGCCACCTTGTGAAGAATGTCTTCTATATATTTGTAAGCCTCAAATGAGCCACCAGGCATCAAAGAGGGACCGTGACGAGCACCCTCCTCACCACCTGAAACTCCCATCCCAAGGTAGAGCAGACCCAATTCAGCCATTGCTTTCTCTCTTCTCTCGGTGTTCTCATACCACTCATTACCACCATCAATTATACAATCACCTTTTTCCATGTATGCAGATAGGGTCTTAATGGTCTGGTCAACAGGTGCCCCAGCCTTAACAAGCATTATTATGACCCTAGGTTTTTGAATGGATTGAACAAAAGATTCAGGGTCATGGTAGCCAAACACAGGAAGATTTCCTTCCTGTTTCGCTCGTTCCACAGTCTCATCAACCTTGGATGTGGTTCGGTTATAAACAGAAATGGGAAAGCCTTTCTCAGCAATATTGAGAGCAAGATTTTGGCCCATTACAGCCAGGCCAGCAAGGCCTATTCTTGTAAGATTTGTAGGTTGAGCCATAATTTATTTCCTGTTCAATGTTTGATAATGCACATGAAAATAAAGTACAAAAGTAAAAAAAAATGGCATGAACTTCTTATTTCTGAAGAAAAATGAAAGCTGTAAACTTTATAACTTGATTGGGAGCATCTACACACCATGAATAAAACCTCTAACAAGTATAATAAATTTAAACATATTCCAAGAATAAAGACTGAGGGAGAAAGAGGTGTCTTCTAATTCCAAGATCAGAGATAAAAAGGTATTATGATCCCTTAAATTTTCCCTCGAAAGGTGAGATTCCCAAAATGGTGCTAACATCACACTATAGAAACACAAGAGTAAGGGTTAGGTTCTTAGAGTTGCACCACAAAAGGAAGATAAGTTCCTCTTCACTTATCCAAAATATTATTATTAACCCCAACTACCAAAGAAGCTTATAATTCGCTAGTTTTGCACATATCAAGCAAGGCCTATGGCTTCAAAGCCCGCAAATGTCAAAATATAACAATACAATAAGCGAATTGCAATCAAAATCACTTTTTTGTTCAAACTCATCCCATCATTGAGGTTTGAGGGTATTAATCAGTAAGAAATTACAATGTAAACCCAGATCAGCAATATTGAAGAAGCAATCACAGTCTTCTTGATTTCCCAGAAACCACAACAAAGCAAGTAAAATCTAGTAGGGCAAGAGGAACAGGAAAAGATGCAGATGGAGTTTCTGACAACCAAATAAGTTCGCATATACCACTAATACTGACTCAAGTGCATCCAGAAAAGGCATAAAGAAGCAAACTTTAAAAGAAAACCTGATATTTGAATCGAATCACAGAAAATTGAGATCTGGGTATCACACAGAATAGATTAAGAGAGCTGAATATGCATAAAGTGAGCTGCAGGTTGCTATAGCCAACTACCCACCTTTCCGAACAAAGACAAGAAGCACTCTCTTGCGAGTAAAAAATGTCCAACCAATTGGTAGGTGGAGATGCTCAAAGGAATCAACTCCATTTATTCTAATTCTGCGGGTAAGTCTCTCTCTCTCTCTCTCTCTCTCTTTTTTTTTTTTTTAATGTTCATCTGCGGGTCAGTTCTTGGGATCGCGCATATCTTTGTTAAGAGAAATTTTTAAATTTTAATTTTGATTCAGAGTTCACTATAATATAATTGTTTAACTTTTAAGTAATTATTATTATAATTAAATTTTTTTAATAATTTAATAAATTATAATTAAATAATAATATAAAATTTTATATTAAAAATAAATTAAAATTAAAATTTAATTTTTATATATATTAAAGCAATACAATCTTATTATTTTATAACGTACATTAGATAATTATTATTAGTTCTTATAGTGGAGATAATAAAATCTGCATAAATAACATGATATAAGATAAGTAATATAATATAAAAAACTTATTTTATATCAAGTGTACTTAAAATTATTTATTTATTTTTTTTACGATTAATTTAATATAAAATTAAAAATAGAGGATCAATTTTTATTAATAAATTTTATATACATTGTTTATTTCTTTGTATATAAAATTGATCTATGAAAATTTATTCTATACTTTTATCCCATTCTAAACATATGAGAGTTGCTAGCTACCTAATACCCAAGTTTCCTTTTCTTAAATATCTGATTCATTTATAATAATAAAATTTGACGCATATAATTTAAAATCGTCACATTATCTATTTTTAACTTTTTTGTTGACCATGTTAGCATATTTTCATTATTTAAAAAAAATTCAATATCCTATAGTATAATTAACTCAATGATTGTCTCTTAATCTCACGTCCTATTTCTTCTATTCCTTTTACTTTTGTTACTCTTTATTTTCTTACTTGAGAGTCGTTTTTTCAATCATGAGATTGGTTTCGTTAAAATTTATGAATTTCACTTTTGATGCTACAATGAAAAATTAGAATATGTATCTCAAAGAAATTCTTAATCCACACCAATTCATTTTTCATTAATAACTTTACATAAGGCAATATAAATCACAACTTTTTTTAAGATCTTAGCTTCTGCAGATCATAGGAGTCTGCATCTAGTTATGATTAGTTATCAAATATTTATTTTTTTCGTTAGTTATCATATAAATACTTAAACAAATACTACATATTGAATGTAAAATAATATTTTTATATATATTATACCACTTTAACGTGTGTCAAGTGAGCTATGTTAACAATCATTGTTAATGAAAGGGTATAAATAGTATAAGACAATAATAACTCATAAAACTAACATATCTTAATTGTTATAATATAAGAATATTGTCTATTTATCTTACAGTCAATGTACTTAAAGTATCTCTCATGTTAAAATTTCACCAAATATAATCAACAATAAATATATATTATGGATAACAAAGTAATTTTATTTTTATACAGTAACGATATTCTTTGATCAACTTTTACATCGACTAAGATTAAGTTTCTCTTTAAATAATATTAAATTTGCACAAATTAATTTTTTTAATGCTAGGCCAAGATTCAAACTCGAACAATTATAATAAGAAACAGACTTCGGAGTGATTTCCTTGTTTCCCTTTCTAGTGTTCCAATTTCCATTAAACCCTAAACAAATTAATTAAAGAGAGTTGAGTAAGATTTAGTTGTTAATCTTGTAAGAAAAAAGATTTAGTTTTTAATCAGTAATTCACAAAGAAAATTGTGAAGAATCTATTTCTGTAACTAATATTACTCATATTTAAACATTTACTTTTTAAATAAAAATTTTAAAATACAAAATAAGAATGTAACACTTAGTTATTAAGTTCCTCTACCCTTTTATATATATTTTATATATTATAATATACATACATCCACATTAGCGCTTTTCACACATATTGTTGTATGTGTTAATTCAATTTTTTTATATTTTTATTTAAAAAAGATAGAGTAAATAGAAGAGGTTTTCAAAATTAACTAGCCCCTGAACATAACTTCGATGAGAGTTTTATATCTACTAAGCCTAATAGCTATATTTTTATTGATATAGTGACTATTTTTATAAAAGAATGAAAATTTTCTGCTTTTGAAGTCATGTTTAAAATTGTCTTTATTTTCACATATAGACATAGAAAGTGGCAATTTTTTTCAAGTAATATTACAAAACCAAAAGATAATGATCAAAATTTTTGATAAAATTTACTTAGATTTAAAGGTGATTACTAGATGAAATATAATAGTAAAAATTATTCACTTATTTAAAAATCAATCAGCATATCAAATTATTTTGTCAAAAGTTTTTGATATAAGAATTTTAGTTATATAACATTTTTTAATTTTTTAAGGGATACACTAAATTGATATCATGATATTTTATTTTCTTAAAAGTATTTAAAAATTTGAGTAAAAATAAATTCTCTTTAATGAAGTAAAGGTCTTTGATCCGCCTTGGTTCCACCATAAAATTTTCCTTAAAAAAAGTGGTTTGTTAAAGGAAAATTAGTTACATGTCATTTATATGCACAAAACATAATCATTTGGGTGGTTGAATTTGTATATAAAAGAAAAAAAAATATAGTGTCACATACACAACTGTCATACCTTAAAAGTGTTACCTACACAACTATTATAACTCAACTAAGTAACAAAAATGTTATTCTTACACTTTTTCCATACATTGACCCTGAATGTAATAAAAAAAAAAAACTCAATTTCTTTCAACATTTTTCTTCTCTCTCTCTTCTCTTTTACCATAAGTGCATGTTTGATATGAAAATAAAAATGAAATTAAAATTTTTATGAATGAGTTTTATATAAAAAATTATGTACAAAACTTATAAAAATTTATCTTTATTTTTATCCCATATCAAACGTACACTAAAAGTAAGTAAATTGAAGTTTAGAAATAACATAATTGAATAAATAATTACTCAAATATAGCCACATCATTATCAGAGGGAAAGTAATGCAAAAAAAGGAAAGATCAAAACAAAACAAACAAAAACGAAATACAAAACTCCCGAAGATTGATCCTTTCCTTGTAAAGGGTGACGCACTGACGCCATCAAGGAACACCTAATACTGGAAGGCTATAAAATCATTTACACTTAACTAAAACGAAATGCTTATATACTGTTCATTGCTTCCAATGATTCGGATAATTTTTTTAAAATTAATCCAACAATTTGCTTATAGAAGAGGTGTAAACATCTAGATAAGGAGAAAGATAAGCAGTCTCGTGGAAGATCAATCTTCTCACATCATCATACTCCATTTTTAAGAGATTGACACCGATGTCAATTGAGCTACAAGCTCCTTGACAATCCCACAATTTTATATTTAACTAGAGGATAGTGAATTCACTGAACCATTCACACAAATTAGGATTTTCAACAGAAACTGTATGATTTTCATCAGATGATGAATTATCTTCTGAAACAGAGAGTATAATATGACATATGCAAGATACATAAAATTGAGCTGGATTCATTACTTGAGAGGTGAGACCAATGCCTCATTTAAGGAAGTTCCCTACTGACGCATCTTAAGCCTACTTTTGGGTGTAAAAAGTAAAAACTGCATTAACGGCATTTATATCCAAATATAACTGAACATGACACTATATTCATCAACAGAAGAATATATTGCAGAAAACAGAGATTGCTCCTAATACAGAAAATCAAGAAGTATATTAACAGGGAAAAAAAAGGGTAGGCATCAACTTAAATGAACCTTCAATCCCTCTAAAGATCCATCTAACAAATATTCCAAAAAATGAACCCTACAATCCCTCTAAAGATCCATAGAAGAAATATTCCTACAACAAAGCACTTCGTAGAACTTTAAGCCAGAAAAACTACCTACCTCAAAGTTGTAAGGATGAAAATCCCTGGTGGAAAATGCATCATGCTTCAACCAAAAGCACCAAATCCCTGCAAAGTGTACGCTTCCACATGGCCTTTCCCTATTATCAATAATGGAGATACAAAGAAGTATATCCAGAAACAAAAATAGCATGTAGTAGGTGTATTTAAAAGGTAATCAGTAGCGCCTTCTCATCAGTAAGGAGTCATGACACTACCATCAGCAAATGAATAAATGCTATTTATGCTTCGAAAGAGAAGGGAAAAAAAAAAAAACAGACTACTTCGTGTACATTCCCAAATCCAGTTTGTCAAAATTAATGCCTGGCATATGAAAATTAGCAACAAAGAAACTATCAGATGCATTCATTGTAGAAGTAAATTGATGACAAGACAGGGCTTCGCTCTGGAGGGCTACAGTTAACTTGAGATCCTCAATTCCGAAAGAATATGGTAAACCACAATGGACACTTCGGCTCAAGCATCTGATAATAACAGCATAGTGTTGATCCCAACTAAAGGCCAAAATTGCACATCTGCACAAACTCCATATCATTGTCCACATATTTGGTCCAGAGATTTTTGTATTGGTTCAAAGCAATATCGAGCCATGGTTTCATGTTTCCATTGTAATGAATGACTGCAGCATTGTTGATCTCATCCATGCTAATACTGGGATTGTATCCTAGCCCAAGCACATGCCAGGATTTGTCCAATGACTTGGTTTTGGAGTAGAAAGTAATCAGACCAGGTGGTAGTGTCCCCAATTTCCACAAAGTTCCGTCTTCATTCTGATGAAATAATCAATGTAAAAAAGAATGCAGTGAGTTCCACTTCAAAGTAACCCATTGAGTTAGCAATTGTACAAAGGAAAAGCTAGAGCATTATTCAGGTAATTGTTTGAGTAAATATATAGCTTTTGTAAAGGAAAACCATGAGTATTCAAAGAAAAGGAAAAAGACAATTGACATGGTACACCAGTACAAAATTATCAGCACATAGAGGAGTTAAACTACAAGCAAAAGAAGTTTACCATGTTCTGCCAGTAGTGATACTGATCTGTGCATTTTTCACGCCTCCAAGCATCAAGATCAAACATATTCATACCGTAAGCCCAAGCACAAGCTTTTGGATTGAACCTCTCCTTGATTAAAGGATGAGAGAAATTCAAGTACTGGGCATATCGGTGGAAAGAGCCAAAGCAGGTCTCAACAGCACCATTCACCTTCCCATCCAAATCAATCTTCCACAAACCTGTCAAGTCTTTTTGAACCACAACATCATCATCCAAAAATAAGATCTTATGCAATTTAGGGTACATCTCTGGCAAATAAAACCGAAGGTGATTCAACATGGACATGTACTTGGGGTTTCTAAATTTCATGTTATGTGCATCATTTGTTGCATTTTCAGCCTGATTCTCAAAGTAAAACTTCTGCATTCTTGCTGACTCAAGTTGCTTCAACACTGGGACATATGATGAATTTAAGAATGTATATTCTTCCACTGCCTTCACCTCTAAATATGCACCCCCTTCAACTGGCCTCATCTTAAACCAAACCTTCATTGCTGCAACATTCATCCTGTCTGTAACTACATGAAAAACATGCTTCCATGGCTCTATTGCATTCTTCACTACAGATCTCACCACCACCGACACTGCTATCACGTTATCTGAAAATATTGCATAATGATATAAACTGGGATCTTCAAACTCTGGCTTAGGTCCCTCATCCCTATATTTCTCTGGATTTGAAATTCTCTCACCGATTAGCCTCATTGCCAAACAATGTAAGCTCTTAGGAATTGATCTGGCAGAAATCAAGCTTGCTAATGCCCCATTCTTCTTTGCCTTTGCGAGCAACTCATTAACCGCAAATATTGTATCCTTCAACTTCTGAATCTTTAATTGATTATCGTAATTCTCTTTTGCCTCAACAATCATCATCCGTGCAATTTTCACTCTATCCTTAACCTCTTTCTCAAACTGCCTCAGCACATCCTCGTCAATTGGACCATCTGAGTCGAACAGAGATGCTCGATAGGTTGGCTTTGCAGAAATATCCAAAAAATTGCCTGCCAATTCATCAAACATCCTCAATTGCTTAGAAATCTCAAGCTTGAGCTTCCTCGCATACGCAGCATAAGCGTTCACTAGTGTTATGTGATCGTTAGCTTGCTTGTGTATCAAATCCAATCGGGTCCCAAGTGGGTCAGATTTTAATGCCAAAAATGTTCGATGCACGTATGCATTACCAGTTGTGGGAAGCGCCTGTAGACAAAAATCTAAATCATTACATGGGGCTCATTCAAATCGGCAAACTATCATGTGGGTTATGCTTTACAGTGAAACTGCGATAATGGGTCGTTCCAAATTGAGCAACTTCAAACTGGGTTTCAATCAAAATCAAGAAAACGCATAAACGGAGGAACTTACAGAGTCGTCCTGTGGCGTGGAGGGATTGGTGGTGAAGACGACGGAAAGCGTGGCGATGAAGAGGAGAGAAAACATAGCAGAGATGAAGATCCGGTAGGAGAAGAAGCTACGGAGGCCGGATCCTGCTCTGCCTCCTCTGACGGCAACCGCCATTGGATCGGAGAAAACCGTGTGTGGGTGTGAATCAGAACCGTGTTGGATCTTGGAACTTTGTGAGGCAACAGAAGGAGCTGGTAGCAGCAATCACCAAGTGTAACAGAAGGCGAAGTGACAGAAGCAATGTCAGATCCAAGAGTGTTAAGGAAGAAGCAGCAGAAGAAGCAGCAGAGGAGGATTCCGCGGTGAACTGAAACGCATATTTTAAGGACAACTCACGGTCCCATCTCATCTCCGCATTTGTTAATTCATGCATTCTTTTTCTTCAAGTTTTTGGTTGTTATGTGGGTAATTTACGGATTCTTTCTTTTCTAGTAACTGGAGATAACAAATTAACAATTAATAATTTGTTTCTTATAGATTTTTTATTAGTGTTTATGAAAAATGATAAATAACGCGCAATTGTTTTCGCGAAATGGGTTACGTAGAAACTTGTATTGACAGTTGTGTTTTGCGAAGAAAGCAGGAGGCTTAAATTTAAAATTAACAGAAGGAATCTTAATTAGACTTTTATATTTCTTCATGTCTAATTTTTATTTGGATTAGTAGTTATCTCTCTCCAAAAATCATAATCTTCTAAGTGGACATCTACTTGCTTCTTTCCAGATTTTAGACATACCACATCTTATTTGGAGTAATATATTCTTACTACAACTTTTATAAACAAAAAAAAAGAAATAAGAGCAAAGATAAGTTACTCTAGTACCACTGGTCAAAGCACTAATGGCAAGCTTTAAATATCAGGAATAGACAGAAACCCATTTAAAAGATTGTTTCGAAGGAATTTTTTTTTTTCTATTAAATTAGCTAATAGGCAGTAGGAGATTTTCTTAAAGAAAAATGACCACCAAGCGGGTCTGTCAAACAAAATGAATGGCATTTGATCTCGTCAAGCAATCTCTATATAAATAAGTAATGTGTAAATAAATAATTATTGATAAAAAATAAAAAAAATTATAATAAATACATATTTTATTATTAATGTGTTCATATCTTATCAAATTTTGAATCATTAATTTTTAATAAATGATTATAAATACTGTACTTTATTTTTTAAAATACATCATTTATTTTAAAAAAGTCAAATTTCACTTGCAATTAAGAATCTTAAATTATTTGTTCATATATTTTACACAGATTTAAATTTTTTAGTGTACAAATTAAAAGATTATTTTTAGAAATATGTTTATTGAAGATATGTAATATATTTTCTAAAATATCTCAGTCACTTTAAAAGAACATATCTATTATACTTTAAATAAATCATAGTTGGTAATTATTTCAAAATTTGCAATTCAAATTAAAATACTCTTACTGTTATTAAATACTATTTATATATAAGACTAATGCATGCTTATTTTTGCATAATTTTTATACAATAAGTGTTTTAGTTAAAAAAAAATTAATATTTTAATTATAATTTTTTTAAAATATTAAATAAATTAATTTAAACACATAAAATAAATAATAAAAATGTATACGTATCATTCCATGAAAAGTATACCAAGTAGCTGACTTAATTATTACTTTTTAAAGAGAAAAACAAAAAAAAAATATTCCTATGAGCCCAAACATCACAGGCATCAAAAGAGGTAAACTCTAAATAAAGGCCCATTGCCCATTGGGCCTTACGGCAAAAGCTCATGATCTCCATACTTTTCTTCTGAATATAGTGAACCCAAAGAACTTTAGTGCTCCAATAAGAGAGCAATCAAGCTATCTCTATAATTTGGAGAATTCAATATAGTAATGTAATGTGTGCATCAAATCCAGTTGAAAAGAATGGACACAAAAATATGGAAAATAAAATTATATCAAGTTAAAGCAGGATAATAAAAAGATAAAGAAGGTAGATGGATATGGGAAGAAATTATAAGCTCTCAAGTCTCAACTCCTTTTATTTGTTGTTTCTTTCCAAATTGGCTTTCATATTCATGTGTCACGTTTTTCCTTAAAAAATGTGCAGAATTTAAAATTTAGATAATTAAATGAGAAATTTTAACAATTGTATTTTTATAATAAAATTGAATAAAAATTATGAAAACAACATAAGTCAAAATGGAAAAGATTATGAAAAATTTTAAAATTTTAACAATTGTATTTTTTTTTATTTGTTTATGAACTACGAAAATAACATATGATAAAAGTGGAAAAGATTGATGCCAAACCCCATTACTTCAAGGCTTCAAACACTGAAAATTGGGAGACAGTTAGGACTTGGGATAACATGGGAAAATAATAGTAAAAGACTATTTTAAGCATTGGAATTTTTTTTTCTTACATGTGGAAGTGAGACTACCTAACCTAAACTTTGATGTTAATTATCATATTCAGGTGTAGCTCTCTTAGATTTTTCTTTGACTTAAAAATACAAATCTATGCTAAATGAAGGGAATGCAAGAAAATACCCAAAAATTAAAAATTATGGGTAAAATGTTTTTGTGCATGTGGCCATGTGTGATAACATATATGCATTAATTAGTTTCTATCAATTTTTCATGAAGAGCCAATATTGCAAGGAAAAGGTGCATCAGTGGCCAATGCACAGCTTCTTTTTGATCCCTATCAAAACCTGGGAAAGTAAATAGCCAAAGCTCAAGCTATTTTCCAATAATATTTAGTCAAGGTAGCTCTGAAAAAGCCTAAAACAATACCAAGGATTCTAGTGGGTGGCCTGTCCAAATGTTCTCCTTTTTATGGAAACTTTTCTATCATCAGCCAATGACCACTACAGACACCCTTTTATCTCTGCGTCAAGTCCAACTCTCCCCTGCCCAATTCCACCAGACATAATTGCTTCTATATTATTTTACACAAAATGATACATAGGATTACTTTGGCTTCTCATTCATATGAATATATATTGTCTTTTTTTTTTCTTGTTTATATATGGTCTTCATATTTTCTTTATTGCTGGAAGATGACGAGGTCATGGAGGCTTTCTATATTGTTTTCTGGAGAAGGATGGCAAGTTGGTGCTAACAATTAATCCAGCAGGATTGTAGATAGCTCTTCAGCCTCTTCAATGTTTATTGCCTTAAACTTAATATTAGAATTTAGAAGACTAGACCATTTATAGAAAGAGAGGTAGTGTCAAAGTTAATGAGCTGAGACACAAATAGAGATACTCAAAAACATGTTATTGTCATTTATCTTTTCACCTCATACAGCTCAAAAGGGAGGAAAAAAGACTACTGTTTTTGACTTCCACACAGACAGAACAGAATCAAAAGATAAAAGAAAACTGAAGAGATGAAAATTTGGCCTTCTCTTCAGAATTAGCCAAGCAGGTCCCTAGAACTTGCGATGGATTGGTTTGAAGAATCAGATCTGACATAGGCTAAGCTGCAAGGGACATCATCCAGGGGGCTCAAGGGAGGGCAGGGGCTGTGCAGCTGCATGTCACTCAGCATCTGGCGAAGTTCTGAAGCTTCCTCTTTCAGCTGAGCATTCTCTTGAAGGACCTGATCATGGCACTCTGACACATGGTTCAGCTTATCTACTAGCTGGTGGTTCTCATTCCTGAGCCAAACCACCTGTGACCAGAGCTCATCAAGGTGCTTCTGCTTCCTCATGCGGGATCGACGTGCAGACTCTCTGTTTGATATCATCCTCCTGTGCTTCCTCTCATTGATGAGGCTTAGTTGTTGCTCATCTGCTTCATCAGAAGTCGAGTTGCTGCTGATGCATGATGATTGAGGGCTGAAGTCCGGAACCTGAGGAGGGTTCTGGAAACCACATAACTGATTAGAGAATCTATTAAAATGGAATGTGGGAATGTTGTTCAGAATCGTGCTGTAGTGAGCTGGGTAAGGAGATGGGTTTGAAGGAAGTAAATAGTTGAGTCCTGCAACCTCCCTGGCCTGCATGGTTTAGCAATCAGCAAGCGATTGATTGCAGGGCCTTGGAGGAAAAGTGATGGCGAATTCAATTGGTTTTGAGGAGGAAGGAAGATGGGCAGAGTAGGAGGTATTATATAGGGAGGGAAAATGGTGAAAATGGCCCCCCTGAATACAACCAGAGAAACAGTGTTTGAAGTTTTATTAAAAGCTTAGATGGATGGAATCTCATGCAGATGATGTTTATGTAGTGGGTTTAGCATTGCACTCGTGTCCTCTTTGTTTACTCTAAAAATGAAAAAAGAATAAGCATTATATGTATGTATGCATGTGATGTGCATAACATACAAGTATTGTTCATGTGCTATGGGGGCGCATTAGGTACATGGGAACATACTATGTGTGAATGACATGATGCACAAAGGTGGCGCAAGGGGGGAATGCAACTTGGGTTTGTGGATAATCATTTTGGAGCAAAATATGCTTACATCAGAGAGACAGAGGCAGTTCATATCATGGGGAGTATAATATTAATAACTTTACTGAAAGACTGTTTCGATGAAAGCAAGCACAGTTGAAAAATTTGAGTTCAAGTAGTCAATTTATTATGTTGTGTTATTTGCAATCTGATTCTCTGTTGGATAGTATTCACTTAAATGACATAAGAAAATGGGAGGAAAAAGGAGGTTGGGAAACGCAAGCTCATTTCTAAATTCATAACTGAGAGATAAAGAAAGAGAGGTTAAGAATTTGATGACTCAAGAACCACTTCTACTGGGACCTCCAAAAACAATAATATATGTATGGGGTTAAATAGAAGGCAAATCTTTGATCAGCAACCACTTCTTTTCTTTAGTTTGGTTAGGTACTTAGAGACTAATCACAAGGAAATTAGAAAAGGAAGATTCAGCTAATATTACTTCCCACGCTAATTATGTGTCAGAAATGCAGAATGCAGAGTCTGCTGTGTTTATTTTACAGCAGCTGCTAAAAAGTGATATAGGCTTTATGGTTTCACCCTTTCTGGCATATTCTCGTGGTTATTCCACACGACTTGCCCTTTGCATAAACAAAATGGTGTCAGGACTGTGAATGAATGTGTCAAAGAGAGTCACCACCAAGGATTACCATAAATGATCAAAATCTCATCAATTTTCTTTCGCACACCCTAAATTTCATGTTCTTCCTCAATTTGTATCATGAAGCTTTAGGATAAACATGATTTGAACTTGATAAGCTTTGATAACAATAAAGGAGAGGAAAAAATTTAGAATAGTTTTTAGTGGTGTTGGGCAGTTGTTCACTATCCAATCAGGAAGAGGCCAATAGTTCCACGCTGCTACTTCTGTCCAGGATAGGGCTAATGTTTTCTTAAAAATAGAAAATGACACATGCTAACCTTAATAACAACATAAACGTGCCCTAATCTCTTTTAAGTGATTCATTTTGTTATTAACATTAATGAGATAAAAGATCACATTGTGATTGTATCTGCATCTTCCCGTTTCACGCATTTGTTAAACTATCCATGACAAACTATGTAGTTTCTTGAATTTGGTTATATCATTTCAAATAAAATCTTAATCAACAAAAATTTAATCATTCAGGTGGAAAATGGGGAGAGAAGAGTTTGTTCTTGACCACTCAAGGAGGTGGAGAAAAGATCATGCATAACATATGGTGGAAATTAATTATAGTAAGAATGGTACTTTGTATTGCATCTTCCACTAAACCAAAAGCTTAGATGCATTCAGAAGAATGGGAACCCAAAATCTCGTTTAGACAAATGCTTTCTCCCTGCACTTCCCTTATGAGTCTGGTTGAGTGGAGTGAATGGTCAACAATATCATTAGACAGATTTAGACTCCTCTTTCTTTTCTTGTCTTTTGATTGTTCTTTACTCTCTCTCTCTCTCTCTCTGTTCTTTCTAGCCTCTGAGAAAGGTGTTTGTATATATAGTAGGAGACTTAATATGATCAGTATGTCTTTCATTGACCAATTTGTAGTTGTACTCTACATTGTACATGTACTATACTTTAGTTTGGTCTAATCAAATATGCTATAACCACTTGGACGACCAAACTCTCACAAATATTGACTTTGCCATTTGATTCAGATTTATACATTATAGTCTCATTTTCTTCCCCTACTTTTCTTTTGGTCAAGTTGCTCATCGGCTATGTGCAATTGGCAACTGGTTTGTGACTCCATCCGCACGCTTGTCAACTGCATGCGTTTGGCTCCCTTTCTTGGGCTAACATTGAAAGAACTGGTCCTTCTTTGTAAAATCATGTATTAAGGGTGTATTTGAATGGATATTTGCAACATTTAAACAGATTTTTAGAGACTCAAACGAGTTTTTATTTATTTTTTATTTTTTTTTTCTTTTAGTGTTCATAATATTTTTTAAATATAATTCTGATTTTAAAAGTTTATTTGATTTAAAATAATCATTTTTTATTTTTGCATTGAACGTAATTTTTTATCAAACATAAATCACTTTAATCAAATATAAACCAAGTTCATCTAAAATTATATTTACAAAATGTAATCAAAACACTATGTAAATGTACTTATTGCAATGTGGTATTATTGGTATGCGTGTTTTAATTCCCTGTTGCTTTTTTTTTCTTTCCTTATCTAAGCTCATTCCATAAAAACCAAGGTCTATTTTCTTCCTTTTAGTCTTTTACGTAGAGTTGATAACTTCACATGAAAAGTTCAACTCAACTTGGCTACAAGAAGTCAGTAAATTTGAGGTCAATCTTTACAAATACGAGAGAACAAAAAACCTTCAAAGAAATAATTGGAACAACTAAATAAATAGAAATTTCATGCCACTTATACAAATATGAGAACTCACAGGCACGTTAGAAGTAGTTAAGAGACTTTTGAGTTGCGAGAAATTCATCCTGTTAAAAATTATTCATTGATTGAAATTTATTCTGATTTACATTAATATCAAATAAATTATATATATATACATAATATAGGATATGAATTTACTTACTTCAAAAATAAATCTTAACACAATTTTATTAAATTTTTTATGAGTTAATCTATCTCATAAAAACTTTTAAGATAATAATTAGATGGATGAAATTCAACTTTTATAGAAAAAAATTACTAGATCCCCAATATGTATTCGTTAGTGTTACACACGCGCACATACACGTATACGTATACGGGTGATGATTCAATTATTTTAGAAATGAGTTTTGTCACGTTTACTTCATTGAATAACGGTTTATAAACAATGAATTTTATTAGTTTTATCATTGGAACGAAAATTTTGTTAATACAGATCAAGTCCATATAATTTAATAAATTTTTAAAATGAATTGATACTTTTTTAAATTATCTTATTTTAATATGTTATATATTTTTTAAAATATAAATAAATATCATATTAAATACCTATAAATGTCAACACTTAATTGTTAATTCAGACTCCATGTATACTTTAACACTACAATGAATATTTTTATTTCTAAAATTTTCCATTGTTATGATTAGGCCACCTTTAGGCATGTGATATAGAGTAGTTACTAGTTCCATCGTATTAAAAGTGAATCTAATCATTGTCTTTCATTTAGGGATGATAAAAAATATTTATTTTTAAAGATTCTTACAAAAATTGTCTCATTCAAATATTTAAATTTTAAAATTTTTTTTTGTAGGAACGAAAATAAAAATCTCCCCTATTCGAGAACAGGGACGGGAACTGTATCCCTCACCTCGTGAGGTTTCTGTCCCCGTTAAATTATTTAAATATCTTTAATTTTTATATCTATATATAATAAATTATAATCTTTTTAGTAATTTTATTTCTCTATTTTTAATATTATTTAAAATTAAAAAGTTAAAAAAGTTTTATATTAAAAAAGTTTTTCATGAAATTGAAGGTATTTTCTATGATAATTCTTTTGAAAAACAAAAGAAAAATCTGCTTAGCAGCTAAATTGTATGTATATTAGTGAAAGCAATGTTGATATTGTATATTACAAAAAAATTATTATAACTTTTTATGTATACAAAAATTTATACATGAAATATTATTTCTTATATTAGAAAAATCACTTACGATACAAGTGAAAAAATTAATTTTTTTACTTATATAATATATGTTATCAAATTTTTTTATTTTTTAAAAATAAATGATTTCATAAAAATATGGTATTTTAAAAATTATATTTATTTGGAACTCTTGTATAGAAAATTATTTTAGTAACTCTTGTAATTATTCTTTTGTTTCTAACTCTTGTATAGAAAGTTATTTTAGTAAGTAAGAAAATTTTACAATATGAAATAGTAACTAAAAAAACAGTTTTTTATCTTTTCATTTTTTATATTAAGTTTACGTCATGGCAGATAATTTCAGGAAAAAAACCTGAAAAGGTCGGCGAACGAGAAAAGCGGGAGCGCACGATAGATGTCACGTGTGGGGTCCATGCTAACGAGCACGAATGGGTGCCTATTGCACCTTCCCCTAACCCTATTGCTCACCCTGTCATTGTCAACTCAATCAATGCCTAATCCAATTTCTTTTCTTTTTTATTTTTTGAGTTTGAGGATTTTTTTGAAAAGATTCTTTTTGAGTTTTTAAACTGAACAATTGTAGTCACAGCAAAATGTTATTTAATCTTTTAAAAATGTAACTTGTTTGTAATTTAATTTTTAATTTAAATTAACATATAATTTAATATTTGAATTATTTTTATTTTTATAAATTAAAAATAAATTATGAGTGAGGTATATTTTTTTTAAAAGAAATCACTTTACTCATTGTAATTATATTCTTAAATAATATATATCAATATATATTTTCTCTCCCCCACTACCATATAAATAACAATCAGATATTTTAAGATTTCATCATTCCCAATTTGATTTGTTTAGAAATTTTTGGATAAAAGAAATTCAAATACTAAGTTTTTTATTTAGTGAAATTCAATATTTTTTTAAAAAAACTATTTTCACTGTCGTACAATTACTAACCTTATATTTCATTGTGTTTTTTTTTATTTTATTAAATAAGCATACTTTATGATTTTTTTAATAAACTATGGTTATTAAAGAGATGATTTATGAAAAAGTGTGAAATGATTATTTATTTTTAGTAATATTATATAATAAACTCTTTATACATAGAAAATTATTTTTATTTTTTGTACTATAGGATTTTAGATTTTAAATTTTTTAAAGTGACATCAAAATTTTAAAATACAAAGTTATATATAGTTCAATAACTCTATAACATCAATTTTTTTTAAAAAAAAATTTGTCAGTTACACATCTAACATTTTTCTTTATAAAATTAAAATAACTTACATATGCTGATGTACTAAATAATTTCTCCTCCTTTATGATTTTGTGGGATCATCCTGTCGATTCTTTTCTGAAAGTTTTGTCATACATAAATTCATTCTTGTTTCTCTACAGTATATATGTTGGGTTTTGTGGGGTTCTTTGTTTCATCTTTCAATTTCTTTTCAGTTTGGGGACTGGGGTAGAGGGTAGGGGGAGTAAGCACGGCTTGGAGACGTCACTTGAAATCATGTGTGTGCGCACCCCACTATGACAACCCACATTTCTTTTCTGCTTGTGCATGACAAGAAAGGGTGAGATTTCATCAAAATATACACTGCCATTTTTCAATTATCAATCTATTTCATTTCTTTTGTTTACATCAACTAAAAATAGCCAAGCATCACGATGTGAGCTACAAACCAAACAAAACCCATTTTACAAATTCAGAGGAAGAATTGAAGATCAAAGACACAGAATATTTGAAATTGGATATTAGTACTTCAGGATTTTATTAGCTTTCGACACGAAGTATGACATTTATCAGCAAGAATCTCAGAAACATGTCATTATATTTCACGTTGCAGATTGTATTTGAATACCTTGCGATCATTATCTTCTTTAGTATGCAATATATATACATATATATATATATATATTGTCTTAAGCTATTTGCTTTGCTCGGTGCAGCATTTTACTTGCATGTACAATAATATATTGGCTTACGTACTTCGTGCAGGTTTTGGGCCACTAACAATATTGTGGATAAGAAAGGTAGTGGTTAATTTTGAATGCAAATTGGCTATAGTATCCCCAGTTTTCTGTTGGGGCTGACACAAAATGTACCTCGTCATCGGAGCTGTTGTTAATATGTTTATTGCTGTTGCTGCTGCTGTGTTGTAGTGTCAGTTGTCATATATTAGGTATTAGAGATTAATTCTATAGATTTAATATTTTAAATTTTAAATTTATAATAATTTTATTTATTTGAGAGATTAAATTGATAAATTTAAAAAAAATAAAAAAATAAAATTTATAAGTAACTTAAAACTTAAAAAATTTAAAATTAATAAAATTAATTTTTAAAAATCAAAATTAATAAATAAAATATCTTTTAAAAATTTACATATTTCTACTGTCTATTGAGATGCTCATTTTTATCTCAGTTGCATATTGTGATGACAGAAGCTGATTTGATTTTTATAATGGCTAAGTGTCATTTATCGTCTGCCACTTAGTTTGATTTCATCCTAAGACAATCATATGGCAGTTCAGTGTGCTCTAACCAAATGAGCTTCAAAGTAATCATTAATAAATTAATCAACCCAAGAGAAAACAATAGGCATAGGCAGATATTTTTTTAAGCTTGTAGAATAGGATTAGCAATATATCTAAAACCTTAGGCCTCAAGTGATTAAAATTTAGAAGGATTCAGGAAGTATCTTCTCCCTAGGATCTCATAGAGAGCTAGCTATGGTATTCAAATTACTGTCATGTGAAACTAGTAACAAACCAGTAAAGAAGTGTAAGTTTAGAAAGTATAGAAGTCTATCAATGCAATAATAGTAGAAGAATGCGAAAATCAGCTTTCCTGGATAAAGCACAGTTCTACTACCATATAGCATAAAACTCAATTTGATTACACAGAGATTTATATGGATATAATTCTTAATCAAAACATCATATAACCATAAAAAAAAACTTTGAGCTAGTAGATGCAAGCCAAGGATTGATTATTTTCTTTTTTTTTTTTGGTATTTAAAATTATAGTAAGATAGGTTTATTCTAATAATACCAGTCAGAAGCCATGGGATGGGTAGAGACCCACTGAGAAGATTACCTTCAAGAATTTTTATTGATTATTTTCTTTAACAAAACTAAAACAAGCTACACTCAAATTATTTGAGAGTAGAAATATATCAGAAGCATCTTGGGTAACCCTTCTTTCCGTTCTCTTCTGTCCAAACAAGGGATATGACACACACCATACTTTGAATCCCAAATTGAAATATCAAATGCTATCATAACACAGAATTATTAGTATTTGATATGCTGCGATATGCACCCTCTTGAGGATTTGTTTCTGTGGCTTGTTCTTTCTTGTCTGTCATAGGCTGCCCCTTGCTCCTTCTGGTTTTGTTTTTTTCTGTCTTCCCTTCAACATTATCTGTGATGTCCCTGCAATCATCCCACCAAATTGTTCATAATCCAGTGCTTTCTTGACAAGAAATTCTTGTCGTGGCGCGGCTCTCAAACCCAAGATGTGTCAAAGACTCGGAAGATTCTTTGGCTGAGAGGATAAGCCTTTTGCCTCATGTCTAGGAATGGATAAACTTGCATAATGAATCTTTTATTATTTTACAACCAAAATTGATTTGTAGTCAATCATACATATGGGTGGCCTACACAAGTCCTGTTTTGCTTGAATATAAAGATTACTCTCCAATTTGTTGGACATTTAGGTTGATGCTACGAGATTGTGTAGTCTTGAGCTTGCTTGGTGGAGGTTCACACTCGGACTGAACTCTGTAGAGACTAGATAGCAGGTTAACTGATAGGTGTCAATGTTATGTTGGGTGTGCTATAAGCTGCTGGAGTGGTGGTGGGGGGATATGCACCGGCCAGGTAGGGTTGACAGATGTTACGACTCAAATCAATAGGAGCGTCCATCTCAAAAGAATAATTTATTAAGAAAGAGAGTACAGTGATTTAAGCAAGGTTCTTATAATCGAATCGGTTAATGAATAGGTTGAAATATTGATTCAAGATTTAATGGTTCAACGGTAGTCGAACTGAAATATAATTAAATATATATTTATATTTATATATAAATATAAGATTATTATATATATATATAATTATTTATATACTAATAAAATAAATAAAAATTATAAAAATACAATACAAATCAATAATAAAATTATTTGAAACATAAAAAAAATAGTGTCATAAAACAAAAAAAAATATTACATTCATATAAGCGCAACACAACATTAATTCACATAGCAATATAGCATACAAATTAACCAAAATAAACATAATTCACAATTTCAGCTTACTAACCTAAAGTTTTAAACATAAAAATGACACAATTAATATAAAAGTGTTAAATACTTCTTCTTAATTTATGTCTAATAAAGTATTTGTCTACAACCAAAACTTGCAAGTCTTTCTTGTGTTTATAAATACTTTTTAAAGTAATAAAAATAGTAACAAAACGGATAGCTCTTGGACGAATAACTTCCTTTTAATATGGTCTTTTTCTAAGCTAAGACCGGTTTTGACCAGTTTTTGATCGGTTCATTGATTTTTGACTCTATCGATTTTGCGAGGTCGCCCGAGCCAGTGAGGGTACCGGTTTCTGATCCGGCCGATCTGGTCCAGTTTTCAAAACTTTAAATTTAAGTATCACGTTGAGTCTTTATTTTTGTCCAACATGAAATATAACAACAGAACAAGAAGAGAAGCGTAAGCTAAAGCAACCAAGAAAGCTAAACAAAGGGCCACTAGCTTGAGAGACCCTCCTTGCTATATCATTTTCAAACCCAAAATTATTGAAGTAATAATGATTCTTAGTCCCCACTTCCCCTTTAAAAAAAAAAAGAAAAATCCCCCGGAAAAGGAAGGGACGTACTTGGTAGAAATGTTGAGCCAGAGCCACTGTCTGAGGGCCACACACAAAGCAAGATTTCTAAAGGGAATGAGTGCTCTCTTTGATTGCCAATGTGGACACCATGGAATCAAAGGGCTCCTTCCCCCATTAATATGATAATGACAAACTTTGCGTTTCCTTTTCTTTCCTCTCTGTCTAATGTGTGTTTTGCCAGTGATGTAACTCCGATTCATAGTTTAAAAACAAATCTAAAAAGTGAATAGGTAAAGTAAATCCACCAGAAGATATCACAGAGAATTTTGTTTCACTTGTAAATAAATTGCCTGTAACCATATAAACAGTCAAGGTTCCAACTTCCAAGGTTTACTGCTGTAAAAAGCGACAGCCATTTCAATCTTAACCTCTTAAAGATGCTTTTAGAATTATGCAGCATAGCATAGCAAGACAAGGACATTGAGTACCACCAATCACAGAACGCAGAAAGAAAATTAACGTTAATTTGACGCTCAGGTAAAAGTTGAACATTCAAATCTGACAGAAATGGTCAGACATGAGGATGATGTTAACAGGTGCACTATATTGGACGAGACTTGAAACAAATAAAAAAAGAAAAAAACTTACACATAAACATAAGTTTTTTTTTTTTTTTGGATAGCAAACATAAACGAGTTTAAATAGGGCAAATTACGATTTTCAACTATGGCTCATGGAGAAAAGCAAATTTGAGCAAAGTGACACCTCAGAAATAAAACGTATATAAATGACTTGGCCCAGGTCATATGGAAGTACAATGGCAAAAAAAAAAAAAAAAGGTCATGTGCAAGTACTATGTACTGTGTTAACATAAGGTTTCTAAACTAATGGTTTCGTAAAGTCATGATTACAAACATTATTTTGAGAAAATGGTTTTACTAGTCTGATTTCACATATTTACAGCTAACTTTGTAGGAAATTGAAGCCTATGATCTAACACTAGAAGGAACCAAGCATCAGTAGATAGATATGAAAGAGCTCTTGCTAAGCCAAACATGATGAAAAAGATCCAATAATAAACGAGCTTAACTGAGGAATCTTATTTCATCCCAGTCAAACCTAGCAACAATGGGTCTAAGTAAAGTCTTTAAGACATTAGATTTATATAAATATTTCCACTTATTTAACTTTAACTCAATTAATTCCTATCACATGTGAGACGTCTTCTGTTCACACTTAAATTTCTAACATTTTTGACTTTAACATACCTTCCTATGGCACCTCTGTAATGTGTTTGAACTTTAGGATTATGAAAAGTTAGAACAAAATGAAATTGAACATTAACCAATAGCCACAACGTAATCTTAACACCCCTTGTTTGAGATTTTTTTTTAATGAGAAAAGGAAAATAAATTATCATTATGCAACATTTTAAAACACTATTTCTTTTATTTTTATGAACATTTGAAAGTTTTTTCAATTTAAAAGATTTTGAAAAATTTTAAACATTTAAATAAAGAAATAAAACTTCTTATTTAAGAAAATACTATATTATACGAAGATGTTTACTCGAATTTTTGCTTCGTCCTAGTGGTGGAATGCACTACTGTGTGTCTGTCCATTCAAAAATTTGGACAAACATTTTCAAGTCAAATAAAATTAACCTCTTATTCTCTTTCCTTTTATTTATGTTTATTTTTTTAAGAAAAAGAGCACATAAATTTTTTAAACCTTAAGTTATTTGTAAATAATTTTAAAATTATCTTAATTAATACTTAAACTATAACAATTATACAAATTAACTTTTTCATTTATCTTTCATTCATTCCAAATTAAATTTAAAAAAAAATTAAAATGAATAAAGGATAAATAAAATGTTTGATTTGTATAATTATTATAATTTTTAAGTATTAATTAAAATAATTTTAAAATTTAAGAATTATTTACAAATAATACAATTTTTTTTTTTTTTACTTATTAATCGACTCTTCTATCCCAACTCCCAATCATATCCTAAATAGTGTTTTGTGAGGTCAAAAAGTTGAGTCCTGCATTTGCTGCTTTTGAGCGTCAGGGGAAATGGCCAAGAGGTTTAGAGGAGCGAGTTGAAGCCCTTTTTGTCTCCTCCATTTTCCTGCTCTTTATCAGAGGATCGCTGCTTTCTTGCTTTAATATGTCGATCATCTTTCCCTTTTCCATGATCTCAGAAGATGATAATTTTGACCATCTAATCACTTAAAGTCCATAAAGAAAAAAAATGGACTCTTTTCCCTGCTTAGCTTCTTCCATAAGCAAGCATAATTTTGTGCTTTTGCTGAAGCATTGATGCAGATCACCATCACTAAACTTCTTACGAGCACTTCTAGCAGTTAATAATAATATAGTGTTTCATTACTGACTTCAATTATTTCTTACCCAAAAAAGATGTGATCTATCAACTTCGATTTGCATAAACCTGATCATATCAGTGAGGCAATCAAATATCTGATCCATTTAAAAATTTTCCCTACTCGGCATAGTTCACTAGGCTAGAGTGAATGAAGATTGAAGTAAATATAAAAAATATATATATTCAAATCAGCATTAACTGATCTGGTATAAACTTTTGTTTGTTAATTGTGATATTTATCATTTATTAACGTACATGTTTGATAGTAAGAGATTTGACTACTCTAAATATAAGGTGTATTTTAGAAAACAAAATGCAAGTAATAGTAGTTAATGAAAATTTCAAAAGAAAAAAACGAACTAATAAAAAAAAATGAGAGCTGGTTTTCGCAAATTTTATAAAAACAAAAAAAAAAGTTGCTGATTTGATAATCAATAACTATCACTCTACATTTTGCTCTCTAAAATAGCATTAATAATTCTCACAATAAACTTGATTATATTTATGATATAACATCTATGATAAAAGGGAATAATAATATGGTTATTGTATGCTTACTCTGGCACCCACCAAGACAGATGCTAATCTTCGTTTTGAACACTGGAGATATTGAAGCAGTCCACTGATGTGGATATCATGCAGCGTTAGCGCAATGGCAATAATTGCTAGTGAAACACAGTACACTGTGATTCATTTAGCAATTTGTTGTTTGTACCCTCGTTTTGGTATGAATTGTTTGTACCCTTTTAACTGTTATCTGAATGGGACAACCAAGAACTGCAATTTTTTTAGCTGAGGGTAATAATAAGTAAAAGCAGCACCAGTTATCCTATGTTTCATCTCGCTATGATTTTGGATTTCTCTCAGCAAACTACAGCAAATCAAAATGATTTGATTTTGAAGTTCTGTCTTTTGACTGTTACAAAAGTACACCAGAAATCAGGGTTCCATTCCTTTTATGACACCAGAAACTGGAACTAAATAACCCTTATTTTGCTGTCCCGAAGTATAGAATCCAAGGAGTTTCTAACTATAGTGCAGTAATTTTTAGAGAGATGCTTCAATAGGAGTTGGCAATTTGTCACGACATTCTGGATCCAAATCATGAAAAGGAATCAATACTCACAGTCTAGGTATATTTTATTTGTGGTTGTATGCAAATACTCGAGTGGCTCCATGGAAAAAATATATATATATTGCTTTAGAAAGTATACACTCTAGAGACACAAAACTATAAGTACATAGAAGTCTCGCTAGATACCAAAACAATTAAAGTAATTGAGGAAAAACTCTCTTCCCATTATCTGTTTTACTAACACCGTACCCTACTTACTGCAATTCTAGCAGCACACTCGTTCACTGAACACAAGGAACTTGTACGAGAATGATATAATGACATTAAAACCAGAAGTTGGCCAATTCTTCTGGACGACCCCAGCCTCTACTTGATGAAGTAAAACTATATCAAAGACTGCTATTAAAATATTTAGATTATTATTGCGAGTCGTACTGTGTTAAGAATGTTATTGAGAATTGGATTTGTACTAGTTGTACTATACTTAGTATAAATAGGAGTATTAGTTGAGTGCTTTATATTAAAACATGACAATTAATTCAGTCTTATTATTAGTAAAATATATTCTCTCTTTTCTTCTTTTTATCTAATCTCTAAAATTTGAACATGTTATTAGAGGAGTATCATTTATCATGACTTGTTTGCTTCCACTGTAAAATTTTCAAAATATGGAACTGCAGACATAAGAAATCCTGAAAGAATAAAAAATCAAATTTCATAACACAATTCTGCAAAATTTCAGGTTTGCTCAATACAAGAACAACTGAGGAAGATGATTTTTTAACTCACGGTGATTTAAGCATGAGGGAAGGCAGCAAACCAGCACCAACCTCATATGTAAAAAATAATCCTCAAGCTAAGCATAAGCAAAGTGATGTTTGAAGATAAGGACAATTTAGACCAAAGAGAAAACGTAATACTAGCCTAATAATAAGTAGGATTCCGGAAGGGAGAAATAACATTATGATTATTAGTTTGAGGTCTACTTATATGTAAATGGATCAAAACAATGAAGATTCTTCACATAATTTCTTCTGCACTTGGCATCCACTATATTACATTATAATATAAACTATCCAAAATTGTGACTTTAACTTCAAGCAGTTACAGTGTTACACTCATTAAAAGAACTATTCATGATTCTGTTTAGATTCTTATTGTTTACGAATCAGCTAACCAGCAGTCTACCCAAAGAAAATGCTAACTAGCATACAAATTTCAGTAGAGTATTATGAAGTGGAGTTCATCAAAGGCCAGTAGAATTTCATGTGCTGCAGGTAAAAAACATGAAATCAAAGCGCTATCTCAGTTTTAGGCTGAGTAAGAAAATATTATTATAAATAATAACCACAAAGGAGATAAAGAAATGCAAACAGTGAAACACCCTCCGAGAACATTATAGGCTCTACTTACTTGATGATGAAAATACCCAACATCATCATAAACTCTGGTCAGTGGTCACGCTAGCATAAGAACACTTTAATGAGAAAAGTAGAAAAGAACCTTGGACTCTTTAACCACTCCAGTAGGCCAGTATCCGGACAATTTCCAAACTTAAAATTTCTATGGAACTTATGACAACGAAAAGAATTCTTTGCCCAAATTAAAGATTTAGTGATTTTGCAACAAAACACAAAAAGAGATTATATTCATAGCTATCACATTGTAGGCACAAATATGAAACTAATTTGACCCTAAGATATACGGACACAACAATGCAGGAGATCATAGAGACCATCTTAGCTGAACTCATGCATAACATGTTGTGGGATTTAGATCCTTTAAAGTACAGGGTGCATTTTAGAGAGTAAAGTGCAAATGGTAATCACTAATGAGAAAATCAAGAGTGGATTTTAACAATTCCATAGTTTGTTATCCATGTGCTTATATTTTATCAAAATCTAAATTACGGTTTCTAATACTGCACTTTACTGTCTAAACTCTAATGTGCACCCTGTACTTTAGAGGATCTTGATCCCACATTATAAACTCCAACTTTCCAAAACTGAAAGCTAATTATTGTATATGCCATATGGTATGCTAGCAAAATCAGTTTATCTACCAGATAATACTGGACCTAAAACAAACCCTGAGTCCAACCTCTAGAATTAATACAAAATTATTATGAGGCACCAATAGTCATCTTATTGTATCCAGAAGCCAGTATCAAAACTATCAAGTACTATGCCAAATCTGCTCTGTAGAACCCCATTTTTTGGTTGGGGAAAGGGGGAAGGCTCAGAAAAATAGAAAAGAGAAAGATAGACCAAACAAAGGATAGGAATTTAGCAAAACACAGAAAGCAGAGGTGATTGAATCATACCTTACCCTTCTAAAGGATCAATCTCACTATTTTCCATCCAAACACGGTTATGGAAAATCAGAAGAAAACTTGAGAGAAATTAAATTGAACAACAAAATGCTTCAAAGTGAAAGAGAATAAAAATCAAAGCCCTCTTGAGAAGAATGTTGCAGTAACTCAATGCAAAGCTCTCAGAGGATAAGATGCATGAGATCAGACAGTTTGAAGATGTATGGGAACTGCAAAGGATTTCTGTTGCTGAGATTCTGAGAACACTAGGAAAACAATGGTTGCGAAGAGCAAAAGGTAGTGACACAGGAAACAAGGATTTAAGCAAAAATAACACTTATATGGTGTTAATCCAACATCCCATCAATTAGCGACCAAGTCTTATATGCCTGTTTGACACTCAGGTGCCTATTAAGCTCCACGTACTTAATAATTAATATGAAATGAAGGCATACTACAAATTAAACATCACTTATTTTACAATGTTTACCTGCCGTTTTTGAAAGCTTTTAGGTTGCAAAACAAAATAAAACAAACAACCAAGTATTTCTCCAGGATAGCTTGATGGCCAACATTTTACACGTCATGATTCTGAGACACATAAATCCAATAATTATAACACAAGTTTATGAACGGAAATAATAAAGCATCAACATGATTCTTCTGGTGGTATACTTTAATTTTTGAATATAATATTTTTAATATTGACATAAAGTGGCATTCTTTTGTTGAGTATCCAGAGCATACAATATGGTAAGATACTTATTCCAAAACGACCACAACATGAAGACAATTACAAAAGCTTTGTACTCATCATCAGTTGGATATATGACAAGGTAAACTGCTATTTACACAAACCAAGCTATAACCTGAAGCAACGAGTCAAAAAAATTCCATCTGTGTTGCAATCTCCAACAGATCACGAGCAGTTCTCCTACCCTTCCTCTGCTCATAATCAGGATCATCTGTGGGCAACTCAAACCGACAAACAGGGCATGTATTGCGAATACTCAACCATGGCATAATGCAGTCTCCATGATAACAGTGTGAGCAGGGAAGCCTCCTCACCTTCTCCTCCAAGAGGATCTCGTCTTTGCAAATGGCACATGCCACATTCTTTCCCTGCAAGTCCTCCTTTGTTAATTCTACTAGAGGAAGATTCTCCACAACACTTTTAGCCGCAGGAGGACTACCCTTTAAGGCACTCTCATTTTCCAGAAATTGCCCGAAAAGAATATCATACTCAGCTGTGTATATGTAATCATCCTGAACTGTTAAATATGAATCTGCATTGGCATCATGTTCCAAGCTAGAATTCCGCTCAAAATAGTTAAACGCTAACAGAATTTCCCATTCAAGGTATCTCAGCGCCTCTTCACCAGCCTCTTCTCCATTGGAAAACTCGGATGTTACCGATTGATTATCAACCCCATCAACCACCATGCTCAAGTCTTCTCTCTCATTGACTCTTTCCTCTACCTCCTCCCATTCAAAACTCTCATTAAGGGTCCTCTGATCCTCCAAACAAAGGCTATCCCAACATAAACGAACATCGAAATCGTCAAACCCACCAATTCCATTATCACCATTCCCCGCAGAGCTGAATTCCATAGCCCCATCAAGCTCACCCTCGCTGCTCGAGTCCGAATCAGAACCGAACCCAACAACCCTAAGCCCACCCGTGCGCGAACGAACCCTTTCTGAGCCCGAACAATCACCGACCGAAAAAACCCCATCACTGTTTTCAGTTTCAACTCCAAACCCTAATCCTAACTCGGCAGAGCATGACCCTCCTTCCCCATGAACATCGCAAACAACCCCAGAAAAGGGATTAATGTCATCGCAGCAGCAACGGCGAGATTGCTGGGAGGAGCAACTTTCGAAAAGATCGGTGACAAAGCAGCCGACGGAATCGGAGTCGGAATCGGAGTAACAGCCGGAATGGTTGGGGGCGTGATCGAAGGACACGGTTGCGAAGGGATTGGAGTCGTCCAGAGGATGCAGTGATTCATCTTCGAATCCATGAGGATGAGGTTGAGGTTGAGATTGAGATTGAGAGAAGTGAGACATGTTTGGTTCCGTCGACCGAACAATTCGATGAATCTTCTTCTGAATCTGAGGATCTGTCCGTGTCTGTCACCGCGCGACCGCGACCGCCACCACCTTTTTATCTCTAAGCTTTGCAATTTATGATGTCATTATTATCCTTTCGCTTTCAGATTCTTGAACACTCGCAAACAATTCCAAAATTAATATATTTCTATAAAGGTCATTAGGTACGTAGATTCACAAAATAAATTACATTTTGTATAATGTTTTATTATAAGTAATTTTTTGTTATTAAGAGTATGTATAGTTTTTAAATAAAGGTGCAAATTAATGTTTATATAAATAATGGTTGAATTTATATATTTAATGAAATTATAAAAGTTATATAAAAAATTAAATGTGTGTTTAGAATCTCAAAAATAAAAAATGACTTCATTTGCAAATGAAATTAATTTTTATATGAAACTCGTTTGAAATTGTATCATATAAAAATTTAATTTGTTTGTAAACTATTTTGTGTGTTATTTTTAAGAATTTATTACAAATCCTATCCTATCACTTTTGGTAAGATTTGAAAATAATTTTTGTACCTTACGTGGGTAAGGGGCTTAGGCCAAACTCTTTATGGGGCCTACTGATGAAAAGTCCTAATAGCTCACTTGAAATTGTCACGTAACCTACCACAATCAGTTTTTCACAATTGTAACACTCAGCTATAACTTGTAGGTATCAAAATATGGGCCTGCACCACTCAGGAAAAGAACTTCGATCTTCTAACCCCAACCTCTCTAATTAAAGTTCCTAATCTCATATCCTTAGTTACTTGAGCATATCCTCTACAATTCATCAATTGTATAATTGAAGTGTTCTAAATAGCGAGCAAAAGATTGTGACCACCCAATCAATTGGTCTGGTGGTGACATATTTCATCAACTTTTGTGAACCATCCAAGCTTTGTGGCTCATTTCCCAATGCGTGTGAAGTTTCAATTGCGGTTCTATTTGGAATTACAAGCAACAATTTGTGGAGCACAAAGGGTTTTGATAATGTGAGTGAAACACCCTTAGGAGAGTGAGAGATTTTGTGAGGAATAAGCAATGGAATGTCTCTTGCTAGATTTTGTCAAGGGATAATTGTCTTGCTAGATATAAAGCAAATACATCGAGGCAACATTTTTATATTTTCCTTGCTATATCCCTCGCTAATTGCACATTTTAGAGGAGAATTTCATTTCCTTGCTGTTTTCAATCCATTTAATTGCTCTTAGTTATTGAATCACAAAATGCTTTGAGCTGGTCTATTTTCCTGGTCATTTCACATGTATTTATAGCCAATTCTTGCATCCTTGAAATGTGGCAAATTTTCTTTTCCCTTTGAGTTGTGTTTGCACAACTACTTGTTTCATGTGAGTTTGGTGATAATCACCCAATAACCAATTACAATATCTCTCAAGTGTATAAGCTCTCTCTTAGGTGATATTTTACCCCAATGAACAAAGACTTACTTATATAAGAAAACTCTCTTAAAGTTATCTAATTCTAGAGGTGTGAAGCTTATATTATGTCTACAAGGTATGTGCCATAATAGAAACTATTTAGTTGTAGTGGGCATATAAAATTCTATGAAAAATAAGCAAAAGATAACATCCAAGTTCTTTTTTTTTTTAAAAAAAAAGAACATTTCATAACATTGAGTTAAATTTCAACTCAGCCCTCACACATCCTTTTTTTTTTCCAGTTGAATTATCCATTTAGTTGTTGAAATGTTAGTAATTGACATTCAACAAATACAAACCACGTGGCTGTGGATTACAATCAATGGCATTACTTCCTTACAGGAGTACCAATTAAACAAAATATAGACCTTAACTATAAGGTAATAATACTATTGTGAACGAAGTCCTCGCTAAAATTTCGAAGCAGACCTCAGATTAGAGCTGAATTCACATCGCTGACTAAGACAATTCGCAACTTCGAAACATAACCCTCGAGTCAAAAGAAAAAACTCCCAAAAAAGTTGCATGACATGGATCCATTAATACAAGTAAGGTAGATGTCATGGTTCTGCAAACTTTAAAAATCAGAATTCAGCCAACTGATCCTACTTGTTAGAAAAGAAAGGATCATATCTACTAGTACCAAAGTGAGAAGTGTCACACCTTCTGGCTTTCTTAGTCCCTCAAAGCTCAACACTAAAAACAATATTTGATTACTCCAAAATGCTTTGCATTAAACACATATAAATGGAATGCAAAAATTCCTGATAACAATTATTTCCTAGATAGACATCACATTTAGGTCATTGAAATAGAGATAAGTTACAGGAGAAAATCAGTGAGAAAAGCACTGCTATGAATAAGTGCTTAAAAATTAAGAACTCCTGCATCTATTCTTCTCTCAGTCCCACATCAGGTATAGAATCTGCAAATTTGCAGATAAATTTTTTTTAAAGTCTTGTCCACATGGGAAATGAAGTTATGAAAATTTTTAATGTATACACACACGCACATTAATGTATGCTTTCTTAAAATACAGAATAGAGAAAAAGAATCATTATGAAAATTTTTAAATATTAACATCCTGTTTTCATTGGATAAAGAAAATTTCTCCAACCCACACCAGATCCTTAAGCATGCAACTGCCGAAGCTTTAATATAAGTGATAGAAGGACCAAAAACCAGTAAATCACCACCGATCCCCAAAGATACCTTGGTATTTTTTTTAATCATCATTACTTCAGTATTCATTTTTTTAAAGAGATAAAATAGAACTTTCAGTTGAAGTAATCACTGGCAATTGTTGAAATACAAACAACTAGTTAAAAGGGAGTAAACATATTCAATTTTCCTGAGAACAGAAGGAAAACTTGTTCTTGTGTATGTTCTATAAATAGCCAACCGTTATCCAGATAATCATTTTAGAACACAAACAGCTTTTTAAAAAAAAATTCTGTAAAAGGAAGAAATATTTTTAAGCCAATTAATTATCTTTTTAAGTTAAGTAGTTAAGAGATTCCTTTCTATCAGTCATTTATAAGCTAAAATCAAAAAGCAAGTCAACAAAGTTCTAAGTACCAACCTCATAGCCAGTGGCCGAAGTCTCACTAACTTCTTAAGAAGGATCCTTACATGTCTGCTGTAGCTTCACTACCAAAATTTTGTTCTTATTTGCTAAGGATGATAGCTGTAGATAAAACACAAACATGTTAAACAAGCCAAAAAGGGTGCAATTAAGCTCTTAACATATTCAGTTCATCTTTACCTAAGATTTTGAGTTCTAATTGTGAAAGCGTCTTCCCTTTGGAATATCTCACATTTCAGCATATTATTCAAAAAATTCAAGCAGAGTTATTTTAATGTCTTGCTGCTTCATCTTCTTTATATACCTCTTCAATCAAGATGCTTTACATGTTTAAAAAACAATTGGAATATTGCATCAGCCCAGTGCATTACACTACTGTTTATTTTTTCTTCCACTGAATTTTCAAATTTACATTAACTAAAAACAAATTGGAAGAACCCAAAGCATCACAATTTGAACTAAGAAAAAAACATAACATAGTTTCAATATGTAGTTCTTTTTTTCAGTACAAGTTTTAATATTTAGTTTTAATACATTATCATTCTATGCATATCAATTGAGACCATTTGAATTCTGCAGCTCATGTTTAACAGAAAACATTTGTTCAATAATGTATGGAAAATTGTCCACAAAATTCATAATTTACATATAAACATCACATATGTGCTGTACTTACAGGTGTGCAGATGCATATGAAAGAAGCAAAGAAGTTTATATACAAAGGTAGGGTATTATAGGCATGTACACTATATCATTCATGCAGTCATCCTAAACCATGGCATCAATCTATGCATATTGCTAAGAATGAGATGTACATGAAATTCTTCGAAATCTGAGTAATCAAAAGTGGCTGAAGATAAATGGCAAACTTTTAGTTGAGACAGCATAACAAGGGATTTGAACAAAAGTGGGACAGAGTCCTAGCTGTCTATAAGCATGCCCACCTAGAACAGGCCATGACAGATTTATAATTTAGTTAATCTGAAATAAGAATCCAAAAAATCAGTCTTTACCTGGTTATTAAGACGCTCTCTCTCAACAGCCAGCTGCGTTACCAAATTTTTTAAAACTTTGGTCCGCTTTCCTATGTCCTTTGCAGTTGCCATTTTTCCTTCCTCCATTAGGTGCAGGGATCCCTCCAAGCATTTCAATCTACTCCTCAAGAAGATTAGTTCCTCATTTAACTCAGCATTAGATTCAGATAATATGATACAATTCTCCTCTGCACTGTCTGCCCGACTCTCAGATTTAGAAACCTTTGATTTAAGATCCTTATGCATATTTTCCATATCTTCAATTGTGGAATACAACATACTTTGTTTCTCCTGACTAGCTTCAGCAGATGCTACTGCATGCTGCAGCCTTACATCAGATTCCTTTAGCTGCTTCTCAAGCAAATCCACTCTCTCCAATGTGCCACCACCATCTTTCAAAAGAGAAAGCTCTTTGTTGAGCTCTGAATTAGTCTCTGACAATAATTTACACTTAGCTTCTGCACTATTAGCCCGACTTTCTGCATTAGATACATTTTCTTTCAGATCAATAATCAGATTTTCCATATCTCTTTTCTCAGAACACAGAACATTATACTGCTTCTGATATTCATCAGCAGAGGCCTTCACATTCAGTAGTGGAAATTCAGATTCTTTCAGCTGCTTCTCAAGTGAACACACCTTGTCACTTAAAGTGGAGACCTCAGAATTGGCAAGAATTAGTTTATCTTCAGCATTTTTCAGTCTGGCTTTTTCACCATTTGTCTGACCCATAAGAATGTCATTTAGTTCAGCAGTGCTGCTTTCAATCTTGTTCAAAGTAATATCCCTGGTTTTCAATTGTTCTATAGAAGTTTCAAGCTTGGCTCTGAGCTCAGATTCACGATGACTTAAACCATTCAAATTGAACTGAGAAATCTGGAGTTTACTCAACAGGTCTTTTGAAATTCCCATCAGGATTTCACATGCATTGTCTGCCTCAAACCATCTTTCCCAAACATCAGTTGCCTCTTCCTCCCTGTGAACTAGCTCTTGTTTTAAAGAGACTATTCTTAGTTTTAGCTTTTCTTCAATTTGTCTCGAGTCACTTAAATTCTTCTCGAGATCCATTTCTCTTGCCAAAGATTTCTCTAGCATCCTCAGTATATGTCTCTCTGTTGCTCAATTGTATGCATTTTTATCTCTGCATTTACACTCAAAGATTGATCATTCTCTCTGACAATTTCACCCTCTTCACCATTACCTGTTGTCATTGAAAATCCCCAAGAAATAAGAAGAAATCTTTATCAGAAATGGAGAATTATTCACATAAAGTTTTTCTTATTTGTCACACATCAATCAAGAAGCAACAATTTTGAGCTAGTCAGTTCAATGTTTCTCACAACAAGGTTGTCAAACTCAAGAGTTTAAGTAAACTCATGGAGGGGGAGTAAGCTCAACCCACAAACTCAACTCGTCAACTCATAAGAGTTTACCTACTTCAAAAATAATATCTAAAAATCGTATTCTAGTACCCAAACATAATAGCATATCCATAATTAATATTCAACATTCCAACTCCATATAAAGCAAACAGATTATCAATATCTTACCTATTCTGATCATCTCGCCCACGTTTTCCCCCAACATCAGACTTATTTTCAGTGGCATTCTTTCCAGTTTTAGCAGTAGGAACTCTATTGCCTCATGGCCCTAACCAAATTACAGTTCTTTCTGTCTTTCTTTTTTTTTTTTTTGGTAATAAAAGAAGAATCCTTTAATCCAGAGAGAAGTTCCCACTGCTTTACACAATCAATTTCACAGGGAAATTGAAGTGGACCCCCATATAACAGGACAGACATAAAAGAATACCATTTCCTAACAACTTCATGAAAACGAAAAATTTACAAAAAAATAAATATATGAGATCCCCTGCATACCATTTTCTTCCCTCTTAACGGAAGACAAAATCCTCTGGAAATTAGTTGATTGGTTCTTAATTTCAGAAAACTGCTCTTCCGACAGCTTCAAATGTTGTTCAAAATCACGTAACTTGTCTTGCATTGCCATGAAAGGCTCTCCCAAGAGGGTGCACGAAGATACCCTCTCTCCAGCATCTGCAATCCCAGCTTGAAGCGTTTCCAAGAAGCTATCCAATTCTCTGACCTCTGAATCCAACATCCCAGATAACAGATCAAATTCCAGACCCTTTTCAATAGAATCAAGCTCCATGTGATCTTTCTCCAAAATCAAGGCCTCAAATTCACTCTCCAGAGTTGCCAGATGCATCACAAAAATGCTCAAGTTGGTAATTTTCTCAGAGAAACATCCAAACTCAAGTCCAGCCATGTTAGCATTGTGCTACCAATACCCAGATCTCCAATTACCTCTCCAGTGTAAGAATCACCTTCAAGATCAACATTAACATCAGAAGCAGATGCTGCGACTGCCTTATCTTCTGCACTTGCAGTGTCCATTCTAACACTCCACTTGTTCCAGAACCTGGGAAGGAAGTCAAGTATTAAAAATTTTAAATTTTGCACCCACAAAGTGAAGCCATTGGATTTGGGGGAAGATAGAGAACCACCAGCGAAGAAGGGGAAGGGATGGAAAGAAAGTATAAAAAACAAAAAAAAAACAGAATTGAATGAAGATTGCAGAGTTTGAAGCCATTGAAGGCACAACGAGAATTCCAAAATTCCAACGAAACGCTCCGGGAGAGAATCGCAGGAAATCATACCGTTGTTTGGGATGAAAAATTGGGCCCTTTGAAGAAGAAAACTCGATGATTCGATCTCTGGTTTGCAAATTCCGGGGAACGAAAAAGTTTCTGTTTTGCAAAAAACCATATTTTTATTTTTTGGGTGATGATAATTCCAGTGTTACATTAAATAAAAAAAAAAGTAGGAATAACTTCGGCAGCTTGATAATTGAAGTCTTTTTCGGCCACAAGTGATCAGTCTAATATTTAAATTTTGTCCATATTTCAGATATTATAGTGTTATAGACTAAATCCATAAATTAGGACTTAAATTATACAAATTAAGTGGATTTAATTCCAAGATATACGAATGTAATTAATTTGGTCTTTGAATAATTTAAAGCCTAACTTGTTATCCTTTGCATACAGAAGAATTAATAAATTGAGTTTTTAAATTTTCACCAACATATATCCATAGAATCAAGTCACTTTTTATATTTAATTCAAACATCAATATATCATTTTATTCGTAATTTAAGGATTCACCTCCTTATTCAATGCACTTGAACAACAATTCAAGTAATAATTTGATTTTTCATTTTAAAATGAAGAACTGGTTAAAATTCATTATACCTTAACTAGCAAATGCTAATTTCATAAAAAAAAAACTAAAAAAAAATAGTTAAGATGCCATTTATGAGAAGGAGATAGATTACCACAACAATTGACTTTAAAAACAATTCACTTGGATTCCAATGTATGTGAAATAGCATATTCAAAGTTTTAAACCAACACATAAAAATTGTTTGAAAAATTTTCTAGTAAGTGACATCCTTTTGACCCTTGCAAAAGGGTAGAATGAAGAATTCTTTTTTTGGGTAAATAAATATTAAAGAGTTTAACTCATTTAAATTATTTTATAAGTTTAATTTATCCAGACAAAGAGTGATAATGTATAGTGCTTTTAGTGATATGTAACTCTAAAAAATTAAATCATAATTTTCGTGTCAAAAGAAAAAAAAAGAAATTTGTAACAGAATTCAAAGCTTGATGGTAAGTATAATATCCTGATTTTAAATGGTAATGAAAGACCTGTGATGGAAATTGAGAAGGGGTGTTACGGGGGCAAATTATTTAAGAAACTAGGTATAACTTTATATTTCTATAAAATGGTAAATCACTCACTTATTTTTATAATTAGTGAAAAAATTAAAAATTTGAAACATGAGAAGTTGAATTTTAAAAGTAACGGAATGAGTGCTATTTATGAAAATATGTGTTATACTGAATGTACGAAATAATCTCTCCATTGCCACAAAAAAAAAGAAATATATATAGATATTTTTCTGCCAAGGATTAGTTGGAATTACAATAGATTTTTAGTCGAACATCCATAAAATAAAAAAAAATATAATAGTATGTTACCTACGGAGAAAACAAAATCCACCATGGCTTTGATGAATTTCTCTTACACTTGGATTGAACTAGTAGTTCAGGGAGGCTTTGACTAGTTAGAGGATTTTATCTGCAATTATGCCCGAGGCACCCCAACAAATTCTTTAATCATATTAACCTTTTAAGCAAAATATCAGATAATTCAATATATTACAAAAAAAAAAACAAAATTCAAATATGCTTGCGGATGCTGAATTCTTGATCATGAAGCTGGAAGACCAGACTGAAAAAATGGCACTCCCAGAACCGTAGTTCTAAGTTCTAACACTCCTCCTCTTCTGAGTCAATAAATGCAAAACTTGTGTTATATCTATGTAGATAATACTGCAGCCTGCTGTGATGGCTCTTCGGCCTGCAAACTTTCATAGTACTTGACCAGAACCTTCCATCCACTCGGGCACATGAACCCATCTGGTGGATTCTCCCCACTTCTTGCATAACCCCGCATCTGCAAAAATAAAGAAAATATAGAATTTTGTCAAGAACAGTTGTCCATTTGTCAGAGGAATCAGGATATGAACTTGATGATACATGTGAGGAAGACAAGGAACAGAACAAACAGGATCTGAAGGACTTGGCTATTATTCACTCTAGTTATGTCCTCTTACTGGCACAAAATCACAGACAGGAACAAACATCTTATTAATATTCTACAATGTGCATACTTTTATCATAAATAAATTCGAACAGAAACATAACAAATTTTAGTAAAGTCTGAATGCTGCACTCTATGCCTTGCTTCAGTTGTTCTAACTTTAATATGTAACATACAAATTACTTTTCCTTAAGTTGTAGCCAGCTTCAAGCAAGAAGTAGGAACCAGGATTTTGACATTTTAGTCTAATATAGTACAATTGACTATATAGTTATGTAATGACCAAGTAATTAGTTTCCAAACTTAAGGTTGATGGAGCCTGAAATACATTACTAAATGATAGGGAATCAAATACCTTAGTTCCAGATATAAAGAGGAAATCTTTAGAACGGGTAGGATCAAAAAATGCCATCTTATTTTCCGTAGTGTCATATGCTGCCACCTGTAATTAAAAAATGGCGAACATGGCAACAGTCGTCATCATCTTGTAAGACATAAGCATGCTCAAAATAATTATAAAATGAGACATACTATTCATCAGTATTAAATCTTTTGGAAAGATATTAAACTTCTGATAGCAGTTTCATGTGTCAGTGAACAAGGCAATTACATGTTATTTCCCGACTCAAACAATAGCAGACATGGTATGCATCACTAAGCAGTCAACTTGAAAAAAGCATCAACTTTATGAAACTTGATACAAAATATGGAAGAAAGCATCATGAAGAAGACACTACTGAACGAACATATCTTAACAGAGAGGAGCAAGAACTTATTGCCATGTGTAATACTACTTACCCTGAATGGCAAAATATAAAGCTTCTCAAGGCCAGGAGCCATGCTGAGCACCTTTTTCCCATGATCAGGGTCATATAAATCCCTTTTCTCAGTTGGGTGACCCATACCAGCAGGATCACGACCAACAATATAGAAGTTGGCACCTGCGTTTATCCGTGCCTTGGCATGCCACTGTACTTCAGTTGGACCTGCATAATGCATAGGTGACGGAAATATTGCAACTATGGTAGTCTTGGCATCGAGAACTCCATCTTCTAGGACCTAAGAAGAAACAAAAAAACTTGATGATAAGTGGATAAAATTCCCTGGATTGTGCAATGACAGATGAATAGATTGCAGAAATTGAATTACAGTTTAATCACTTTAGAGGACATTTATGAGCATTATATTGTCATAGCACATGGCACATTATTATTAATGAATGCCATATGAGAAGAACAACGGGAATCACCTTGCTATGTTGCTCCATCCTGACATCCAAGGGCACATCATCAGCCTTTGTGAAACCTCCTAGAGGATGAAGCAATAAAATTGGATTTTTGTAGCCCATTTCCAATAGGCACTTGCGAGTATCATTCATTAACAAGGCATGACCATTATGCACAGGGTTTCTTAACTGAAAGGCAAAAACTGCATCGGCTTCACGCCTATCAAATTCTTTGCGGAGTTGTTTGGGAGAGAGCCTGTAGTTGTCAAGACCATCATTATATTTGATAGGTTTTAGCACTTCCAAATCTCCTCCAATAAGCCAATTTCCAGCTGGAGTAATCACCTCCTCAACATATGGCAATCCTGGAGCAGTTGTTCCCCAAGTTCTAGCTATTCTTTCTTCCTTGTTATGCTTGTAAATTTCAATACTGCAAAGGAGTTGAACGGTCAAGGAAAGCTAAGAGACACCATGAAAGAAATTTATTTAGACAGCTTACGCGCTTCAAATGATCTTATTCTAAATAACAACTCAAAATGATTTAATGACTTGCAGTTAAAGCAAAGCAGAAGAGAAGTTGATAATCCAACTATTGTACATGTGGGACATTTGAAAAACGTGTAATTTGACTAAGATAGGCCAATAGTTATTTTTAGGAAATTTTCCTTTTGACTTAGTTTTTCTGTCAGCCCTTTACTTAGCAAGTACAAACACACAAGTGAGAAAGCTTATTAATTGTTCAATTTTGTAGGGAATCAAAAGCAGCTTGGTTGCTCTGCATATTCTCAAAATTCTTTAGCTTAGCTCCATGTCAGAAGACACAGACTCAGTACTGGTAATGATTGAAGCTCCACAAACCCGCCAAACCAAACTACCCTTGATCCTTTTTCACCATATTCCCTTAATTATTCAGATAATCGTGGCACTCCTTTGGTTCCTTACCATCTCAATTGAGAAAATTATGCTACTTGGATGAGGGCAATGTCAAATACCCTGTGTGCCAAAAACAAGTACGGATTTGTTGATGGGGAACACTTTCAAACCTGTTGAAACTTGCTCAATGTGCATGCCTGGGAGAAGTGCAAGAGAGGAGACTCAACAAAATTTGCTTGCCTCCCGAAATTTGAAGAGTGAAGCTGAGCCCTTGCATGTCAGCAATGCAGTGAAACCCAGAGTAGGATGGACGTTGCTCTAATGTTAGATGTGATCACTGTAAGAAATTGGGCCATAATAAATCTAAATGCTTTGAGCTAATCGATCAGACACCCTCCAAAGTGGGAAAATAGGAGGACCAACAGATCAAATACTGTGGCAGCCAACAATGTTCAAACTGCAGCCATAGCCAATACCGTCCAAAGCAATCATGTGAGCTCTCCTATAGCTGGCTTGAATAAGGAGCACCAAGAGCAGCTGTAAGTGCTGGAAAATCTCACAGTGATGATATCCTTTCTGGTAAGACCCTTCAAACACTTGTCTCCAAATAATGGATACTAGACACTGGTACAGCAGATCACATGACTACTACTGGCTTATCCTGTGCCCATTTTAAATCATGCCGTAATTGCCTACCTGTAATTGCAAGTGAAATAACTTGATTGGAAAGATCACTGTCTACTTCTGAAGTTCCCATTTCCACTCCCACACCTGTTTTTGGTGACAACCAAGCCACACTCCCTATAGCTGCCATCCTAGTCTTTCATGAAATCAGCTTTGCAATGTTAATTTCTCGTTTGGGTTTCCAAATGGAGGCACTCATAATCCTAATAATTGTTACTTTTACATTTTTAATTATTAAACTATATACAAAATTTGAACAATAATAATAATAATAATTCAACAATAAACCAGAAAATGTGAGAAGAGGACCAACCTTCGAAGAATGGCAAGGCAATCTCCATCGGGTGCGAGCAACGCCACGTGGGAAGAGGACCCAATTCGCCCCTTCGTCTCGTCATCGATGGCCAACACAATGGGAAGCGACATGTTCACCACGGACCCATCCTTCATCCTCAGAGAATTGAAATGCAGGCTCTGCAGATACTCGTCCTCCCTCATGAACCCTCTCAGGGGGCTGGCCCATCCTTCGCCGACCACGTGCACCCACTCAACATCGATCCTCGTGAGGCGTATCTTGGGCAGCGACTCCGCCTCCAGCGTTCTGGAGCCCCGCTGGCTCTCCGGCACCACGAGATCCACCAATGCCCCTCCATCCGGCTCGATCAACGAGCTCTTGATGGGTGCGGAAGAAGCTGCAGAGCCGTGATCTGCGCGCATTCTGGGTTTGCGCGTGGTGATGATCAATGGGTTGGGACTGTAAATGGGTCTGGGTCGAATCTTGGTTCTGCAGTTGGAGCAAGTGCTGATGCTGTCGTTGTTGTTGGTAGTGGTGTTGGCGTGGCGGTTGAGGTAATTCAGGTGGGAAGAAGCTATATGCAATTTAATGGCGAGAGACATGCTAGTGGGAGACGATAGAAACCGTTGTTAGTGCAGCGCAGAAATTAACCACCCGAGTTATGTGGGGGAACAAAACAACTTCAACAACAACAACAGTGGAAGAGGTTCACAACAACCTATGAAATTGGCGAACATGCTGGGAACGATAATTGATGAGCCACGCCAAGTGGGTCTCTCCGCTTTTTGTGTTTGTGGATGAGACAATGGGTGGCAGTCCATGTAGCGAGGTGCAGGTGCAGCTTTGCAGCTGGGGACCATCTTCCCGTTACAAAAGCCGAAGGAAGAGAAAAAGAATGGCGGCAAGCACCTTTGGTCAACATTCAACACGCACCCAAGTGCCGTGAATGAGTGAGTGAGTGCAAAAAAGTGGGCACTGAAAAACCCACGAAGCACGTGAAAACCTGTCATTGATTCTACGATTGATTTCTAGTGTCTCCTTTTTCTGGGAGGCAATGCGAGACAGAAAATAATTCGAATGGTGCCAATTTAGATGTGTACGAAATAGCTCAGCCACTCGTTTCCTTATCTGCACGGCTCCACAACACGCACTTCAAAAAAAGTTTGGTGGTGTCTAATTTGCTATTTGTATTGTGAAACATATTGTTTTTCGGGGTTGAAAACATTTATAATATTTTGATTTGCACTTAAGATGAGTTATGTAAGTTGATTTGATATAATATTCGTTCTATGTTGGAGTCTATAATATAATGAAAAGTTACTATTTTGTTCTATGTTAATTTTTAGTTGTTGTTATTTTGCTCTATTATTTAATAAATATTTCGAATATCAATGTTAGGAAAATTTGCATAATAATAAAATTTAAAAATAGATTATTTTTATTCTAAGCCTGCCATCCAAAGGACGAATATTACACTAATTAAAGTTAAAGTATGCCAGAATTAAAAAAAAAATGAACTAGTAAAAAAATAAAAAATAAATATTTATTTTAATTTTTTAAAAGATATAAGTGATATTAATTTAATTTTTTAAAAAATAATATTAATTTAATCTCTCAATCATAAAAAATAATATTAAAATAATTCTTATATTACGAATTATTAAAATATTGTTAATAGAATTTTTGTTGAGAGATTAAATTGATATATTTTTTTATAATTAAAGAATTAAATTGATGTTATTTTTTATAATTAAAAAATTAAAATTATATTAACTTTTTAAAATGATTAAATTGATGTAACTTTTATTATTTAATAAGTAAATTAATGTCAATTTTATTTAAAAAATCAAATTAAGAGATTACCTTGCCAAATCACCCCTTGAAACACATGTTCTCTAATATGTATTTATCAATAGAGAAAGGGCATATGCCTGACGGCACACACCATGGTTTGCCTTTAAGTTCACAAATAGAAAGCATTACCATTATGTGTAGATATATGAAATACGAAGTTACATCCTCAATGAAGAAACTCGCACTGAGAGATTCACATAACCATCGACATTAAGCCACTTCAACAACTCTTATCACAAGGAAACCACCGAAAATTTGATATAAAGATAACAGCAGCATGACTTTTAACCCAATAGAGTAGAATCACATAACGGATTGCTAAAGGGTTTTCAAAGGAGAACGAAAGTAGCTCTTTGAATCACAAAGGAACCAATAATTTAGGGTTACGCTTATATGATTTCACAAACAATCAAAATTGGTCTTCGACACCCATTCCAAAGCATCTAATTCCAATACAACAACGTTTATACAGCCATAATCAAGGTTAAAACTAAGCTGTGATCCCAATTGCTAAAATAAAAAGTTTATAAATCCACTTTAACCTTAATTAGATTTAAGGTGTAGAATTACTTGATATCAAGAGAAACTCTTGTCTCGATAAGAATTTGGAGTGAGTGAAGGAGATAAACTATCTTCATTTCCTACATGCATTGACAATCCCTTTTTTGTGTTCTTAATGGGACAACCACAATATATATAGGGTAAGAGTGGAGGTCTCTCCTTATATTTACAATATGAGTTAACTTACCTATCATAAAAAATTCATACATAAAGTTCACATATTACCACAACTCATAATAGGTCTAGTGTTTATAAAAGTCCAATAACAAAAGTGATCTCAAATGGACTAAACTAAATATGCTTAACCGTATTTGACATTTAATTAATTCAAATTTTAAGAAATAGATGACTAAGCTAATTCACATAAGATCAAAATTTCAACAAAATTTACATAATAATAAAATTTAAAAATATATTATTTTTATTATAAGCCCACACAATATGTGTATTGCCAGACAAAGGACGAATATTACACTAGTTAAAGTTAAAGTACTCCAAAATTGAAAAAATGAACTAGCAGAAAAAATTAAAAAATAAATACTTATTTTAATTTTTTAAAGATATAAGTGATATTAATTTAATTTTTAAAAAAATGACATCAATTTAATTCATTAATCATAAAAAATAACATTAAAATAGTCCTTATGTTACAAACTATTATAATTCCGTTAATAGAACTTTTGTTGCGGGACTAAATTGATATAACTTTTTATAATTAAAGAATTAAATTGATATCACTTTTTATAATTGAAGAACTAAAATAATATTAACTTTTTTGGATGTCTAAATTGATATCACTTTCTATTATTTAAGAACTAAATTAATGTCAACTTTATTTAGAAAATCAAATTGATATCTTTTGATAATTAAAATGAATGTTTACTTAAAAATAAAATACAAAGAGTAAGCTTTTTAGAAAAAAAAAATGATTGAAAATAGTTTGGAAAAGAGAGAAATCCCTTACTCGGCATTTGATTAATTTCATGCACATTTCTTTAAATTCATTTTAGCTGGTTGACTTTATAAACAAGCCTCCTTAATTACATGTTTTACTTTTATATTAGAATTTTGTATGCTGTCAATAAATCTTTAAAATTGTTTCTTTTATTTCTTTGCCTTATTACATGCGAGTGAATCATTGGGATTATCTTTTACTCTCGAACAAGTTATTGAGATTATTTTTTATTTTCGAACAAGTCAATAAGAATAATCAATACCTATATGCGATAGACTAAAAAATTGATTAATAAACATTATTTATTTGATTGTGGGTCTTATATTATTTGCATACGAATCACCTTGTGCACGAGAATGATTCAATATATTTGATTCTAACATATATTATATACTCAAGTTGTTTAAGTTTTACAACTTTTAAGGAACAGTTCCGGTCAACGAACTTGTAATTTATATGCCTTTAATTGTAGTTTTTTTAAGAATAAAAAGTTTAATCCAAAAGTGAATAGTCACATTGAAAGTGAACTATAATTTTTAAGTAAACCTTATTTATAATGTTAACAGTTAATTAAAATTAAATTTCTTAATTAATTGTTGTGAATTCAAGCAAAAAAATTACACAAAGGGATTCGGTAAAACGTAGAGGTGTTTTTTTTTTGTTGTTGTTGTTGTTGGCAGAGGTGTATTTTTAACTTCAAACTTTAAACCGTTAGTGTTGGTGGGTAACAATTAATGTTATTTGACATGAAATCTTCATAACCGAATAGGAAGTTGGAATTAAAAAGGAAAAAAAGAGAAAATAATATATAGACTCTCTAAACTTTGAGTCATTTATAAATAAATTCTTGAACTTGAAAATTATCATAATTAATACTTAAATTATAATAATTACACAAATTAATTCTCGTATCTATTTTTCATTCACTTCAAATATTTTTTATTTAATTTAGAATAGATAAAAAGTGCATAGAATAGTTAATTTTTCACGAGTCTATTTATAAATGACTCAAAGTTTAAAGAATCTATATACTCTTTTTTTGAAAAAAAATTAAGATCATGTGCTTAATTTAATGAATTATCTATATTTGTTGACAATCATAAGAATAACAATAAGAGGAGATGTTGTACATTAATTTGTGACTCTGATAAAAGGATTTGTCAATGAGGAGTATTAATTATTAATAAAAAATTAAGAAATAAATTTTAATAATTTCATAATTTATTATATATGTATATATATATTTTATTATGATCTCAACCGTTAATTTTTTTATTAATAATTAATATTTTTTACTTTATCCTCTAAAATAAATTTCTCACTTTAAAAGAGTTAAGTCTAAAAAAAAAATTATAACAAATGAGAAGTCTCACGTAGAATCGTAAAAATTATGAAACTGTTACATAGAAGGGGAGTTATTTTAATTATTACTATGGACATGTTATTGTATGAGTAGTTTATTTTATTTTGTTGAGATTAGACTTTGAATAAAATGAGAAAAAATGTTGTCCAATTTTATACATGAATTTATCGCTTTTTTGTATTGGTTGTTAAATTATTACTCATGACTAGTGAGTATACATTTTTTTTTCGTAAATGACTTGTTAGTATATATTTAATAAAATATTTCTCTATTGTTAATAAAAAAATATAGTAATAATTTTTATCTTCATTTTTATTCATTTTTTGTTTACAAAACAACCTTATTGGTCATTTTACTTATTTACCATATTAATTAATTAATAAACAACGCAGGGTCATAAATTAAGATCCCACTTTCTAGTTTTATGTTCTTATTTTTATCAATGTTTCTCTCATTTTATCATCTTTTTAATTTTTTATTTTCTGCACGTGTTTCGTGCGTCAAAGTGTATGAAAAAAAAAATGAAAAAAAGAAATACTTCTTTTGGTTAAAGTAATCAAACAAAACATCATAATCATAATCAATGTTCACGTGACATCAAAAGCTGATTGCTGTAATATTACTTAGCAGTGCTGTCAAATCTAACATTATGGAACCCTCCACTAATGACACTTATTGTTTTGGTTAACCAGTAGAATCAACTATAATTAATTGATTCACTATACGCAAGATACCACATTATTTTACCATAAACTTGTGGTTGTGAATTAATTTTAAAAAAGAAGAAGTGAGGAACTCATAAGAACTTACTTACGAAGTACTTTAGCAGAATTTCAATTCAAGATATTTTTTGAAATATACCTTTTAATTTTATTAATTGAATTAATCCTCGTTCATAAATTTTTTTTTAAGTTATGAATGAACGAAGACGACCATATATAACCAATTATCTTAAGTTTTGGGATAGGTTTGGGTGCTTGAATTGTATCTATTTTATTACATTTCAAAAAATTAAAATTATATAGTATATTTAAAATAAATATCCATTTTGATACTATAAATATATAAATATATATATATAAAATATTAGTCTTTTATTTACATGTAATATTAAATTAATTTTTAAAAAACAATTAATTTCATCAATTTCTTCATTAATATACCGCTAAGAATATTAATATTTTAAGAAAATATTTTTATAAAAATACATTTTAAGAATATATTATGTTATTCATATGTTTAAATTTTTGATTATAGGAATACATTTTGTTAATATAAATTTACATGCAATCCTATAAATCTGTTTATAATATAATATTTATAACATATTTAGAAATAGTTTAATTTTAAAAAAATTATTTAAAAGTTTTTTTATAAAAATTTTAATTATAAATTATTTTAAATATAAAAAATTAATTTAAATACATATTTATATTAATTTATTTTATGATTAAAATAATTTATAATTAAAATTTTACTAAAAAAATTTTTAAAATAAATTTTTTTAAAAATAAATATGCACTTATATTAAAAAAAGCAAAGGTATTAAATTTAATCTCACACAAATCCATAAATATCTTAACTTAATTTTTTTTTAATTAAAAATATCTGTACTTTATTCCTATTTTTTATTTTATATGCTCTAACAAGCACACTCGGCAACTTGAAAGCCTCTCTTTTTATTTGGAAGTGTTCTTCTTCGCCTGTTGACCCTTCTCATTGCGTTGTCCATGTGCTGGAAAAATAAATCTCAGGCAAACCTATAAAAATCCGGAATTGATCATATTTTACCTTAACAATCACTGTTTGATTTGTCTCTTTCAATTGTCAACAACCCCGTAATTTGCTTACATCAATATCATTCTGTCAATTCGTATGCATATGCTTAAGAGGTGTCCAATACGTAGCAACGTTTAATATTATTGCCGTGTATTTTTCTCTCTTTGATTTGGTTATAAACCAAGCATATTGGACCCCATCATCATCTTGAGCTCTGCTTCACTGTTCTTCTCATTTTCTGGTTCTTCATTTGGATCTTTGGTTCCAGATTTCCAAGCTTTTTGAATTCTGCCCTTCCCTTTTTCTGGGTTTTTGTTTGCTTCCTTGGAACGTACCAACATCTCAAAGGAATTATTGGATTCGGTGCTTGATTTGCTAGAGGGATCTGGGTTCTGACTTGTGATCCAAATCGCGATTTGCGGAGCTGGGTTTCTTGGAACCTATCTTGGGTCAACATTTTGCGTTGCTGGATTTGAATCTTGATTGCTTTTCGTATTCTGGATTCTGGGTTTCAACTTTCTCCTGGGTCAAGATTAGTTTTCGCTGGAATTGGATTATCGTGATTTATATTGTTCGGGATTACCCGTTTACGAACGATCTATATCCCAGACGAGCTTGAATTCTTAGCACGCTGAATTTGCCATTATTCCTTGGATTTATCAGGTTTGTATCACTGAGCTTGTGAATTGAGCTGAACTAATTGCTCTCAAATTTGTATCTTTTCTTCAACTTGAAAAATGGGTGAGTTTTGTTTTTGTTTTTCTTAACAGAGAATTTAAGTTGCTTTCAAGTTTCCAAAACTTGCAACGTAGAAATGACGATTGGAAGTCTTGCCCCGAAGACAGAGAAGAAAAAATCACGGAAGAACAAGGCAGTTGTTAATGAGAATGCGCCCTTGTTACCTAAGAATCAGGAGACTGATACTGGGTTTGACGATTTTAATGGAGCTTCATTTTCTGGGGCTGTTTTTAACTTGTCCACCACAATTATTGGTGCGGGAATCATGGCCTTGCCCGCAACCTTGAGAGAGTTGGGGATGTTGCCTGGGCTTCTTGTTATCATCTTCATGGCTTTCTTGACAGAGAAGTCAATTGAGTTTTTGATTAGGTTTACCCGGGCAGGGAAGCTTGGTTCCTATGGAGGTCTGATGGGAGATGCCTTTGGGAAATATGGAAAAGCTCTGGTGCAGATATGTGTTATTGTCAACAACGTTGGTGTGCTGATTGTTTACATGATTATAATTGGTAAGACCATTCTTAAGCATAGCACTTAAATTTATTTGGGTGGATTTTCCTTGTTATCTTAGGTTTAGGCTTTAGTCATCAGTCTCTGAGAAGCAAGAGCTTAGGGTTGTCTAATTCAGTTTTGTATTGTTCATAATTGCAGGTGATGTCCTGTCTGGAACATCTTCAAGTGGAGATCACCATTCCGGTATCCTTGAAGGATGGTTTGGTGTGTACTGGTGGACTGGGCGTACATTTGTTCTTCTTATAACAACACTTGTTATATTTTTACCTTTGGCAAGCTATAAGCGAATTGGTGAGTGTCCTTTCGTTAATTGAATTACAAAATCAAAACATATCATTAGCTGTGCCACTTATTGAATTACAAGTCAGTGAAATCTAGTGTGCATGAAGAAAATTTACTGAAAATAACCAGCCATAAACAAGACAACAGTGTTAGGAAGATGACTGAAACACTGGGATACATGCTTATGTGGAAGAGGGGGGATGGGGCATAAGTTCTAATTTTGACCACCCATGGTTGCACAAGTGACAACAACAAGGGATTGCTAAAAGGGCTGTTGTCACCAAATTACTCTATTAGTTGGAAGTGCTGACAGCCAAGTTAATGTAGCATTATGGCTTAAGATGAGTTGGGTATTCCCATCAATTGCATGTCAATTGCTTTAATTTCTATATTTCTCAGATTGGTCATGTTTTGAAAATACATAGTTTATGGCAGAAATTAAGGAAAAGAAAAAAGGAAATTTAAGAAAACTTTGTGTTGTTTTGCTGCTTTATATAATTATATTCTATTATGTGTAATTGAGTATGATACCCGGATGAAATGACCTAGTAGACATGTATTATGGTTCTAGGATCATTCTTTTGCTTTGAACCTTTATACATCTTGCATTTTTGTACCAACAGATTAATTCCTTTAAGCAATATTTTGTTGTGTTCATGTGATGGGAGATGTCTTATCATGATATATTTAGCCTCATCTTTTATAATAAATCCAAGAAGATTTTACATGCTTGCTCTGTGGTTGTTGCAGATTCATTGAGATTCACATCTGCCCTATCAGTTGGACTAGCAGTTGTTTTTCTTGTCATTGCTGTGGGAATCTCAGTTGTCAAGATTATAAGTGGAGGCATTGGAATGCCCAGACTCTTCCCAGTCATTACTGATGTAGCATCAATCTTTAATCTGTTTACTGTAGTTCCTGTGCTTGTGACTGCCTATATCTGCCACTACAATGGTATGCAAATTTTTCAAACCTTAGTGTGGAGCTCATTTCCCTTGTTTTGATATTTTTATGAGGATAGACTTCTATAACCATAAGTTGGCTATTAATTTGCATGAAAAATGTTGTGAAGACAATCTAACAACTCCTTCCACAAGTCTCACCCGTGCCCATGCCCAACTAATTTGAAAAGAAAATATTTGTGAACGTATGATGGTATGCAAATTATGACAGGCTAAGTTGATATTCAGTTATTTTAGGCAACACCAAAATTTCTTCATCCTACTGGTCATATACTTTATAGATTATTCTATGTTAACAACACAATAAACGCAAATATACCTTTTTCTGACCCTTGCTTGGTTGCTGCTTGAAGTGGTCTTAGAAATTTCAAACTGATTCCCCAAGTATTATTAAACACTTGCAATTGTTGCAAAAGTTTGTTATGTGGGAGCAGGACATTGTTGTAGTTAGCTATCTGGATCTACCTGTTTGCAATATGGATACAGTCTGATGGTTGCATTGCTTGCACTCTTTATTTGCAGTTCACAGCATAGATAATGAACTTGAGGACTCCTCACAGATGCATGGGGTTGTACGTACTGCCCTTGTTCTATGCTCTTCAGTGTACTTAATGACAAGTTTCTTTGGGTTCCTCCTATTTGGTGAAGGCACTCTTGATGATGTGCTTGCCAATTTTGATACTGATCTTGGAATTCCTTTCGGTTCTGTACTCAATGATGCTGTTCGTTTCAGCTATGCTGCACACCTCATGCTTGTATTTCCAGTTGTCTTTTATCCACTGCGGCTCAACATAGATGGTCTCCTCTTTTCTTCATCAAGGCCTTTGGTTCAAGATAACTTCAGATTTGCATCAATGACTATTGCCCTTATCAGTGTTATCTTCCTGGGAGCAAATTTCATACCCAGCATTTGGGATGCTTTCCAGTTCACTGGAGCAACAGCTGCTGTTTGTCTAGGATTCATATTTCCAGCTGCCATCACTCTTAGGTGAGTTTGTTCACTGAATTCTTTTAGTTCAGTAAAGCTTTACTAAAGGAGGGGGAAAATGACAAGGATTTTTGAGATGGTCATCATCCACTCATGTAGCTGTATAATTTTTTTCTGTTTAGGGCTTTAGGCTTTGGCGGTTATTAAATTAACTCATTGAACATCTTTTTGACTATGCAGGGATCGGTACAACATAGCAACTAAAAAAGACAAGATTCTATCTGTCCTTATGATAGTCCTGGCAGTCTTCTCAAACGCGGTGGCTATATACAGTGATGCCTATGCTCTGGTGAAGAAGAATAAAACTAAAACTATACATGAATGATCTCTCGGAACTTTCTTCAGAAGCCCACAGTACAGGTGTGTTCATGCTTCCAGAAGAAAGGAAAGGAATTGGCAGGGTCATTGGCCAATTAGAAAATCAGGGTTTTCTGAGAGGGTCCGATGGGTTGATTATAGAGTAAATAGAGAAGCTACCGTGTACAAATATTTTTCTAGAGTATATGAAGGCCTGCAACATGTTCAGCCTTCTTTCTAATGTGCTATTTGCTGTTGTAATAGTTGAGGTTCTTGATTGGATGTTGTTCTCATTATTTCTGAGGTTTATTGTCCCTCATAATTGTAATAGAAGCTTTTGTTGGAATTTGTAAGTGTATATTATTGGGTGAAGTACTGAAAGGAATCCTTGTGAATTATGAAAGAACGGTTTAGTTCAAGCATTCACAAAACAAAAATCCAAAGGCTCCATTTTATGTTTTCTTTTACCATTTAAAAGGAATTGAATTCTAGATTTGTCATAAGCTCATCCTGAATGATTTGTTTTTGACCTGACAACTGAAGAGATGAATTAACAAATTGGTTCGAACATTATCTACCAACAATAAATAAAATAAAGCTTAATTGGCACCCTCTACTTGGAGAATCGATTTTTTATAGGGTCACCTATTCTCTTTATTAGTGAAGGAGCCTACACTTCTTAATAACTGGAAATGAAATAAAGATTATGCACCAAATGATAGTGTAACTAAGATTAAGTTTGGTTCAAGTAGTGAGATTAGGAACCAAAAATTTTAGTGATTCTAAATTAAAGTCAATAATTACTCAAATTAGAAAAAAACTAATATGGCAAGCATTGCTTCTATTTTTGCTCCAGTCCTGTAAACACAGGACCCTTTGTTTTTTCATTTGAAGAAAACCGAAATTTGAATACTTTGAGTTCTGTCTTTTGTGGTGCAAAAATTAAATTGTTTTAGGAAAAAAAATTGCAGACCTGACAAAAATTACTGTATATGAATATCTTGAGAATTCAAAAATCATTTAATACTTTTTTATTAGATAATTATGATAATTATTGAGCTAATTATTTAAGAGAATTTAACATTTTTGATACTATAAAATTTCCCTAAAACTGATTTATGCTATATCTAGTTACTTATATATGCTTTTACCTTTTTTGATGTGAATTAGGAGCAATCTTATAGGGTTTGACCTATTTAAATCGTCCAGTAAACCTAATCTCCTCATATTGACAGTGATGATAGTATGATAATTTCATAAGATGTAATTCTTAAAAATCAAACTATAATTTTTATGTCTAGGAATATAACTCACTTTCGCTATGCTAATATTTTGCGAGTATATATGCTTTTACCTTGAGGAGAGAGGATTTGTTTTTTTTTTTTGCTGACTGTGGGGGCAGGATTTTAATTAGCACAAATAAATTTGTAAGAAATGAAAACTATGTAGTTTAGATAGGGATTTAATCCTTACCAAAAAAAAAGATAGGGTCTTAATTGCAGTAATTAATGTGTAAACGTCCAAACAAAGAGACCATGGGAAAAAGAGGGAGTGAATAATAATTGTAACGAAAGGTAAAATACATAGCTATATCAGAGTTTAAATGCTTATTCACACGGAAAGGTCTATTTGTGCAAACTTAAAGCAATGGAAAAGGACCGCAGCAAGGAAAGCAGGAAATTGTTAAAATCTGTGAAAAAAAGAAACATATAGCCATAAACCTAACCTTAAGGCAACTTGTTTCGCCTTGTCCTCTTAAAATCCAGAAAAACCCAGAAACTCACTTTTTTTTCTCTTTTTTCTCTAGTTCGCCTTGACAATAATCTCCAATTAATTTTTCATAAGAAACAAAGAAAATTAATAGATCATATTGTCCCCATAAGTACGGCTTACAAGATCTACTATGGATACTTAATAGGGGAAAAGACAGTTTAGATCAGCATGTTACTAAATAATAATTTTAATCATGCGATCAACTGATTTAACCAATTACTTACCTACAATTAATCATGAATTTAAATGAAAAAAAGGTTAGTTTTACAATATGTAAGTTATTAGTTAAATTAGTTAACAGTATTATTAAAATTCTTGCGTTACCTTAATTAAAATTATTTATCAACACTGACCTAAACTGTCCTTTTCCCTACTTAATAATTACTTTGCAGTCACCAGCCAGATACTATTATTTCTAGGATTTTTTTTTTTTTTTAAATAGCACAACCAAGAAAAATAGTGTCCTTTTTCTGATTATATACATTACACTCTGAATTCCTTGCTTCTCAAAACTTCGCAGAGAAAGGAAAAGAAATATCCAAGGAGCCTAGTCTTGTAAGACAGGAGGGGGCAGCTGAAGAACAGTATGGCAATGTTATCGTCAGATGTTACATTATGCATGGCATTTGACTCAGGAAAAGGATTTTGTCTACAACTAAAAACTGTGATACCAGTGTCCCTAGATGCATATGTACAACCCCTATCCTAGAACAATCCCTACTTCATCTTTGGACAGAATATGTACAGCAAATAGAATTATGCAATCATGGGTTACCGATATTGGCAACAAAAGGCACTAACTTCTTCTGGTCCTTTCTCTTACCTAATGCACAACTTTTCAGAACCTGGCCAAGAATCAGACGAGTATTCTGCAACGCAACCTCTCTTGGTGACACCCCGGACTCAGTTGACCCACCCTGTCCTGGTGTAGAAACTGACCCTAGTCCTGATCCCATACCATACTGCAGAGGGCCACTGCGGGCCTTGAATGAGGTCTGTGGAGCAAGCAACTTTTCTTCAGTTCCACCAATTCCATTCTCAAATGCACCAGGTTCATGTGGGTGAGAACCAGTCAATGAACTGCAACTTTGTAAAAGGGCTTCCAATACACTTAGTGCCTCCCAACACAAAGTGCTTTCCACCAACTGGGATACAGTTGCGTAGATATGAGGACTCTGGGCAGCATCCATTGGAGTGTGCTGGAGGAGAGCTTTGAGCATAAGTAGAATGACACGTTGATACTCAACTGGTCCCTTCTCTAGTAGCCTTAACAAGTGCCCAAAGGCCAAAGTTGAATGTTTTGGAAACCATTCATTGCATAGTAGTGGTGAAACACAAGCCAGAAAATTATCAATGCTCTTGATCTCACCTCGAGAGTAAATCACAAATACAGTAGCTAATTCATCCAAAGATTTTACTCGACACCAAATTGCAATATTGGATGCAACAGAGCAAGCCTTTTGATATTGATGTTGGAGTGGTGAAGCAGGACCTATCACTGGATCTTTGCTGAGTTGAAGGCAGAGCCAGGGGAGCAATCCTATAATGTGCATCAGGAGTCTTGTCTCAGCATCGCCAAATATAGAATCACATGAATGCACTGTTATACGTAAGAGGACATCAATAGAGACACTGTGACTGACATTCGACATAAGTCCTTTAAGAACAAGAGGCTGCACCCCTTCAAATGTTGGCAAATTCCCCTCCTGTGGTTCATAGCCACTTCTAGATTCAGTACGTTGAAGTTCTCCTAAATCACTAGTATCAAGTTCGTTTCTAGGCATGCTTGAAAGGAGCACATTTTCTGTTGTGCGATCACGGAAAGATAAACGGTCAATCACATGAGAGAAGAGCTCAAGAACCTGGCGGTAGACATGAACAAAATCTGTGTGCATCATAGCAACACACCCCCAAAATAGCTGAGGATAGAGTATCACCTTCTCTGGCTCCATATTCTCTACCATAACTTGCAATGTCATCAATATTTCCATAACAAATCCTAACACTTGAGGTACTGGATTTCCCAGACATCTATGAAGGCACCGAAGAAGTGATACACAAGCATCACTTGTTACACTGGGTCGAAGTGCTCGGTAAATCTGATGTGAACGACAAGCAAGGTGTCTTGATGTGCACTCCATAGCCCATCTGAGTGCTTCTTCTCCCCAAGTCTCGCCAAGGTCTCCTTGGAAGAAGATAGCATCCACCATGCTCTGAACTAGGGCAGAAAGAAGTGCTGCACTCGGCAGCTCGGTTCTGACGACTGTGGGATCCTCATTCTCCCACATCATGCTTCCTCGCTTTGATTGTACATACTTAATCAGGCTCACAACCTGCTGCTTGTTCTCCCTATCATTATTTTCCACCTCATACTGCTCCAAGTGACGGCCTGCAAGGGAATATAGCAGATTAACAAGTAAATGCTGGCAGTGCTCTAGTACAATGTCTTCTGAGCTATCCATTGAAACAAATATGACATGAAAGAGTAGAGGCAAGTATTGGCGGAAGTCTTCATCATTCTCATATGCAATTTCAGCAAGCAGAATCAGTGCTATATCTGCATGTGTCAGTGAATGCTGCTGATGACCTTGCAAGGCTGATTGAAGTTCTTTTGCACTCACACCATGCATGGCACCCCCAGCATGCAGTCCATCTTCACCTGAGTTTGGGGTGTCAACAAGATAATCTCCACTGTCCCGTGAAACATGATGGCTCCGCAAACTCCCTGTTGAACTTCTGACACCCATTAAGGGTCCTGACATGTTAACCAAAGATGGGAGGAGCTGCCCTGATCGCCCTGCATTTACTGGAACAATATTAAACTCTGGAGGCATTGGACTTAATGGGCCTGAGACACTCCGGCCTGTCATACCTGCTGTTCTCCAGCTCAAGCTCCCACTAACATTTCTTAGTGGACCATCAAGAGAACCTCTTACAAGCAAAGGGGACATGTGTGGTTGGTTATCCATAACTGATGTCATCTGGGCCACAGCAGGACCTTGCGAGAATTCCAACACAAAATTTGCACTGGCATCACCCTTACTTGCACTTGGCCCTACTGGCTCAATGCTATCCTCTAGAAGTCTCTGAGATAATTGGAAAACTAGGTGATCTATAGTGCGCTGAGGGCAAATTCGTGCTAAATATAGACTTACCCGCTTTGCAACAGAGAAATATGTAGCAAATGCACCGCTTATTTCAGTTGATGCATTTGAATCACAATCTTCAATGCCTTTTGTGATCAAGAAATCTAAAACAGGACTAATATTCCTGTTTTTGCTAGCAATTGTGCTCCAAAGTTTCTCAATTTCATCAGGAAATTGGTCTCCATGCCGCCAAGTTACATAGTAAAGACTTTTCAATAACCTTTCACTCCAGCCTTCCTTGAGTTTCCAGAAATTAAGGTTCTCAATCCATGGAGCCATGCATGTTAAGACCTGATGCTGAGCAATTATATCAACAGCATCTAATTGCCTCTGCATAATCTCCTCACAAAGAAGTTGGCTTAGTTCAGGATGATCTTTGGCAAGTTTACAGGAAAGCTTGTATTGGAATTGTTGGTAGGAATCAGGAAGGTTACCAACAACAGCAGCTCGATAACTTCCTGAGCCCTCAATGCCATCCTCAGCCCATTCACGAACAGAAAGTGTCTCGAGCATCTGAAGGGCATCATCACGAATTTGTCTTGATGGGTCCACCACCTTGTAAAGGATCAGGCTCAAAAGTCTTTGTATTTCACAGTTTGGTATCTCTTGGCGCATGTAGACCTCTGCCAGTACACTGAAGTACCCATCAGCTACAGAGGAATTAGAGTAGTAGCACTACAAGAAACAATGAAGTTGTATAAGCTTTAATGTCAATGACAAAACAGATAGCTCCACACAAGAAATAATACAAGGGAAGCATGATCAAGGGAAAAAAAGAAGGAAATCAGACGGATAAAATGAATAGCTCAGCACAAGATCAAAGAGGAATACCTTAGGGAAATTAGATTGTTCAAAAATTTAGAAAAACAAAATTCATATAGAACAAAATAATCTTTCCTCCCAGTTCATGTTATTTGTCTTCCAAGTGTGCGACTTCCTAAAGATCTCTCAACCTTGCACTCTTAAAATCTACATACTTATCAGACAAAAACAAAAAAATATTTAGAGAGAAATGAAGACCCTAGTATCATATGGAGACCACATATAAATAGTCCGTTGTTCAGAGACCATTGATGACCAGAAGAGGTGGTATCATTGAGTTTACTGATACATATTAAGGCCTTTCCCATTAATGCATCACCATTTATTATGGTGAGGTATGGGACCACACTTTATGTTGTTTAGGATGAAGCTGACTCTGGCTAGACCTTTTAAAAAGAAAGCCGCCTTGAAAGAGTTACAAACAGGCTTCGAAACCTGTCTTGCTTTATGCACTCATGTTTCTCTATCTTCTTTAATTCTTCAAATAGGTGATTGGGCCCTGGCTTGCTGGGGGCACAGTATGATCAGGTGAAGCAGATCTTCAGCTCACATCCCATGGAGAGACATGAGAGCTTGGATTATTGGTTTATTATTCTTTAAATGCCAGTACTTCTGGGTAGTTATTAGTTTCTTTGGCTTTTCCAGACAATTTACTTTTGTCAATACCTTTATTAACCCTGAAAAGTAATGTAAAAACACCTGCCTGGTGGTTTTTAAACAGTAATCAAACTTTACAGCCTCATTCTTCAAAAGAAGCAGAATGCTTATTGGGATGTGATGCACAATATAGTGAAAACATTACCTGATCAATGCAAGAGGGAAACAGGTCCAAATTTGTAAGCAAAAGATTCTTCAAAGCCAATTTTGCCAAAGAAACACGGTGATGGCCACCCCTATGCCTATCACGACCAACAGTTCCACGGCCACCTTCTCCCTGATACTTGGTATACGATGGAGTTCTTGGATCAGCTGGTGAGAAACCAAAGGGAGCTCTAGGTGTAGGCTCTAAAAACAAACCATTAATCCAAGATATCACACGGCCACTCATTTTCCTTGCATTGTCATCAAAGCATGGTCCATATAAAAGTGACGCAATTGCATTCATGGATGCCCACTGGATTGCCTCAACCTGTTCATTCAATTCTTTGTCAAATGATATTTTGTCCACAGAATCTTTTGATCGTGCATGTTGAGAAGACTTGTAACGATCAACTTCACGTCGATAATCACTGACACCATCTTGACCCCATGTACTGCCTGTATCATCACACCAGGACAAAAGAAGATCAAACAGACGCTTTCTAGTTCTAACGTCAAATTTCTCTGATTTTGAATCAACAAATTCAGGGGCTAAGGATCTTAGAACACAAGCAAGTGCATAGCGGAATGGTTGCATATCTTGAAAACTTTCAGGAGGAGATGTTGAGATTAGTCTGGTTGTTTCGTCAATGAACTTGAGATAATGGAGGCGGAACACTGGCTTGCGGGCTAGCATGCCAGGCCATATGTTTTCTGCAACAGTACGGTATATATTTGCAATGTGGATACGGAGTTCTTCCCGGCGAGCCTTTTGACTCTGTATCCATAAAATATAACTTGTCAGTGCCAAACTCTAATTTGAAAATTAGGAGATGAAGTGACCAAAGTAATATTTAAACAAATGATTCAATTTCTTTTAAGTTGAACCATGGAATATTATTTATAACATCATTTGCGTATGCTGAAAAGGTTTAAGAATTCAAAATTTTAAAAATGTTCTTTGATCTATGGAATATTATCTTTAACATCATTTGGTATGGCAAGAGAGTTGGCACCCACTTTGTCCCAGAATAAAACATCCCTTTACTATCCCCAAACCTTACTCCCTAGGACTTGGATATATGTGATTACGTAGCTTGTTATGCAACACTCTCAAGGATATTTATGACTGCAGAAAGGCTGATGGAACTAAATCAAAACAAATTTTATGGATTCATAACAATACCTTCCACTTTGGTTTTCCTTCTGTCTCTGAAGAAACCTCATCAATAAAAGATGCAAGCTCTCCAAACATGATTTCACATGCTTCCAAGTGTGAGCGGCCAAGAGCCATGGTGGCTGCATGCTATATCATAAACCTCCTTAGCAATAAATAGAGACATCAAAAGAGGTGGGCATATGAATAACAGTAGAAAATTTAAATGCTTTATATCAATAAAACTGCAGCAATTAACAGCCATCAATCCTCCTAATGCCTCTCCCATTGAGAAAGGAAGAAAAACTAACAAATTAGAAGGATTTCTTTCAATAGAAAAACCTTACAATATTAATATTCAACAAATCAATGGGCACATATGGAAGAAAGGAAACCCAATGAGAGTTTGGTTTCCTAACATCATATAAACTATTAAACACATGAATCCTATGCATACTTGCATTCCCATGCAACGTCCTGAGGGAAAAATGAAAACAGTGTTTGCGAGGGACGTGCAAAATATTTTTCAGTGTTGTCCACCATCCAGCCAAAGAAAAAGCACTGGAAAAAGGAGACAGGCATCTCATCTAGGTCCCCAGCGCATCGAATAAATGAATGGTACAAATTAGAATACATAATTTTAAAGTGGCATTTAGCATTAGAAGTAACAATATTCCTCGCTTCGATAAATACATTTCCTAGGTGAGGCGCCAAAAGGGGTCAATGCCACAAGGTACGCCTTTAGCGCATTATTGATAATTGTAAAATACTCAAAAAGCCCAACCATCTATCTTGCTAACCATGATGCTTAAGGGGGGTAAAATAGTTAGAATGTTGAAAAAATAACTAGTTGTTGAACTTTCGGACTCTTAGTAGCAAGCAACTTAGGGTTTGTAAATTAAAAATCTTAATTTTTTACTTTAATATGAATGTTATACTTGAATAGTTAATTTATATGGTAAATTAATAGAAATAATCAAATATTTTATTGTTTTCTTTTTTTCAAATGTTAACACCTTTCTCTAGTAAGGTGTGCACTTTTTGGCACCTCTCACCTCAAGGCGTTGAAACCCCCTAGCGCCTTAAGGGCGCTTGTCACCTTTGACTACCTTAATTTGCTGTTAGATTAAGGTCCACATAACTGAACTACTGAACCACTAAATAACCCAATCATAATAATTCAGTGACAACATACTACAAAGGAAAGAGAAAACTTAATTCCTTAGAACAAAGTACAGAATCAAACTATAAGTTCAAGCACAAAGAAAAATCAATAGTTTAAAATTATTGGGGTTTGATTATGAAAGTGGATATGTAAATCAGGTGCAGTTACCATTCAAGTACACCTTACCCCACCCCTCATACATCAATTAGAACCATAAAGGAAAACAAAGTGATCTAGATAGGTCAAAAGGAAGAATTTATATTTAATCCTTAGGGTAAAAAAGTTTTTAAACTAGTGGTCACAAAATTATATTTAGAAGTAAAATAAATAAATACTTAGCATGACGACCTTTCTAAAATGCCATATCATTCAACTTTACATACTTTTTAAATTTTAATATTACATTTTTTAGTATTAAAATCAATAAATTCAAGGCATCCTATTGGTCGGCATTTTAATTCATAAAAATTAGACTTTGATAGATGATTTTATCAAAGTTATATCATTAATGAGTCTAACATACTCATATTTTATTGTATGTAATCTATAGGAGTTGCAAGTCTTTTCAATATAATAATAGTGTAAAAATAGTGATGGTGTAAACTACTTCTATAAATAGACGCAGTGTGCGACATCTTAACTCAAAAAGTAAAGGTAACAATAAACTTAGTAGAGAACATAATCTTATATAGGAATAAATCATGAAAAAAATATTATGGTAGGGGAATCTGACTAGTTAAAATTTACCACTAGCAAAACACAAATTACTAGGATTAAGCAGAGATTATTGTTTAATGTCATTGACCCTTCGATTTCAACTCAAATTGAACCATAAATTAACAAGATAATATTCTCTCTCTCCCTCCCTCTCTCTCTCCTGCTACCTTAAATTTTTTTAATTTCTGGCTACGAATTTCTGATAAACATTTTACCAGTTTAATAATTACTGATAACAGTTGTTAAATAATAATCAATAGGATCATCATATGTCTTGGTTTGCTTTTTGCTCTTTTCCCTTACAAATATGATGTATTCAGATTTTAAAATGAAAATGGGTCTCTATAGCACAATACTAACTAAAAACCATTAAAATAGCTCAACGCATATTTCTAAGTAGTTCACATCCAACTTTATCTTGAATTTCTTCTGTCAAATGAAAGACTTGATTGGTCATTCTCACGATTCAATCAAGTATGGAACTAAAAAAGTTTCAATCAAATGAAAGAAAAATTAGAATATGGCAAAAAGAATAAAAGAAATTCTCAGCTTGTTATAAACTCATTTGGGTTCAACAGCATGGAAACAAAAACTAAAAGATTTAGCATTGATGCATGTCTACTCTTTATCTTTAATGACAGAGTCTGCTTTTAAGATAGACTTGTGGATAAGTTTAGTGAGGTGTACTTACAACGTGTGCATCAGATCCAGATTTTAGTGAAGTGAAAATAAGATGGTAAAGATCTTTGGTTGTTCCAATTCCACTAGATTCTCGAGCAACTGGTGGACATGAACAGACAAACATGGCATACATAAGCCACTGGTCCAGTTTATTATCTACATCCTGTGACTGATGAGCTTTTCCACCCAACTCAACAGGTGTGATATGAGCAAGACGTTGCATAACCTCTACCCTGCCCAGAGTAAGTAATATCACAAAGTTTTGGCTAGGAATTAGAAACAAACAGAAAAATATAAGCAATACAAGTGAGTAATAATAATCACATATCTATCCCTTGTGTTTATTACAGAAAGTGTAAGTAAAGCAATCTGCAATGCAGCATGATGCAAATTAAGGAAAAGAGGGGAAAAAAAGTGTCTGGGTTACTGTCCATGCTACTGTGGCACAAGTGCTGTTCATACTTCATACAATAGTAGTGTAGGTAGTAGCACCTTTACCTTCTATCTATATCCTTTGTGCCTTCTCTTTCTAGCTTCAGTTATTTTAGATGGTCACAAGATTAGACTTAATTAAGGGCATGGTTTTGTTGTTATTAAGTTTCTATCCTATTTAAAAGGATTACCAGATCAGTTGAACAGAAAGAAACTTCTTTTCTTTACCTGGCTGCTTAACCAAAAGACCAGCTTCCTTTTGATTTCTTTGCTCATTATTTTCCTCTAAAATATCTCAAGTGCTATAGAGCTTGGACTTCAGTGAAGGCAGAAGATATGGAAAAGAAACATATACTTACTTTGCTTCCTGAATGGAGCTTGGACAAAGTTCAGCAGCATATTTGACTAGCTCACTAAGACACCGAGCCCACCTGTTCTTGTCAGGGCTCTCAAATATTATAGATTGAAGTGTCACTTCAGGAGGAATAGCATCAGGTTCTCGTTTCAAATCAAATGGTCGCCCTGAGTCCCAATAGCAGTTCTGAACAATCTCATCCTGCAATACCCAGAGATTTAAATTTTTATTAAAGCAAAAATTCTCATTCTGACAGGAGTGAACCTCAAAATAAATAAAGGAAAAAGAGTACCCATAATAAGACAATAAAGCTCATTCTGACAAGATTGATCCTTAAAATAAAAAAATAAAAAAAAAACAAAGGCAAAAGTGTACCCCATGTTCTTCCAGAACATCAATTATAAATATTGGTTCAGCTTCATATTTCAAAATATGATTTGGTTGCTCGTGTATCCTCAGATCCCGAATATCATTCCTCAATGAACGAACACAACGCAATAATTCCAATGCTGTATGCCTAATTTGACTATCAACAGAACTAAGGAATATGAGGCCAACTGCATCAATTTCTGATGCACGAAATTCAATTGCTTCTCCTGATTGTTGGAAGGAAGACTTTCTGAATCTCTCAGTTTCATGCCCTAGAGATTTTGCATCTGCATCATATTGCATTCTATCATCTATTAGACAAGATCTCCAAAAGCGCATGAGTTCCAACAGGCGCCCTAGTGATGTTTGAATGAGAAGAGGGAATTCATCAGGAAGTCGTAATATGAACTTGGCCATCCCCTTCATTACTGCAAAACGACGGTTGGGTAGGTATTTCACAATCCGGTTTAGTACTAGCACTGCTTCCTCACGAACGCCGGGATCAATACTTATGCCATGTTGTGGGTATTATTTCAGTGATTTTATCACTTCGCCCACCTTCTTCTATTAGATATGGGATGCACTTTAACACAGAGCGAAAGAGATGCCCTTGAGACTTTTCCTTGGTCACAGCATCTTAAAAATAGTTGTTTGTTAACAAAAATGTGTCATCGCAGTAAGAAATTCAGTTAGTAAAGCAAATATAGAACATTCTAATTATGTAAACATCAAACTTTTCAATTACCTAGAAAGGAACACAAGTCATGCAAATTAAGTTCTACTTTCCATCAATTAGTCCTATCATATTTTTGCAAGAGCAATAAGCATAATAAAGAAATGTCTGGAAAGGCAGTACTGAATATCTATACTTCCCATATAATCATTACTTTAAATTTTGCCCTTCAAGGCCTCAAATCTAAACAATATTTATTCTTCAACTTTTACTTTTATCAATTTCCAAAGCACTTGTAAAGTGAACTTACATACGTGTAAATTACTTATTTTATCATTAGAAAATAAATTTGTTATAAGAGAGAAAAACGGAAATACAGAAGCAGAGGATAGATTATCACCCATGAAATCAAGAAAACAAATTAGACAAGTGCAAACAAGAATAATCAAATAATGTTCCCCAATCTCTCTGTAGATCAATCAAAGATACATCCTTAAGAAATGCATTAGTTGTGAATGGTAAAAAAGCCAATGAGACAGTCCTGTCAATAGAAGTTGTGAAGAAGAAATTTTCCGTTTTAAAGAACACATTTTTACACTATATTTGATGGCAGAATGAAAAAAAGAATAAACACAAGATCAATAGAATATCAAGGCAACATATATACAATACTTCTATAATTAAGTTACAACTTTGCATTTAACTTGACATTTTTAAAAAGCAATCCAAAAATAAAAGGAAGTGAAGAGTGTCAACTTCATTTTTAGTAATTTTCTTTGAGGAGAAAAATCTTTAGTTTATATTTTCTTTTTTCTTTTTCATATTGATTTTTCAAAAAAGAAAATGTGCAGTTCAAATCTCAGAATTAGTAGACAAAACACAAGTATTAGGTGAAACGGTACTTAGAGAGGTGGGGTGGGGTTAGGATTCAGAAACAATGAGTGTTTGTGTGAAATTATGTCTAGGCTTGAACACAGATCTCTTATTTGTAGTGTGGATACAGTCAATCAGGGAGCTAATTTACAGCAGTCTAATATACATACAGTTCACTATCTATTTGTAGATGTGCTAAATATGCTAATATTCTAACAGGTTCATGATTTGTGTCCAAAACTTAAAAGGGTAAAACAGTAATGGTAAAGTGGTGTGCGATTATTATTGTTGCCAAGAATGGTTTTTATCTCTAACACGAATGGGTAAGCTATTATGTGGAGGAACATTATGTGCAGGAACATGAATGGTTTTTATCTCTAACACGCTCCCTCACACAAGAGCCCTAGGGTTTGAAGTGTGGAATGTGGACAATATAATTTGAGGTTTGATTCAGCCTTTTTTACTGTTTTATGATTCTTACACAAACTTCTACCAAGCTGCAATATAATAGGAGAAGGAATTACCTATTGTGGTCCTTGAAGATGTCAAAAGTGCTTGACTGTAGGTTCTATGACATGACCTTAATATCGACTCAATTGCAGCTTTCACTTTTGGAATGTAGTGGCCAATATCATGACCTGCTCATTCAACAAAAGTTGAAGTTTTACTGTAAAAAATATACCTCTAAACATAATTATTTCAATCAAACATAACCATGTATGATTATTTTAGGAGTATGACTAGTTTTACCTTTAAAAATATCCAAACCAAAATGCTGACTTGAAGGCAACATGACAATGGCAAGCAAGGCACGGAGACCAATAACTTTTGCTTCACTGGGGCTGTCTTGCTTGAGCAATTCTAGTATCATATGGTTCATAGCAAAATCAAGGTTATGTTCAGCTATAGTTACACAGAATTCAACAAGTTTATCATGTTGGACATCCTGAGTAAGCAATCCTTTCCTTAGAACCATTAAAAGTTGTGAAGTTACACTGTCCAGGTAGTCCCATATACGATTTGGGGCCTGGTTAGCCGCATGAACACTCAAGTAAAATCTTAAAACTCGATGAAGACAATCCAAAGCCATGAAACGATGATTCTTATCCTGCATGATCAAACCAGGGAATGTGTGTTTGGATTAGCTTATTTTGTGGTCAAAATAGCTTATAATCAAAATCTTTCTGAGAGCTTTAAAAAAAAAAGCGATTTTTTCCTTAAAAAAAATGCTATACCAAACATGCATGGAATAGAATCATCATATAATTTTAAAATCATAATGTAAAGAAACAATAAAGTAACTATAAACTCCAATTACCCGCTTATACATATTATAAGAGCTTAAGACTGTCTATCTACATCCTTTTATCAAGGAAAGAAAAAGGACAATTTATCACCACCTTGTCTATTCCTTGGACTAAATGCATATGGAGACTCCCTAAAAGATGATGATGAAGCATGGATTAGGAATATATATAATATACGTTGAAATTAGGAATATGGTTTATATCATTTTGGTAAGTTTCATAATTAAGGTATCCATGAATATCTCAGTTATAGTTGGCTTATTTTTCTAAAGATTACAATGTACTTTAGTAGATGTCGAGATTTTTTTTATTAGCTATCTCTCTTCTCCTTCTCTCCCCTTTCACCCTCCAGATTCTCCCTCTCATTGCCCCTGTCCACATTCTCTCCTCCTTTTTTCTCTACTTTTATGCTTGTAATACATCAAAAAGATTCAAATTTGAATTCAGTCATATTGTGTCTAATACCATACAAGAAGAGAAGAAAAGTGAATTCCACTAATAGCCCAAAACTAGTGTGTGTTTATTCTTATACATAGAACAACACCTAGGGTAGATTATGTGATACAAATCTGAGGCATTTTGCTTACGCCCTGTTTGGAAATGGAACTGGACTTACTATCCTAATTTTATGTTTAGAAGGCCTTTTAGAATCAGAATTGTAATTCAATCTAACAATTCCAAGGAATTAAAAAATAACTAGTCCAAGCCCTTCTCAATTCTTAATTTCGACCCTAAAAATTACCAATTCCAAGATTTCAGAATTAAAGTCTCTCTTTCTCTTTCTCTCTGTCCCTGGTCTTGAACCAATATGGGAGAGAAACATTGAAGTATATACATGCATATATTCTATAAATATATGACAATATGTAAAAAATAAAACATACATATGTCAAGTAAGTAAGTAAAATCATGGAGAAAAACTTTGAAATATATCTTTAACATGATCAAATTACTTCATGACACATGCAATAAGTCACATTACAAAAGTATACAACACTGCAACCATGAAATATATCTCTAACATGATCAAATTGCTTCATGACCATGTATTGCAGTACGCAAAGAAACAAGAAATAAAGGACATGATTTTTTTACCAATCATAGAGTTAATGGGATAAAATATAAGCATATGCATATCAGTACATTGTTCCAATCCTTTAGAAATTGACTATTGTTCACCTTAGACTATTGATGATGCTATTGCTATCTGTTTTGAATCAAATGCATCAAGAAATCTAGTCATTCATGCTTTCTCACCTAAAATTGCAGTTACTAGTTTTTAGATCAGCAGAACATGTTTTTGATCCCAAGAGAAGCAGAATTTATGGCCAATAAATTCAAAACAGGAAAAAAAAAAAAAAGCTGAACTAGTTCCATTGGAAAAACCATGACTAGTTCACACGGGTTGACTGGATCAGCATCACTTCTCCGTTTTTAAAAATCTGGTTTTAAAGGATAGACCAGACTGACCAAAGTACAGATTCCCGGTTTTCAAAATCATGATTATGTGTGTTTCTAATGCAGAAGTTAACAGGAGAAAATTTTAACTATCTTCTTATTATCCTATTCTTTGGATGTTGTGGGTTTATTTTTTCTTTATAATAGGAGGAACTTTGGCTAAACAACTCTTGCTTTTTTTCCCCATTTTGTGCCCTTGAAATGAAAATAAGCAAACAACAAACAGAATAAAACAACCAAGAAACTACAAATGGAAACACAAGACACAAGGATAAACAAGAACTACGGATTACGAAGGTCCAGCAGGGTATCAGCTACCAGAATACAAGCCACTGATGGCACAGGTAAGAGAGCCAATCCCAAGTACAAATCCCATTGAGAGAACTTGTGGTTTGCGTGTGGCCAATCCAATGTGCAATCCCAACCTAAATGCTTAATCTCTTAGGAGCAACCAGAGAATGGATTTAATCACTAACCAAGTGAAATTCCTTTGGGCTTGAAGCCTAAACAAAGCATAATCCATCCTTGCCCTGTGCTAAGATATAATTTAGCATGGGGATGTTAAGAATCAAACACCACACCTATGTAAAGGAATTAATTCAACCTAAAAGTTTATGCTGCTAGGTGCAGGCCTAGAAATGATTCTAATCTCTAAGAAGTAGGTTTTTTAGATTTCCTATAAAATAGAACTCTTGTTGCTTGTATTTTGCGTAATGTAGTCCCCATGGGCCATGGCATCATCTGATAATTCTATTACATATCAGAAAAGAGATAAAAGAAAAATTCCTATGGGTAGTTATTCAATTTAACTGTATTTTAAGCAAAATGACTATTCGGAATGTCATTTTTTCACCAAACAAATAAGGGAAAAAAAAACACCTTTCATTAGTGACCCAACTTTCTATATTCATATATTTAGGAGTTATGACAACAAAGTTTTTATACAATAACAAAAATGTTGATACACCTTACATCAAAACAAAGAAAACCTTAACCACAACAATAATCAATAAGTATAACAGTACGGAGTAATAATTGGATGAAACATGAACCTTTTGGCATGCATAGTTCATGTGAGATAACTGTCTAATTTAAGCCCAAATCTCATTTAACCTCCAACATAATAAACTGAGTATAGTTTATTGTCTGCCATGAATCAAATGTAAACAAAGCCTGTGTAATTTGAACTTACCCTAAGAAGTTTGTAGAGTTGCTCCATGTGAGGGCTTAAGTTGTTGTGAAATATTTGAGGATCACCTAGACAGAGAAGAAGAGTCACCAAAGGGCACCCAACCTGGATTACAACACGAGATAAAAAAGTTTAGAGCATACTAAGCATTTGAAAGCGAGGAAAATAACAAAACTGGTAAAAGAACCACATACTGCAATGTGTTTGCTCTGTTTATCCATCCAATGCATGAGCTGAACTCTTATACGTCCAACAGCTTCATACCACAATGTAAGCGCTGGCTCTACACCAGAAGGTGGCCACTGGCTTTTCCCGCCATCTGCAAGAGGTGCTAGGATATTTGAAACCATATTGCATAGAGCATGGTGAAGCTCACTTTTCCGTTTATGAGGAGCACGGTTTAAAGGGTTTGCCTTTGCCACAAATGAGGCGGATGCATTCAATCCACCCTCGGTTTTCACCTGAGAAGCAGCTTATAATTATACCAATATCATGTAATGTTCTCCAGGAGACATTTAATTTTTACACATACCCCGAGCTTCAGGTACCGCATCCCATTAATGATACTAAGTGTTTCACTTCTAGCAGCACTGGTGTCACCTCTAGCAGCACGGGTATTGAGTTCCATGAAGAAGCGCTCAGTAACAGAGCTAAACCTGCAAAAGCAACATAGGAGTAGCATGAAATACCACAAAAGATTTCGATGTTCAGACACAAAGCAACATGGTTCAACTTCATATTCTTAGGCATGACTGAACTGGACCATAGTCAAAATGGATGGAGAAACACCCCTTAATTTCAAAATTTGATACACACAGATATACACCAAACCGAGTAATGTGTAAGCATCCTGAACAAATGAATCTGAGTAAATATGATGATATAATCATTATATATTTCTTAAAACAATCATCATACTAATCAAATAATTTCTATCATCCTGGAAAGGTTTCAAATACAATACAGTGATAAATCAGATACCTGATGCGGGATAGAGCACCTAAGAATTGAGCAACTAAGTCCAGAAGAAGCCCCCTCAGATCAACCAAAGAGGGATATTCAACCTGGCTAACAACCCTGCAACAAGAGTTCACTAAGTTCACACCAAAGTTTCAATGTTACATATAAGCGGATTGCAGAAGAAAAAAAAAAAAAAGTCCTTGGAAAGTTAATAATGAATCTGTATATTTTGTTTCTGAAACAAAACATAGTCGAGTCTGAATGAGAACAATGCTTTCAATCTTATCTGTAGTTTGGCTTAATTAAATCAAAAACACATCCAATGTCGCATATCCTAAAAATTGAAACCAAGGATAAGAGTTGCTTATGCATTATACAATATTACATGACTTGTAGGTTCCATAAGAATATTTCTCCTGTGTTTATGTTATGAGTTCTCAGAGTTCTGTGACAAATAGTCATTCTTTTTGTCATTATTAAGTTGCTTGGCAGCTTTAGAATTGGGTTTTAGCAACTTTTTATGAGCAGTGGGTTTGTCCAGTCATCCAGTGTATTTAGACTATTTTTTATCTAATCATTTAAGAGGCTTTGGTAAAAGGAAGGAGTGTGTTCTTTACCAAAAAAGAAAAAAAAGGAAGGAGTGTGCTGCTTTTGCAGGTTTATGGTGTTTATAACTACAGCTGAATTGAATGCCAGAGTGTTTAATCAGAAGTTTCTTTCTTGACATCTTTAATGGGACAGAGTTGTCTTTTTGGCTTCATCATGAGATTCAGCTCAAGGATTTTCAAGGGGGGTTTCTCTAATGCACTTATAGAGGGAGCTCTTTTGAGCTATTTTTTTTTTTTTCCTTTGGTCAGTTTTGTGTTGTTTCTTTTTCAATTGTTCTAGAAGAAATTCTTACCTCCGTTGTACTTCTCTTCTTTCTCTTTATAAATTCTTCTTTTGTTACTAAAAAAGGGGGAAATTATATTGAGCTCCCTTGAGGTTAGCGCTTATGCCACCTAACACCCCTCTTGTTTGAAAAATTACACCTGTATCCCTTATTTTTATGCACTGCTCTAACACTTGACACCTTTCTTTTGTTGATAAATTACATCTACCTCCCCTACTTTATATATGATTCATACACCAATTCCCCTTGTAAATAACAAAATAAGAAGTAGATGTAATTTCTCAAATAAGAGGCGTGTTGGGTGTAATAAGTGCCAACCTCAAAGGGGGTCAATGTAATTTCCCCTAAAAAAATATAGGTTAGGGAAGCTGCAGCATTGATTGACCACAGAAAGGATCTGTCATTGATTTTAAGCTACAGTGTTTAGAGGTTCTAGAATGACTTCAAATACCAAAAATCACTATTTTAATGCTTTGCAAAACTTCCCAAAAGCTATGATTAACAAACATTAGAGCAGAGGTGGTAAATGGATGGATTGAATGGATTTTGGATGGGTTGGATCATTAATGGATGGAACGAAAATAAACCAATAATCCATTTACGATCCATTAAAAAATTATTAAAACCATCCAATCCATCCATAACCTATTTTAATGAATGATATCCAATCCATCCATTAATCCAATTTAATGGATGGATATCCAATTCATCCATTTTCAACTCGATGCATCTAGGCTCCTCCTATGTCCAGATATATTATATTCTTCAAACCATATATATAAATCCAATGGATTCAATAAATATTTTGGTTGGTCCATTTAACCATCCATTAACTAAAACTAATCCAATCCATTTAAATCCATTAAATCTATTACTATAATTGGATGAATTAGATTGAATTTAGATATGGATGGATTGGATGGATCATTGATTCATGGATCCAATTGCCACCCCTACATCAGAGAGACAACAGAAGTTTGTATTTGAATTTTCTTTCTCTATACGGTGGGTAAGGAGGATGCTGAAGCCCACAGGGTTTAACATTCCAATCAGCATAAAAATGAGCAAAAATATAGCAAAAGTTTGAACCTGTTGAGAATTTAGAAAGAAGTAATCCAGATTACTGACTATTTTAAGCAAGTAAAAAAGCCTTGACTTCCAAAGTCTGAACTGAAAAATAGTTGAAACCAAGATAGTATATTATTCAAATACACAAGAATGAAAATAGCCCAATTGCTCCAGGAGTGACTATAGTTTTATCAGAAAAAAGATTTGTTATCAACTACTAGTGTGCCACAGAGTTCCTATTTCTGTCTACGACAGCATTACCTGTCAGCATTTATTAGCCAGTCAAAAACAAAATTTTCAAGCCCAGACCACAGCTTCTCTGCAGTGAACATAAGAATAAGGGGAATTATAAGGAAAACACTCACTGGAAAATAAACTCACATAAAATGAAAAAAGCAATAATATAGTTACAAACCAGTAAGCCCCTCTTGTGGACAACACTCCACAAAGCGGATGCACGCTGAGCAAAAAATGCACTCGACTGCAAGCTGTATTCCACAAAAGCATTATAAATTTTGGAATTAATTAACTGCAGTTTTCTAAAAGAAACTGCAGCATGTATGCTTAAATTAGCAATTTTAAAGGCATTTATTAACAAATCATAATTCTTGTGTACAATATTTATGTTTCTAGGTAGAAAAGGGGAGAAAGATATCTAGCATATGTTCAGCATAAACTCCATTTTCATCATGTCCAGTGTCTCATTTCTCATGTGTAAATAGTCACAAGCTTGAACATGGATTCCGAGAAGTAAACTATTGAAAGGCAGTAAATAGTTAGTTCGATCTCATAAACATAGGTCACCATGAGAAATATCACCAATAGGAATAGTGATGGAAATAATATAACAATAGCTGCAAAAGTAAAAGCATATAAGGAAGGAATTTAGGGGGGAGGAGGTGGAAAAAATTAATAAGAAATAAGGCACATAGACAAGGAAAGCACAGTAAGTAAGCTGACAGACGAAAAAGTAAGCTGCAGACATCAAGACAAAAGAAGATACAAACCTTCCTCTTTCTTATTTTCATGACTGACACAGATCAGAAAACCAAGCTAAGAAAAAGGTGATTAATCTTATTAGTGCTCACAGCCAGAAGAGTAGGATATTTACATGAACTTTTTGTGTGCGAATTTCGCCAGGTAACATCAAGAACATCTACTAGAGGAACAATTTATACTGAGAATAATATAAATCAATGTGCAGAGTCTAGAGGCTTTACAGGCAGGGAGCTTGAGTTCAGAAAAAGGAACCAAAAGCAAGGCGATTTAGATTTCTTTTTGTCCAAAGTTACTTCTTGACCTAAAAGCTTGATCGACAAGGGACTAACAGAGGCTTTTATAACTTTAACATCCACCCCCATGTGAAAGCTCATTGAGCTTAAAAGTTAAAAGGCAGAAGACAAAGCACAAGTCCACAAATACCTTGCGATGAAACTTAATTCTACTCTTACTGAAATATTTTGTCAGATAAAAGAAGAAAATTATTAATTTACAAACCTTGGAAGCAAGGATTAAACTGTAGACTAATTATCAAAAGCCATTGATACCATATCAAAGAACCACTTAGCTCAATTAAGCAATTAAGTAAGGGAACAAAATTTTCTATAATTCTACCATTTTATATATATATATATATATATATGTATTTATCCTACTGAAGCACAATGTTTACAAGAAAAAGTTTTACAAATAAACTACAATATAATATGAAATATTTTTAAAAAATAAGATTTACATTAAAAATGGAGGGAGGGAGGGAGAGGAGAGAGAGAGGATGAAGAATTTGAAATGGAGGAAAAGTTCGAGGTACAAACCTTTCTTTGGAATGTAGATGCATCATTTGCACCCTTTGGGGATTCACTACAATAGCAAAGAAAAAAATTTATATATATGAAGGAGAGAAAAGAGGGCGCATACATGGGAAAAAAAATCATTGAAGTAGCAAGGGTATTGTAGTGGGTGTAGAAAAGTGCAGTAAAAATACAGTCAGCCAGTACAGCGGCTTAGAAGAAATGAGAAATAAAATCAGCTCGGGAAGCTCCTGAGAGAAATTAATTCTACTTAGTAAAAAAAGAGAAATAAAATGGATTTCCAAGTAAACAAAATTGTCAAGATAAAGTTGAAGTCTCCTACACATTTAAAGTTGTGCAAGTAGCATAAGCTCACTCATGAAAAGTTATTTCACAACAAAAACTAGACCAATATACCTAACAAACATGAATAGTTAATTACAGGATTTATCTTCCTTTGAAGGCTGTTACTGGCAGCAAAGAAAGAAAGAATCAAAGAAAAAGAAAAATGATTTTAGAAGGGGAAGGGAAGGAAAAGGCTCACCTTTCTCTCCATCTCAACAAAGCTTCCAATAGAGGTACAGGTGTATGACGTGCAACCATAGCCAGTGAATCAAGTACTTGCTCATAGGCTGGATCAGATGGTCGTAGGTACTGTCCATCCTATAATCAACCAAATAACCGAAACATTAGAAACATGAATGCAATAGAAGAGATCAATTTGAAAAGCAGAAGCAAAACATAGTCCTCTTTTGCATGATAAATATGCCAACAGTGTGAATATGAATAAATTTTTAAAAAATTACAAAGGTATAAAGTCATGAAAGGGAGTCTTTGAAGATAGTTTATAAGCTTCTTATTTTATTTTAATTATTTTCTTAATAAAAAAGAATATTATAAGCCAGAGGTGAGAAAGTACAACTGAGAGAAGGATAAGAATAACATATCCGCCAATTCCAAACCAAGGTAACAAAAGTAAAACAACCAGACCTTAAGGCTCAAAACTTACAAGGTTGTACAATATCTCTGTATCAGTAATAGAGAATCCCCTAAAACAACCATGAGTAGAGCACCAAAGAGAAGCGACAAACACAATCCTATTCTATTTATTTCTCACAAAATTTCCCTTTCTAATTTGTTTTTCCAAATTTGATGGCATCTGAACCCCAGATTTCACAATAACACCCTGATTTGAGCAAGACAGAGTATTCCAGAACCTATTACCAAAAAGAAAAAAGAAAAAGAGTATTCCAGAACCATCTACCAAATTTCTTTCCCATCTTACTCAAGGCTCTGGGTGTCATGAGTCAGGGAAACTCCAAATTAACAAGGTCTTCATTAAGCACTACAGGCCTCAAAGATTTGATACATGGTTTCTGGTACCCTCTCCAGTATACTGTACACACTTCTAACTAGTCTATTCCAGAGTCCATCCACGTTTCCATTTCTCCCAAAACTAAAAAAATTTACTATTATCTATGACATAAACTACTAAAAACCAGTTACTAAGATATTAATTTCCTAAACACATCTCTGACCTCCACACACCAAAATCAGGAGAACCCAAAACATGGATCTGCAACATGATGGGAAATGTAGCCAAAACTTTCTAGTCTCACCAGAGGAAGACATTTGATGGTAACTCACCCTTAAAAATAAATAAATAAATAAATAAATAAATAAAAGGCCAAGAAAGAAAACCAGCAATTAAGGGCACCTGAGCTTGAGCGGTTTCAATACGACGCCGAGCAAGAGGAAGGAACCGCTGAAGCAGAGCATCCACAATCAACTTGGCAGCACTCCCTGCCTTCATTGAATTCCCAGAACAATTCCTACCAGTCCCACTTTAAAGCATTCGCCTTGCTTTAACTTCCGAACCCCAAACAGAAAAAATGACAACAGAATCAAATTCAGAGACGAAAAAACAAAAACTAACCAAAAAAAAAAAAGGATTGAACTGCAGGGTAGATGGGGGAAAAGGGCACCTGAGATTCTACGACGTCATTGCGGGCACTGCCTGCGGTGGACCTGTGATGGAAACGCCATAAGTGGAAGCTTGAAGCTTTCGGAGCGGGCAATGGAGCCTGAGAGTTCAACGAGGATCTAGCTTCTCAAGCCGTAGAGACCCACCTTTCGATTCTTCGGCGATGATCGCCGTGCGAGTACGCCAAATTAAATTAATATTAATTATCGAAAATTAAGGAAAATATTAAAGCGCTGTTTTTCTTTCCTGATGACGGTGTTTTTTTATTTTTGGTTTTTTTATTTTTTGGTTCGTAAGAAGACGAAGATCCTCATTGATTTGGTAATGATATTTTTTTTTCAGTTTTTCTAATGAATAATTTATAACATTGCGGTATATATGTGGATTTTTTTTTAAGATTACGCATTTGAGACAGTAGATTATTTATAATTTTCATTAAAAAAATAAAACTTTTGATTTTTTTTCACTAAATTTTTATCTTTTATTGAAAAGTATATAATTTTTGTCCTTGTTTCTATACAATTTTTTTGGTTTAATTTGGATTTCCCCCCTTTCTGTACAATCTTCCAACATATCATTACACATTAGTCCTAAACACGGGACCAATGTCAATTGGCAGCGCAAAATTAAAGAAGAATCTAATATTCTTTTTATTCATTTTTATTTATCATTTAAGAGTTTATATAAGAATTAAAAAATTTATTAAATAATTTTAATAGTAAAAATGTATAATTTAAAATAGTTAAATTATTTTTTCTTTCATTTTATTAATATTTTTTTAATTTTATTTGCTACACTAATTCTATCTCTATTAAAAGTTAAGAATAAAATTAAAAGAAATTAATTAATGTTTCTTTAATATTCTTAAATAACAGATATTATTAGATAAAAAAAATTCTCTTACATAGATAAAAGTGGCGAGAGAAAGCAAGAGTTTAAAGAAATGTAAGGAGATAGTCATTAATACTTTCAATTATTTTATCTTTTATTTAAATTTTTTAATAATACTTATAAGGTATTTGTGTACTAGAAGTAAGTTACGCTCCAGGCATGAGAATTACAATTCGATTCCTTGAAATTTCATCTCACGAAAAATGTCATACTATTATCACTGTCAGCCTAAAAAGATTAAGTTTATAAAATAGTTCAAATGGACAGAATTATGTAGGAATATTCCTAATTCATACTAAAAATAAATATTTTAATACTAGCACCCTAAATTATCCTTATAATTAAATGAATTAAATTTAATAGGATAATAATTGTCATTTTGTTAAATTAATTAAGGTACATTGAGAAAAAAAAATTAAATCTCATTAAATATAGAATCCTAATTGTACTCTCTTGTTGGAAATAAATTTCATACTTCATTCACGATTTTATAAAATGAAACATGAAATAAAATTAACATTTTATACTTATTTTAGCTAACAAATATCATAATCCTTTATTTTATAGAATAAAAATACTATTTTTTGCGTACCACTCATCACCTTAAAGTATGACACAAATACTAAAAAAAATTGAGAGACAAAAAAAATAGAAGATCTATTGCACATCCCCTAAGAGAGGAAAGAAGCTATTGATGTGCTATGAGAATTATTGAGATTGTTACAAAATTATTGTGAATAAGAATTGAGTGTAATTAAAATTTGAATTTCAAACAAATGAGGCTTAAAATAATTATAATTATAATTTGATTAATAAATTTTTTTATCATAAGGAGATAAACAAATTATAGCATTAACTGACTAGCCAACATTTTCTGTCGTTGTCATCGTTCTCTTCTTCTCCTAATTCTTTTTCTCCTAGATTTTAAGTGTTGGTATTCTTGGTCCTCCTCCATTATCTTCCCCAATTTAATGTCAGTTGTGTGATCAACATGATCATCATGGCAAGGTTTGTCTTTTTTGCAATGTTCTGAAAACCGGACCGGACCGGCCGGTTCGACCGTCGGACCGGGAACCGGTCCCCCCTCCGGTTCGGGCTATGTCCCAAAACCGGGAGGGTCAAAAACCGGTTCAAGAACCGGTGAACGGTGTCAAATCGGATGAACCGGTCAAACCGTACCGGTCCGCACGATTCCCGGTTCGCGCAGCAGCTTCCGTCCGCCGCGCACCAGCTTCCGTCCGCGCAGCAGCAGCAGCTTCGTCCTCGTCCGCGTCCGCGCAGCAGCAGCTTCTGTCCGCGCACCAGCTTCCATCCTCGACGATCGAAAGTTCGAAACCCAGCTCCGTCTCTCCGCAACCCAGCTGCAGCAGCAGCTTCTGTCCACGACGATCGAAAGTTCGAACCCAGCTTCCGTTCTCTCCGCAACCCAGCCGCAGCAGCTTCCGTCTCTCTGCGATCGAAACCCCTTCCTCCCTCAGCGATCGAAACCCCAGCCGCAGCAGATCCGTCTCTCCGCGATCAAAACCCTTCCTCCCTCAGCGATCGAAACCCCAGCCGCAGCAGATCCGTCTCTTCGCGATCGAAACCCCTTCCTCCCTCCGCGATCGAAACCCCAGCCGCAGCAGCTTCCGTCTCGCACCGCAGCCTCCAGTCTCGCGTTACATACCGCAGCCAAGCCAGCGCCGTCAGCTTCGTCTCCGCACGGACCGCACCGCAACTCCGTGAAGCCAGCCAGCAGCACCACCGCACCTGCTGTTTGGCTTGTTTCATGCCTCTGTTTTGCGTTTGTTCCCATTTCAGCATAGCTGTGAGCCATTGTGTTCTCGTTGTGCATCATTCCAGCCATCTACTGCTTATCTGGCTGTGCACCATTTCAGCAGCCATCCACTGCTTTTCTGATTTTTCATCATTCCAAGCCATCATTTTGCTGTGTTGTCTCTCCAGCATCTAGCAGTGTTTGTGTTGTCTCCAGTCATTTTTATTATGCCCATCATATTTTTAATTTGTTTTCTTACTTGTTTGTAACAAGCCAAGAGCTTGTAACCTTTAGCTTGATGAGGGTGATAGAAGATTTGTATTGATTATATGAATGTAATATTTTTTTGATCTATGATATTATTTTTTTTTGTATTTCAAATAAATTTATTATATAATTTATATTGTATTTTTATAATTTTTATTTATTTTAATACTATATAAATAATTATATATATTTATATATAAATATAATATATATTTAATTATACTCCGGTTCGACCACGGTTCGACCACGGTTCGACCATTGAACCTTGAATCAGTACCTCGACCGGCTCGGTTTTCAGAACCTTGCTTTTTTGTGCCTTAAATTACCCAACTAATGACATGCATGAGGAGAAAATTTCATTGCGATTTTGTGAGTTCATGGTTGTAATACTAGCATTAGCATGAAAGGAATACATACAACCTCCTTTGCCATAATACAGGATTAACCAGTCAAAATCACTATAACCAAGTTAATCAAATATGATATTGTGACAATTAGGAGGATGGATTTTGGTACACAGATTTCACTCTTGATTCCAGCAGTGACACATATTTATCGAGCATTGAGATCACAGCTTCAAATTCAGTCACTTGCTGATCTATGGCATCAATCTGCTCAACATACTCATCAAAGCTACCACTCTTGGATTTCAGCTGCTCCACAAAAACCCTTAACCCCGAAGTCAAATCCCCAAACCCTTTGTACTCTTCTGCCACCCTCACATTCATCTTCTCCAACAGCTCTAGATGATTATTAGTCCCCTAAACAAACCAAAAAACAAATGTAAACAATAGAATAGCAATCATGGTTGAATTTCCAAACAAGGCCACGTTTAAATTTAAAAGTTTCAATAGAATTGATGAGAATTCGGATTTCAGAGAGAGAAGGAGAAGGAATGGGGTTTACCTGAAGCTCGGATTTGATCATGGTGGAAACGCTGGTGAAGAGACTGTCAAGTGATTCAGCAAGTTCGTCACGCTTCTGCTCTTGGGGTTCATCATTCTTCGCAGTATCCATAGTTAGTACTTCGGGAGTGGAATAGAAGCTGTTAGACCAGTCTGCAAAGGAAGGGTGGTAATCAATGTTAGTAAGAACCGAACCAGTAAGGTATCTGATTGGTTCATGTTGAACTCGTCCGGATGATGTAATAATTATTGTCTCTATGCAATACACATCTGGAAGAAGTTATTTTCTCTTTATCTTTCTTACTCTTGCTAAACGGCTAAACCATTTGTTCCTAACTCCAAATCTAATTTTTACACCATAATTAACCCAAAACTTTAAAGCTGCTTCTGAACTATCAAATTCCATACCTATTTTATGCTTCCAATCAGTTTCTAAATCCCATTTCAGTTGAAACAAACCCTAACCTAATTCGGCCTAAACTCAACTTATAAATATCAAAATACAGTATTAAAAATTAAAATAAAAAATAAGCGCACATCAAGGCAAGTTGGTTTATAGTTCACTAATGCTCAATCAAGTTGCAGAATGCAGAGTCACAAGCACGCAGCACCAAAATGGAAGGCCAGTTCCTTCCTTCGCATCGCACCCAGAAGGAGCAGTAAAACATCAGAAACCACAACAATCAGTCACAGATCAAACCAGGAAAAAAAACAAAACAGAAATGGAAGGTTCGCATCGCAACCCGAATATCAGAAACCGAAATTCTGCGAAATCATGGTTTGAAGATTGAAATCACAAAACCAAAATGCTACGAAATGAGTCACTAACCCAGAACGAGAACGACCACAGCGTGGTACTGTGATGGGCTGGACCAGAACGGCGGCGAAGGTGCTTTCGTGAAGGGTCTTGGAACGAAATCCCTGCAGTTCAATACTTCAATGACAATCGATCAGCTTCATCGGCTTCAGTCCAATCGGTTAAATTCTGAGGCCGTTTGGTACGATAATGCCCGAGCAATAAAAGGTGTGATGATACGGCAATCATTGATTTAGAATTAAAATATTATATTTTTAGTTAAATTAATATAAAATAATTTTATTAGTATTTATCAAATTATTTAAGATTTAATTAGTTTATTTTATAATTATTAGATAAAAATAATTAAATAAGATAATTTTATCTTTTTAAATGATACACTAAACATATGATAAAAATTGATCATATATTATAAACTTATATTATCATACTAAAACATTAGCAAATTAAGAGACACTTTTTAAAATTTTTATCTTTATAATTATAATTATACATTGTAAATGAAAAAAGAAAATTAACTTTGAATGTAGTTGTAACTTTTAGGAGTAACAATATAATAATTGTTTTATATTTTTATTTTTTTATATGTGTATGATTAGTTAGTTACTAACAACATGTTGAGGAAATAAAAAATTTTTATAAAAATAATAATAAATTCATGAACATACTTATTGCAAGAGCATATATAATATACTTTCAGTTTTCAAAAGCTATAATATATTCATGAGCATATTGATTGAAAAAAAAAACTAAAACTAAAAAAATGAAAAAAAAACTGCCATAAATGATCAAATACATTCCATTAAGAGTATTACTGCATGACATTTATTTGGACATAGATCAATTGAATATAATTTTCATAAGTTCAATTTAAGAATGAGAAAAAAAAAATACTGCATGAAGTAAACTCAAAAGGAACAAAAAGAGTGCTTGATTGTGCATAAGTTACAGAAACACTAACACGAAGAAGTGATCATATATCTATAGACTATAGCAACCACATGAATAGAATGGCCTGTTTATGAAGTCAAGTAACTCTTACTACGCAGTAATGGCTGTATAACATTTGAAAGGTGGATGAAGCTAATCAATTGTTATTGAAGTATTGAACTGTAGGGATTTCGTTCCAAGACCCTTCACAAAAGCATCCTCGCCGCTGTTTTGGTCCAGCCCATCACAGTACCACGTCGATATACCAAAAAAGAAAGTAGTATTTCAAAAGAGGCTTTGTAAATAAATATCGAAGTCCCCCACATGCACTGATTTCCACGCTCAGAAGAAGGGATAAAATCAAAATATATCTACGCAAACACAAAAGTATAAGATAAGAGATAGAATTAATGAGTATAACTGGAAAAAAAAAAAAAGATTGCATGATAAAAGAAAGTCCCGATAGACACTTGATCAACGGTGGCACTAAATAAGCCTTGAAACCTTCATCCATGCAGCCACATCAACCAACCAAATACACATCATCTTTGGCTTTTTCCTTCTGCAGGGTGGGAATGGTTTCTGGGGTACAAAAATGAAATAGGGAAAGACAGAGAAGCCCAAGAAAGAGACCCAAGGAGGCCAATTAATTAAGAATATGATATGGTTATAGAGATGAAAGTTTTGTGCAGATTCAGGTATTGAGAGAGATGGTCATTTTCTTAAGATTAATTTTTGGTTATTTAATGGCAATTGGCGAAGCAATAAACGATAAATGAGTATAATTTATTAAATGAAATGAAATCGTTCATCTAATGGACTAACTGGCAGCACATTCCTTTTATGTAATCTTTGAAGAAAAAGAAGAGAGGAGAGGGGAAAGAGAGAGGATGAGGCTTCATTGATACTGAAGTGGTGGAGAAAGAGGATGGCTGTTTCCTCACTCACCTTCTCGCAAGAGTAATAACTAAATTTTACATTGAAAGATAATTTGTAACTGTTTACCAAATGTATCTAGGGAAACCGTTTAGAAAAAGATGGTGGATCATGCAATGAAATTTACATTATTAATCATATTTTTTATTTGTTTTTAAATGAAAATCAATTGCATTTTTGGAACAGTAAAAATTGGAGACCAATTTTTCCAATCCCTATTATATAATAGTATAGATTTTTTGATTTGTTTTTAAATAAAAATCAATGACATTTTTAAAATAGTAAAAATTGGAGACCAATTTTTCCAATCCCTATTATATAATAGTATAGATAAAGGTATAAAAGTCATTATATACAACTAAATTTTCTTACCCTTCACTTTTTTATACAATCAAATATGAGAAAATATTATTTTTTATTTTCTTTTTTCCTTTTTTCCTTCTACCAAATATTAGGAGAAAAAATAATCTTTCCTCTTCATTTTCTTTCTTTTTATGTTCTTTATTTCGTTCTATTTTTTTTTTCTCATCCAAACAAAGAGTACATGTATGTTTAGATTAAATTTTGTAAATTTGATTTTAGTTAAAAATAAGTTTGACTAAAATGATTTATATTTAATAAAAAAATCACATTCAATGCAAAAAATAAGAAATAATTACATCAAATCAAAACATGTTTGATCCTCTCAAAACTTGTTTAAATGATATATATGCTGACACTCCCTATATTATCAAGACTCATTTTTTAGGTTCGACAATGGTCTTACTTATTCTCTTACATAGCGCTTAGTACGTAAGAATGATAATTTTATTTCACGCCTATTTTATGAAATGGAACATTCTTATATTTGTTTGCAAACAAAATTCTAAGAATGGTGATTTCATTCCATGCCCTAATCCATAAAATCATAAATGAAGCATAAAATTTATTCCCTCCCAGAGAGATGGGATTGAAATTTCATACTCCATAAAATAGGATAAAATTATTTATTCTTAATATATCTTTAAAAATTTTATAAAATTACACTTATTATCTTTTTTTAGGTAATAAAATATTCTCCTTCTTATATTTCAGTTTATAGTATAATTTTTTAAGTCAAATTTTATGTATTTAATTACTTATCAAACTTGATGATATTTTAGTTTATTAATATAATTTTTAATCTCGATGTAAATGATCTCTCTTTGATTTAAAAATTTATTTATATATAAAAATAAATATGAAGTAATTACTTGACATTGTAACATTATTTTTTTAAAAGATAACAACATTTATTCAAATCAAATTATTAAAAAATAAAATTAAATATATTGTTAATGTTTAAAAGATTTTTTTAGATAAATTTTTTTTTCTTATTAATATTATTTATGCCATTTAAATCAACTTTCTTTCCATTCCATAATAATTTTATATATCAAATAATGAAATGACTTAAAAAGATACTTTATTCAAAAGCTACTAAACTGTAAATTAGAAATAACTATTCTATTACATTTTATTTTATTTTATTTCATTTTATTTCATTTCATTTCATTTTCATTTCGATTCAATAAAATTATTATTCTATGCACCAAAGTTACGGTAGCATTTGTGGTGTGATCGGGTGATTGTCATCTTCTTCTTAATTTTTTTCTTTCCTGTTTTTATGCTATTGTCCTTTGAAAACTAAGTTCTGTTTTGTTTTTGTTTGACGATCCCAAATTTCTATATGATTCTATGTACCCAAAAAAAAATTCTATATGATTCTTAGATCAGTGTCACTTGAGCTTCAAAGTTCAAACTCATTGACACTCCAACATAATTTTTTACTTCCCAACTCAAAAGGCACACAAAGAAAAAGAAATTTATAATATTAACATCATACAACCAATAATATCCTTAAGACTAACTTGTTTGGTCGAAATTTATTTTAAAAATGACATGGGAATTAAAAATGATTAGGGAGAAACAAATAATGTCAATTAAAAGAAGTCATATAAGCTTATTTAAAAATTACTGGTGACAAAATTTTCCAATATAAATTGACAATAAAGAGAAAAGCCTAAGATTGGATGCAATCCTAAAATTGTAAGGAACCTCCATTACTTCCAACTCCTGAAACTAACTTGGCCATTTCTAATCACTCAAGTCATTAACAAAGTAGTTCAGAATTCCAATCCTCCCACTAATCCTCAAGGAATGTTAAAAAAAAAAAAAACCAGTCAATAAACTATCTCAATATTACATGGAAGAAAAAAGGAGGAAGTGTCTTTGTCATTGGCAAGAAAAATATACCATAAAGTAATGATCTTGTTAAAGTCATGACTACACATACTTTATATTGTGGAAAGACGCAACCCATTGTCATGTAATCTAGTGGATGCATGCCTATCAATATTCGGTGTGGCCAGCAATGCTATTAGTTCAACACTACTGTGATAGTCATAGATAGTGCATGAAGATCAAAGTGAAGAGATCTCTAGAAACTGAATGGCAGAATACCATTTTTGGATCTCCTGAAGACGGCTTCAAAGGGGTGCATATGATCTGTTGTGTTCAGACTGCAGAGACTTTTTGAGAAGCACTAAAGCACTGCATGTCCAATTACAAGGGTCATGTTTTAGCTAACTCTCTAATATAAGTGTCAAACTCAAGCCACTAGCAAATTAAATCTTAAAGAAAAGTAAAAGCAGAAATGGTTAAAAAGATGAGCTAAAGCTTCCCGTTATACAATTTAATATGGTTGACTTAACAAAAATGCAGCAACCTTACATTCTGCAGCATTTACATCAGAATATCTATGTAAATAGCCTATTCACCGCAGGAATTTGCATGCCCTTAAAAATTTATAAATTATCTAAAATTTTAAATACCATTTTAAATACGCATGTAAATGGGTCTCATTAAATCCACATGCTTCCAAAGGCTTCTTCAAGTGCTCTCTTCTTGCTTATTTCTAGACTCCATCCTCCAGCCCTTGCTCCTCTCTCAGCTCGTAGCTTCATTGTTTCCTCATCATCACCTGCATAGCCCAGCATGTCACCCCCTCCAAGTGGTAAAGGTTGTGGCCCCATGCCTGTGGGTCTTGGCTGTCCTCCCGGAAATGTAGGTGCGTATTGTCCCTGTGGAACAGCACCAAATCCTGCTCGAGAGCTTTGGTTTGCAGCCTGTCTCAAGAGAATAGAGAAAGTTAATATGATGCATATATTGTATTCTGCACATCTGCTCCATAACTAGGCTGCAAAAAGTAAATATTCAAGCAAAACAAAGAAAACCCTTTTCACGAGCAGATTAGCACATATTGGCTCAGGTAAACAAAGTTAACGTCCTAACCAAACAAACCTCTAAAAGAAAGAACAACTAACAAGGCTTCAAGCAAAAGATTTTGTTGGTACTAATAGGTTACAGAGACTTCAAGGATCAATATTTTAACTATGACTGGAAGTCAGACTTGTAAAAAGAGCCTCACTTTGATCCTAAAACCACTGGCAAAACACAAGGATATAAATTATGATTCGAGCTGACTTGCAAAAATATGTTCACACTTCACATCCAAGTTTCATTTTCATAATGAGAAAAGAAAATGACCAGCAAGAGCTAAAAGGAGGACCTACTAAAAATCCAATAAGTGAGATCATTATTTCATGTACAGTGAATCTCAATTTCAGGGTTGCTGCATAGATTCAAGGCAACATCCGCAACCTTAGTCTGACCACTTCTTTTCTGGCATCTCATCTGCTGCAAAATCCTCCACCAATGTTTCAACAACCATTCTATACTTCACTTCCAGCTCTTAAAAATGCTAGAGATTGTTAATTAATGATAATATCAACTAATGGTATTTTCTTCTCTGTTTTTTCTGTTATTTATTTATTTGGGATTTTACTCATTTACATTTTATTTCCTGTCAAATGTAGATTAAAAGGCCACCAAATTCTGATTTGAGGAAAAAAAACATGATTCTCACATATGAAACAGAGGAAGTAGTTGTTGCATCTTTGACCTGTTACATTCTTGTAAATGCTAATAGAGGAAGTAACATGATAAAACTGAATACTCAATCTCAAATAATAGATCAAGCTCATTAAAGTTCAACAAATCATGCCAAAAAAGTAATAGTAATCAATTAAAAAATTAGCAATCTAATGCTCACCCCTTCATTATCAGTTTGAGCAGGTTGTCCCTTACTTGCTGCCAGAGCTGCAGCTAATTCTTCAGCCTGTTTAATTATTATCAGCATAACAATATGTTAGGAACCCAAGTCTTTGATATCAGAAAAATAGGGATAGTTCCCAATTACAGCAACAGATTCACAGTAACACTCCAGAAAATACAAGAAATCACTCTGAAAATATAAAATGAGAAAGTTAACACAGGTTCTTCGAGGGCACCTGCAACCTCCCTACCCAAAAAGGGTCCCAAACCTTACCAAAAATCACTCCCCCCAGCTCCTGACCCCTTCCCCCCTTTTTATGCCTGCTCGGCTGCTCCTAACCAATTCCCATTATCTTCCCACATCTCTTGCCACGTAGGCAAGGTTGTTACAGCCTCAAATCTCTCTCTCGGCTGCTCCTAACCAATTCCCATTATCTTCCCACGTCTCTTGCCACGTAGGCAAGGTTGTTACAGCCTCAAATCTCTCTTCTGCCCTTACTCACAGCACACATTTTAGCGTCAGTAACCATGGCATACCTAACAATACTCGCCCCCAAAACTTTCACCTTGTCCTCAAGGTGAAGATTTGGATAAGCAAACTCATAACAATTGAAGACCTTCCTCCGAGGATCCCATTGCTTGAAACACGAATGAGACTCAAAACATTTCTTCAGCAGGATTAAGTCACTGTTCAACTGTTGCGTATGCAAAGTCATAGATGAATGTGATTCAATGAGGACTTTGATGTTGGCTACTGATAAGGGCTGCTGGTGCATTTTATACAGTAACTGCATAGCCATATGATTCTCCACTCTTAACACCACATATGTGGTCATTTGAAGATTGTCATCATCAGTCTTATCATTTATGAGTTCTTGATCAGAAGACCTATCCACATCTGTAGAAAACTGTGAAATGTTTGGCGCGCATCGGTATTACACATTGTTCTCAAGACCTTCATAAATTCAGGCACTGTTGCTGTAGCTGCATTTTTCAAACACTGAAAAATATCGTTCCATTCTTCTTCTGAAACACTGAAAAATCCACGCACTATTTTCTCCATGGTCTCAAGTGCTAACAATGCGATATTCTTCTGCTCATCTGTTGCAGCAGCTGTAAAGACCATAAAAACACTTTGCCAGCCCAAACTACCACAAATAGCAGCCACCATGGTCGGATCTGGTGGTTCAGGTGATGGTGAAGGCTTGGCTGGATTGCACGAGTTCTGAGCCCCTGTTTCGTGCATGCAAAATAGAGTGTGGATGATGATGGGTGTGGTTTGCAAATCCTCCAGATATGCATTGTGTAACTCTGCCTAGGAAGGCTTTCTCCCGTTGTTGTTCTTCCATGGCGGTGCCTTTACCAACAAAATTAGATAATATGGCATTAGGTATCGTTGAAGCCATTCTCTCTTCCTCAGAGAACTGGTTGGGCCGTGGCCCATGTTTTGCTGCTGGCTTCTCATCATTTAGGGCCGTCCATGAGTTGAATTCATGGAACCCTCCTTCTCCTCCTCTTATTAAGATATCTTTTCTTTCTTTGATGAATTGGGTTGGGTTTCTAACTCTAGTAATCTGAGTCATATCTGGAAAAACCTCTTTAACCCTTGAATGAGGTTCAAAAACCCAACAAATATCATCCTTAATAATTTGGGCTTGGCCCATTAGGTTAGGAAAAAAATTTAATAATTCCCTTTCTGTCCTCACCTTTTCATGCCAGCTGCCCTCTGTTTTGTTCTCTTCCAGCACATTGCCCATTGCTGCTGCTTCATCAACGATACACAAGGGTGCAGGGGCTTTCTTCCTCTTTGTTTTATCTTGAGTAGGAATCAATTCCTCTTTGTTTATTGCTGTTTTCACTGTCATGCTACCAACAAGGTACCCAGGGCCACCCATGAAACCCAGTTGCGGACTATCATTATGTCCTGCGTGATTTGGAGCCATCACCGGCGGGAACTGCTGGACTACTGCAGTTTTAAATGCTGCCCACGTTGCTCCGGTCGTTCGCAGGTTTTTCCCTGCGATGGAGCATTTCTTCCGCGCCTTCAACTTGGGCTTCAATCTACTCCTTGCATGCCCACTCTCTCTCGTAAGCTTCAGAGCTTTCCTTGCAAGTTCCTTCCGTCTCCTCCATTGGTCTTGCATTCTACCATCTAGCCGCTGCCACCAGTCTCGCCAGAATTGCACCAAGTTTCTCAATATATGGTTTCCACCCTCGTTTCTTCAATCCTCTGTAAGTGTTCGCATGCGTTAAGAGTGAAATAGATTGTTGAGGCCAGGTTATTCTCCTTGGAAACCCTGATCCCTTCTAACCAGTCTAATCCCAGTCCAAGAATAGGCTTGTTGATTTGCAAATTGGGGCGTGTAGCCCAAGCTCCTTTGGTTCTGGTCTGATTGGGCTGGGTCCTTATGGAAAATTAATTTATTTTTCAGATCTAAGCCCCTCCTCCTCCTCCTTTTTCCAAGACTCTTTTCTTTTTCTTACCCAATTGGGTCTGGTCCATTAGTTCCAAAAGCAAATCCACTTCCAGCCCAAAGGCACCTCCCTCTGCCCTAGCTCCCTCGTTCACTCCATCATGCAATCCATCACCGTTTTCCACGAGACCCCCCTTTTTTCTACCATGACTGCCGATGCGATCTTCCCTTCCACCGCCATGTTTGCCTACCTCACAATCATGGGCTCCCCATAACTCATTTTCTCCCCATGGTCTTCGTCTCATCCCACCCTCAACAATACCATCGCATAAATCTGGTGGCTCAGGTGGTTCCGGCAGTTTCGTCGTCGGTGGGTGGTTGACCGGAATACATAAGACGCTGCGTTCTATGGCCAAGGCGAGCCATTCCGGCCCCTGTTCATCCACCGCGCCGGTCAGTGGGTGTGGGTTCCCCTTTATTTCTCCCTCCCCTTCTACCTCCAAGTTACCTTCATCAGCGTGCTGCATAGAGCTGGTTAAGTCCCCCACCATACCGTCTTGATGGGCGCTCTGCAGTGTCTCCTCTTTGCAGCTGGTCACGTCCTTTCCACTCTTTCTTTGATTTCTGCGGAGTGAAGGTGGAACAACGGTTGGAACCGCCGAACAAGTGCTTCTCGGAACATCACCCATGTTGGCTGGGGAGTACGTGCCTCCCACCAGTAGAACCAGTTAAGTGCGCGACCCTCCAAGGCTGCTATTGCCTCCCACAGCTTCTCATCGTCGCTTAGGGCTTTGAGACAGAACTTTTGCTCCATTCCGCTCAGCCATTCATGCACGTCCTCACCGGAAAACATGGTGATCTCGCCTGAAATCATGGAGGTTTTCAACCATCGTCTTCGGACGTCCATTTGGGTGCTTTGATTCGACCCCACTGTTGCTCCACCACCAGCCTTCCCCTCTACACTCCTTTCCGATCTCCTCTGTCCAGCAACAAGGTTTTCTTCCAAAACTGGCTTGCTGTTGAATTTGCGGAGCAGTTGCAGCATCTCTTCTTGCATCTCCACCATGCGTCTGAGTCGGGCTTCCATCTTCAAAAACCCAGTATCCACAGCTCCCAGGTCGGGAGCTCTGATACCAATTTGTTAGGAACCCAAGTCTTTGATATCAGAAAAATAGGGATAGTTCCCAATTACAGCAACAGATTCACAGTAACACTCCAGAAAATACAAGAAATCACTCTGAAAATATAAAATGAGAAAAGTTAACACAGGTTCTTCGAGGGTACCTGCAACCTCCCTACCCAAAAAGGGTCCCAAACCTTACCAAAAATCACTCCCCCCAGCTCCTGACCCCTTCCCCCTTTTTATGCCTGCTCGGCTGCTCCTAACCAATTCCCATTATCTTCCCACATCTCTTGCCACGTAGGCAAGGTTGTTACAGCCTCAAATCTCTCTCTCGGCTGCTCCTAACCAATTCCCATTATCTTCCCACGTCTCTTGCCACGTAGGCAAGGTTGTTACAGCCTCAAATCTCTCTTCTGCCCTTACTCACAGCACACATTTTAGCGTCAGTAACCATGGCATACCTAACACAATACATTAAGAAATTTGGCAGGAATTTAAGTTTCACTAGTCTTATGAATAAGGAGTCATATCCTAAAAAAGTTTCATATGATTCTGCAAATCACAAAGACTGGTTAAGGTCATATATGGCAGGCTCTGAACCAATGAACAGACCATTCTCAGAAGTACCTTTCGGGCTCGATTAACCGTTATTTGCTCTGCATTTTCTTCCTGGTATTTAGCAATTTTTTTCTTCAATAGCAGCAACATCTATTCCTTCAATCAAGTTGAATGCTGCAAAGGGAAAAAAAGGGAAACAAAATCTTCAAAATAAAGCAAACTTTATCAAGTGAAACACATGTAATCATAATAATAGAAGCTTACTCATGTCCTCTACTTCCTCCAAGTAATCATTGTATTCTCTCAAAGACGGGAAATCATCTTCACGCTTATTGAATCTATAAATTTACAATTAAGTATATCAATCTCTGACGCTTACTGCTATATATAGGTTGAACAGATGAAGCAGAAATCAATAATTGAATGAATTTGATATAACAGCATGGTCCTACACAGTGAGAATTGAAATACTGAATATGGTGCCGTGATATTTATTTCTTTTCTATATAATGTTTGAATCTTACAAAAATTTTCAAAGTAATGACAAAACCCAAATTCTTCATATGTTATATCTATTCAATTATGAACTCTAAATATGATTGATTTTAATTTTTAATATTGGTGGCTTTACTTTTATAAGAAAAAACAAGCTCTGCAATTATGCTAATACCCCTGCTCCTCTTTTGTCAGTCACTTAACTAGCCACAGTAACAATCATACGGTCCTATACATGCTCCACTATTAGAACCTAAGCAGAAGAATGAATCAATGGGTCTTCTGTAAACTTGTACAGTTTTTTTTTTAATTATATTTGATAAATTTCATTGAAATTGCTTTAATTGTAAATTATTAATGCAGCAGTGCAGCCATATATGATAAACACCATACAAGCTTTCAAGGATAACAACTTATTTAGTTATTTTTTGTTTAAAAGAATAACTTTTTCAAAAAAGAAAATGAAAGAAACTAGAAAGCACAAATGAAATACTACCCACAAAAAGTGCCAATGTAGTAATGACTGTAATGTACCAGTACCTCATAACTTTTGCAAACTATTGCAACTTCAATAATGTTTTCATCCAGGTTTAAAAATTACAATAAGTTTATCATGTAATTTCTGAAGGTGAAGGACTATATTAGCCTATACTAACAGTACGTTTGATCTAGCTTTTTTTAAAGGAAAAAATCATTTTTTTTTCTCAAAAGCTCTCTCAAAAAGATTTTGATTGTAAGCTGTTTTGAGTTTTGACCACAAAATAAGCTAATCCAAACACACACTAAATGCATTTGCATTATTTTCAAATTACAAGCTGAAACTTAGACCAGACATATAATGCATCGAGTTCTTCCCACGATACAAATATGAAGCAAGCAAGAAAGACACAAAGGGATTGAAAAGGGTTACATGTTACCAATCCTCCTCCTGATGGCAATCTCCTTATTGTGGGGATTGGTACTGGAGACGACCATTCTGCTGCTGTCAACGTTCTGTTTCCACACTTCTTTTTCTCACCTGCATTTTAAGCATTCAGAAGGTTGCAATTGGCAAAAATAGATGAGAAATACTTTTTTTATGAAATCATGAATTTTTGTGAATATTGTAATGCTATGGAAGCATTATCAAGTAAACAAGATATACTAAATATAGATAAAAAAGACCTCAATAATGGAAAAAGAAGAATGCTAGTGAAAGTACATCAAGAATAGAAATTAAATCAGGCCACATAATCCAAAACAACTTCCCACCCTCCCATTTTATAGCCTTACAAAAACCAATTTGAGATGTTTAAAAGTTCATGAACTTTCATTCTTTGGAATTGTGATAATGATATAGATATAAATTCACTAGGATTGTACACTTACTTGTCTTATGGCACCTTTGGTCTTCAGAGTATGACCGGCAAAAATCCAAGTACTAAAGCCAATATATCTGAATAACACAATTGTCAGACATTAGGCAGCCTAAACTACTGTGTGCTTAAGAGTGGCAAAATTAACACTTAATTACGTGAAAACATTCTAATTTGAAAGACAATATTCAGAAAGATCACCCGAAGCTTGCCTGGAATCTGGAACGCTCACAAGAAAGTTTCCAAGCCCATGTTAATTGTTTTAAGAATTTTTTATAGTTAAAATACTAACATGTAAAGAATGAAAAGGTAAAAAAATTTGGTTCATTTGTAGACCTATACCTAAACCAGACAATTATCCACATTTCATTCAACATTTTCAATATACTCATGCTATGAATTTGTAGTAGAAGAACAGCGGTCTTCCTCATTTGATTTAAATTATATTCAATCTTAATGTAGATTGAAAGTTATCATAAATAAATAAATAACAACTCACATATAGTTATTCTGTTCTGATTGTATTTTACTGATCAACTATTACTAAAGTCCTTCACTGATTCACTCCTTTGATTGTACCAATTACTATATTTCAATTAGCTCAGAAGCACATTCAGGCCAGTCTTATTAGGCTTGGGCTTTGTTCATTCATCATTGCAAGATTTCAACCAGGCTTGTTTACCCAATAAGGTAAATCTCTTATACAGGCTTTGCAAGTAGCTCTCAGTGTATCGACTTTTAACATCACTTCAAGGATATTCAAGTAAAGGAATAGTACCCAAACACACAAAACGAATTTGAATTACAATAAACAATACGAAGATGAAATATAGGAATAGGTAATAGTGGTATAAGTAACCTCGTTGTGTATAACAATATGAGTAACCTCGTTCTCTGAGAGGAATGCCTTTCTATGCATCTGACCACTTTGCTAGCAACTAGCAAGCAATAGTCTGGTTCAGCATGCAATCCAAAGCAAAGCAACCTCAAACAAAGCCATGATTGGTTCTTCTAATTCAAAACCTGGTTAGCTAAGGGGAGAACCCATAAAGGATATATCTTTCCCATAATAATCAAAATCTGCTTATCTGTTGCCAGAGTTTCATGAAATGGAACAAAACCAAAATCCCAGAATGACCCTATACGAAATTTGTTAGAAAAATTACAACTTCTGAACGCTGACAAGTGGGTTAGAAATGACTGTTACAGACAGCAATTAACAGTGCCATAGACAAAACGAACTCGGAGAAGAAAACAAAGGAAAGACGCACCTGAGGTCCGAGGAGTCCAAGAGAAACCAGGATCCTAGGAAAATAATCGGGTTGGGATGGAAGAAAAATAATAACCATTCGGATCAAAGTTGGTCGCATTGTGTTAAACCAAATAAACCCAAACCAACTATGGTTGGGTCGGATGGTTCAGGCAATTAAAAAAAAAAAGATTAATTTACATTTTAGAGTGATTCAAATATTTTTTGTGAAAAATAATAATTAATAAATATTTAATAAATCATCTAAAGTATCGGTATCTTATATTAAAATAATTTCATGTAAATTATATTAATATTTAGTATACTTATCTTAAATAGAAATTTGAAGGAGTAAGATCTGATAGTATTTTTATTTAAATCGTATTAATATTTAATGTGTTTATGTTAAAATTATTAGAGAAAATTTAGAGAAATAAAATATAATAATAATAATTTTATCTAAATTGAGTTAGTGTTAAACGTACCTTATTTAATAACATTTATTAAATTCAAATAACTTATATAATGTCAGCTTTTCCTTTAAATTTTGGAACTAAGAAAGGGTCTAAAGCCTTATTAATCACATTTCTTAAAAGGAATTTCAATGAATGAGATTGATATATAAAATAATAATTTCATTTAGATCATATTAGTATTCAATTTACTTATTTTGAAATCATAATCAAAAAATTTAAAAGAGTGTCATATGATAATAGTAATTTTATCTATACTAAATTAGTTGTTAATATACATTATGTAATAACATTTATTGATTAGTTAGTGCAATTTTAATTTTTTTTAATGCTCATTGTACCTATCTTAAAAAGAATTTGAATGACCTAAGTGTGGTTGATGCAATGGACATAGATTATGTCATAGACAAACTTTACCTATAATGTTAGAAATTCAAATCTTAAAGTCATGCTCCTATACTTGACACAAGTGCTTACTTTACCCCTTTCCCTGAAATGGTAGCTTGCCACAAATCCCAATCCTTCCTTGTTGGTAGATCATATTCACTTCTAAAAGTGAGACTTTACAATTACATGGAATGCCAGAGATTCTCTAATCTTGACCAAATTCAAAAATTTTACCAACACCTCCACTGATTTTTCCATGACCAAAATTTATATTTAAGCTCCATTTTCATCTAACAAAAATAAGTTAATAAGAGCCATTAAAAATGGACTAGTGATAAGAAATTTGAATAGTTTGCAAAAAATCATAATTCCAAACCTCCATGCCACTACTGTTAAAAAAAAAGTACTAGTTAATAAATTTCATAAAAAAAACCCTATTATCCATGATCATGACTATATCAATTGTTTCCTTGCATGTCCCCATTATTTAGTAATATATTAAGAAGTAAATCTCGTTTATTTTTCCATTAATCGTTCAGAAATTTCTGCCTGAAGTTTTTTTTTTTTTTTTTTGTGATCAGGAGCGTGAAGTTTTGAAATGATTAATACTTGACATAATTATATATGTAACAAAAAATACGAGATTGCCGCGAAACATGGCATAGCCAGTGCATTGCCTTTTTTTACTACCATAATTGATTCTTTGACGATACAACATGCACGTAATTTGCTCATTATCGCCCTAATGGGGAAGAAAATCAAATCAATTTGCAAAAGAAAAAAAAAATACTCCTTAAATGGTTTACATTAGTAACATTACTGCATGGTCCTACGAATTCTGTAAGATTAGCACTCTCTTCTAAGCAAGTTGAAAAAGTTACAGCACTTGTACAAGTTGAAATGGCCACCATTAACAAGCTTCTCACCCTCGCTCTCTGCCCTGGCATCATTGCAAAGGTAAGCATCAACTTGCAATTGTAGCATGCTTGCCACAGCACTTTATGCAATAGTTTCTGTTCCAATAACACTAGCTATGCACATCCATAATTTTTCTGACATTCTCATTTCTTTTTGGTCAGGGGAGAGGGAGAGGAAGAGGGAGAGGGAGGGGGAGGGGTGAGGGATGTCCTCAGCAAGATCGAACCCCTAATGTGATTTTTCAAGGCAGGAGACGTTTGTCAACAAGTCACATGCCTTCCCACTCTAACATTCTCATGTAAAAACATGTATACTGCAGTAAATGGGCAATGCTCTTTGGACAATATTGTGGTTGCCCAATCCAAAACAGGAAGAGTAATACAAGGCAAGCCAGATTGTGACGTGGTAATCTCCAAAAACTACTTGCCCACTCAATCGGAGCTAAGGATGGTAAATGGATAGAGTGAATAAATTTTAAATTTAATTATTAATGTATGAATAAAAAGTAAATTAATAATTTTTTTATAGTATATTAAAAAATTATTAAAATCATTAAATTAATTCATGACCTATTTTAACGGATGATATTTAATTTATTCATTCTTAATAATTATATAAATATTCATTGGATCTAATAAATATCTTAGTTATTTTATTATTTATCTATTACTTAAAACTAATTCAATCTATTAAATATATTATTACAATTAAATAAATTAAATTAAATTTAGATATAAATAGATTGAATAAAGCATGAATCAGTTAATCCAATTGTCACCTATAGTTGGAGCTGAAGCTGAACTGCGATGTGTTCCAAACCGTGGAAAGTGTGGTACCTTCAATCCTGAGTGTTTCTGGTGGTCAATGTCTTGTTTTTGATGGGAAAACTATTGTTAAGTCGAGTGTCCTCAACTTCAAATATACTTGGGATACTCAATTCCCCCTCAATCCAATTTCATCTCAAATTGCTTGTTCTTAAGTAGAGGGAGTACAGAACTTCCTGATGGTTTGCTCAAGTCATGTACAGAGCTTAGAGCTTTACGATTAGAATGAATTCTGGTTCTGGTTTCTTATTTTTCTTTATGACTCTTCGTAACTATGGATATCATATGTTTGTTTTCCATTTGGTCTATTTGGAATTATTGCTTCTATGTATAATGTATTGACACTTTTTGTTACTATGTATTAAAATCAAATCCTTGGGGGGTTGTAAAATATCAGTCATCGACCAGAGAGTAGGTTTTCACTTTTAAACTATAATTTTTTTTGCATCGTAATTTTACATATTCTCAGTTAAGATGCTAGTTTTGAAAGCCACCAAAAAAGAGACATTGCCACACTTAACCAACTTTTCCCCCATCATCATCTACTAGGACATTCTTTGTAAAAAATTGAGCATTTCCTTCTCTTTTTCCATTTTTCCTTTTTCCTGTTCAGTCTGTTTGACAAACTAAAATGCTCAAGAATCTTGATCATCATGCCATGTACGAAATTTAAGACCTGGGTTTACAGATGAATTCATCCATAATCGGCTAAAATCTTCGATGCATACGACTGGGAATACTAGAAAGTTAATAACCTCGTTATAGTACGAAGAGAAAAGAAAATCAGAAGTGCTGTAAATCAAGAACATGCTCATACGGTTATACCCCAAGAAAGGAATATAACTTTGAATCTTTGTTAGCATGTTAAAAAAAAAACGAAGAGGTTAGATTATGAACTCGAAGGTAGATTTAGTGGAACATGATCTAACTGGTTAAATTACTTCCCTATCTATTTCTGTAGAGAATAAATCAGACACCATCAAATATTTTCCTATGCCCCATACAACCCATCAACCAATCAAATAATTAATTAGAATACAACCTGTACGTGTAAACTCTGTCATCTTCTTTATGCATGAGTTGCTGTGGGCCTGAAACAATCAATATTGCACAATCCAACCGATCTCACCATCAACCCAAAACTGTAACCACAATAAAGAAAAATTATAGTCAGAAACAACTTTACTGAAAGTGAACGCACTACGTTCAACATGGTTAATAACTGACCGGTCAATGCTATTTCTAGCTTTCTCAGATAAGTCTGTTCCATTACATGCCTTCTCAGGGTGATCTACACTCTTTCTTGATTTATCTCTCTTATCTGTGCTAGCTCTTGACTTATCTTTTTGGTCTGTGCTTGCGCTAGGCTTGTCTTTGTAGTCGATACTCTGTCTCAAGTTCTCTCTTAGATCCATGCTGGGTCTGGGTTTCTCTCTAAAATCTGTGCTGTTCCTAGGTTTGTCCAGTTGATCAGGAATAGGTCCAGATCCAGTTTTTAGACGCGGTGACTTCTCAATGACTGCAATAAATTTCTTGAGGTGCTTTATGTATTGAGGGTATAGCTCCAGGTCACAATGATTTCCTCCTTTAACCCATAAGGGCTCATACTTTTGTTTACAATGTTGCCAAAGTTGCTTTCCATGGGAGCAATCCACTACATCATCAGCAGTTCCCTAAAAGTTACATGCCAACACAAAGAACCATCTTACTATATAAACATAGTTGAAAGTTGAAAGACAGCCGTTAGTTGGATCACGTTATTCATATACGCATTTAACAACACAGTTGACCAGTGAAAGAAGTATTCTAACCCATTAACATGTTCCCTGATATCAAATTTAACTAGGCTGGCCACATGTTGATTTCTATAATGGCGCATCTCTGCTTGAATGTAACCAGAGACCAATTGCACGTCAAGCATGTATATAAGCATGTTGATCTGTTTTTCCCTTTTATTTTAGTTCACACAACTTAGCACGGCGTATGAATATGACAACAAAATTTGGAAGCCTACACAGTAATGGCAATGGATATTTTCAGAATAGTTACCACATGAAATATCCAAAACATTTTTTTTAAGTTATTCAAATAACAAAAGTGAAATCAAATTTGATAGACCAATATCCGACTTAAAGCTGTAAAGTTCCATCCATATGCTAATTACAAAAAGATTTAAAGGAGACTCCATTCTATATGAAAGCCAATCCAGAATATGTATTTCATAAAATGAGCAAATTGGAAAACCCATACAATTCCTCATTGCACAGGGAACTTGGAAAGTTTTGGTGACTGGTTGTTGCGTCAATAATATATCTAAAGAATGATAAAAACATATTGGTGCAAAAATGACAAGTATTTTAGCATATTTGACACAACCGCATTAATTGTGTTTGGAAAATACAAAAGAAAGCTCAAATGGACATCAGCATTGACAATGGTCAAGAACTTCCCATCAATTGAGAACCAAATTTATAATCAGAATGGCTCCAAATAACATTCACAAGTTCATATGGGTCAATCAATTTATTATTGGGAATGATGAGAGTATGTAGAGAAAGCAAAAGAAATATACCTCAGGGACAAAGGAGAAGGCCTTCATCTCAAATTAGAAAAGGAAATTATCTCGCAAACTATGTGCTGACCAAAGAAAGATTTAACAGGCAACTATGAAAATGCCATTAGATAATTACTCTAAATTAGCAGTCTCTTCTTTACATGACATATTTAGTTTCTAACTATAATATTAGATATATCAGTCAGAAATAACAAGTATACTCACATGAATTACCAGAACAGGACAATTGACAAAGGGAATTTTATCAATGTTCTGCACCAAAAGCAGGCAAACAAGATTAAAATGGAGTACGGACAAAATTTACAGACCAAAATTGAACATATGATTAACCAATTTAGCATTGATAGAGGCAAAACCTTATAAATGTCAAACCAGTATGTCCGCTTCACAGGATACATGACTCGAAGGCCAGATAAGATCGGACTGTGTAGAACCACAGCCCTGAGGTTTGGTAAACGAGTAGCCAAATCTATAGTGGGTCCACTACCAACTGATTGCCCATAGAGGACAATATCTTCCTCTTTTGCCCCATACTTCTCCTGCAGGCATTTATAGGCGGCTTCTATATCTGCATAAGTGTTCTGCTCACTAGGCTGTCCATAAAACAGCACAATGTTGAATTCACGCTCACATTAATAGGAAGCAGTCTCACAATGATCTATAGTTCTATACCCCTGAATTGCTTTTTTTTTTTTGTTATGAAATATACTAGGGAAAGTAGAGTCAGAGTAAAATTTGAGTATTATCTCCAAGAATTTATTAAAGGGGCATGAGAAGGGAAAAAAAAAAAGGAAGGTGGATGAGAGGGTCAGTTAATGCAAATCTCTTTGCCAATACAATCACTTTTTTGCATTTAAATCACAGTTTACTTTTATATGCATTTAAATAACAGTGACTATTTCAAGTTCAAATGCTTTAATCATCGTTATTAAGGAGTATGGGGCTTTAAAACCATGTAAATTCCAAAATAATAATAATGATAATAATAATAATAATTCAACAGAAAAACTTACCTTGCCAGAGGACTGCCCATACCCAGAATAGTCATAACTACAAAGAAAAAGAAAATCCAGACATTTCAGAGATTGCCATAGTTCTCCAAGAAGCGTGCACGTAAGAAAACTATCGCATCCACAATTCTACACAAGCTTGTAAGAACACATAATGCACATCAGCATGCACGCTAGTGTGTGCATACTGAGCTAGATAAAAGGAAGGAATCTATGAACTGACCCCATGAGGCTGACTCGGAGGTGGACGCTGAGTTCACTGAAGAACTCGTACATCTGACCCAGATCAGCAGCGTTTCCGTGCGAGTACAGCATCGTGAGCGACGCCGACGGGTTCTTGATGTACATCGCCACGATGCTGTTCCCCCTCTTGGTGCACAGCTTCAACACGTCGACGTTTTCCCTGGTGGCCACTCCCGTCATCTTCAGCATCCCGTTGACCTCCTCCGCTTTGAGCATGTACGACGGCGGATTCGGCGGGAAGAAGGCGAACTTCGCCGCCATCGACGACGTCACCGCCCCCATTTCTCAAAACGAAAATATCAAAAAAAAAAAATACGAGTTTAAATTTGAAATCAACTAGGTCACAAGCCCATCCATATCGCTCACAGCTGGAAATTTAAAAATGATGAAATTCATTGAAGACTAGAGCTTGCAGCAGTTTGGGATACGAACAAAAATGGAAACTTTCAAACTTGGATCGAATACATCCCTACTTGGGCGGTGTTTGGTAGGAGAGAAAGTGCAGGAAACGCAAAAAGAAAAATTCTAGTGTTCTAGGGTTTGGATTTTCCTTCCAAATTGTGCCGCGTTGTATTGTATGGGATCGAGAACAAAGGGAGGGATTTCCGGCGAGCCAAAGGAAGATGGCACGTGGGAGACAAATCATGAAGGAGAGGGAGATCGGGTGACGGCGAATTTTAAGACGGGAACAGACACAGCTCCTCAATCAATGACACGTGTCGCTTTAGTTGGCTAAGGTTTTGGATTGGAGATTGTGGCTGCACCTTAAAGTTTGGTCATTGGTCGATTTCAAAACGTACCTTTTTTTAAATAATATAAGTAATTAATTAATTAATAATATTTAGCCCAAAAAAATTAAGTAATAATTTATTATAGTTTCCTTTTCAATTTTGAATAAAAAAAGTTTAGGAAGCGCGTCTTGTTTTGTTTTCTTTTGCAAGTTGCTGTTTCATAACAAAGAGTTTGTTTTCTTGTCTTTGATTTTTTCGGTTTTCAACTTTTAATAAGATCAAATTATTAAATCGGTTCTCTATATTCATCTTTTAAAAATTTTAATTTTATTTGTAATCTTTAAGTCTCGTTTGATATATTATATAAATAATTAATAATATAATATAATTAATAATAATTTATTTACATATAATATTTACATAAAATATTAAATACCATAATATCTAATTAAAATAATTTTATATATCATTAATCTTGTAACATATTAAAATTAAATTATTTTATATTATATAATTAAAATTAAATAAAATTATTTTAAATATATAAATTATTATTTAATATTTTATTTAAATATTAATAATATTAATTATATTATATTATTTGTTCTTTATACAATGTAATAAATAAGATTTTAAAAAATTATTTTATTATTTATATTTTAAAAATAAATCATATTAATTTTTAAATGATATTAACTTAAATTAAAAAATAATTTATCAAAGTTATTATGAAATTAAAATTTCTCATAGATAATATAAAGTTATTGAAATTATTTAGAGATTAATTTAATAAATTTTTTAATAATTAATTAATTTTTTTAATAATTAATTCTATTATTTGTTTTGTAGCAAAAGCTACATTAGGGCTGTCACGTGCAGTACTGACACGACCCATGCAAAGTTTGAAACAGCAAGCCGAAGGGTCTGGCAATGCCAAATTGCCAATACATTAATATAATTTTAATTTTAATTTAATTTAGTATTATTATAATTTTTTATAAAAATGTCATGTTATTAATTTTTTAGATAAAAATTTATAATTATTTTTAAAATTAAATAAAATTTTTATTTGCAATTAAAGTATAATTTTTTATATTATATTAACATATCATTAGTTAAATTTTTTTTATAATAGATCAATATATAATTAAGTAATAATATAAAAAAATTATATTTATGATTAAAATTAAAATTTTAAAAATATATGATGATTAAAATCAGATTTGAATAAATATGTCATTTAACTAAATAAATTTTAAATAACTAAAATATTAATTTTTTTTATTTAAACCAAATTTGAGTCAACCTTAGATTTCTATTCCATTGTTTGATATTTTAAAGAAGCACTCAATTTCGATATCTTACAGGAAAATGCTACAATTATGATCAATTGTTTGGCTTTTTTCTTAAAAAAAAAAAGTAGGTCCGAAGATCTAATAAAGGAAGGAATATAGAGAATTAAAAAAAAAAAGGCAAGATAGTAAATTTTTGTTGGTACATAGAAAATAATAGATTAAAGTGTAAATAAGACGATATAAGTGGAATGTAATTTCTTAATCAAATACTTCGAATGAAATAAGTGTGTATTTGAATTAATTTATTTTGTAGTTAGAATAATTTATAATTAAAATTTTATTAAAATAAATTTTAAAAAAATATTTTTTAAAAATTAATATATTACTAAACATGTACTAATTAAGTAAATTATAACTATTAAACTATACATGCGGATGGATATTGAGTTGATTAATCTAAGGATGCATGGATGTAAACATAGTTTGTCAAAACTACACTAAATTTGTTCTTTGGGTTATTTGCTTATGGTAGAATGTGTTTGCCATAAAAAATAATGAGCAAAGGATAAAGAGTACAAACCAAAACTCAACTAAAAAAGTATAATAATAACAACTAAGCCTTCTCTTAGTAAATGTGATTGGTTACATGAATCAATCAATATCATTAGATATGATCAAAAACTAAAATTTCAGTAAAATGATTTATTACAGTATGGTCTTTTTTTTTTAAAGATTTCTTTTAATATTTTCTTAAGTATTCTTCTGCTCCTTTTAATTGGATTATCTAGCTTGAATTCTTATAGGTGACATATTTATCAATCTTAATATCACCTTATACGATAAATCCAATATACCTAAACTCTTACAAATTGTGGTATAATGTGATATCTAATTTTTACCTCTAAAATATTAGTAAACTTGCATTCCATATACTTTCTCATACTTAATACAAAATCCTGCAATTTCTATCTTTACGTTATAAGAGAAAAACAAATTAGTTAGAGTTGTGCCTTTAAGATATTAGATTAGGAATAAAATTAACAAGGTGTAGTCAATTCTATTTTTTTTTTCCTCAAGAATATTTTATTTTCTGAGATTGTTTTCACTTAGTTTAATTGTTTTCGCTTAGCTTGATATAAAGATATTGTCAATTATTCAAACGGTAATGCCGTAAAGATTCCATTTTGAAAAAAGAAAATTATAGATGATACCATTTGTCAAACAAACACACTCACGCTTGGTATGTCCACTTTTCAAGAAAAATCAAAACTCCGGACGGCCTAGTTCCCCAATAGCAACGACCAAAGAGTAAATGGAACTTACTATTAAAATAACCTCAATTATAAAAGGGAGAGATAGATACAAAATTTATTATATAAAAAATTATTTGATGAGTTATATAATCTATTAACTATAATTTAAATTTAATTATATTTTTTCAACATAACTTTTTCTCATTATTTGACTAATAAAATAGAATTTAAATCTATTTGTATGAAACTTGTAGGACATTATTTTCTCTTAGGTCTCTAACTTCTATCTCAAGGATGGTAATATGTAAACGGACCTAACGGGAAGGAAGATTGTTAATTCTAACATCAAGCATTGGACATATTAGTGATATTATATGCTTTACTGAGAACTTATAATAATATTTAGAGGGTGTTTGAGAATGATTATTTTGGGAGAACAAACAAATTTTCTTAGGAGAAAAGCTTTTTTTTTTTGTTTTTTTACAATGTGTTTGGTATTTAGTTTTTAAAATAGATTATAATTTGTGATTATTTTGATGATTATAATTTGTGATTATTTTGATTACATTGAAAACTAATTATAATTTTAAGCTAAAATTTGAGTATTATAATTATAACATAATTTTAATTATCTTAGTGTTAGGTACTAATTTATCAAATTACCTAGTATAATTTGACCACATCTACTATATCATAAAAACAAAGCCCTATCATTTAAGCCCAATATTTCATGGGTATTTTAGTCTTTTTAACTTTTTTATGATATTTAAAATCCTTTCCAAACCTCACTTTTCAAGTTTTATTTCTACTATTCCATCTCCCTCTTTTTCTCTATTTCTCTCTATTATTTCAAGATCAATCAGCTCTTTTAATCTGTCTCTACGTCATGAGCATCCGAAAACAGTAGGAAGTTGGATATTTGAGTGTTAACTTTTGAACCCCTTCTTTAACTATTTTTTCACCAAACTCATTTTTTTCTTTTTTTTTTTTTATTTTGATCTTAGCATTCCTTTTTTTAATTTTATAAATCAAAAATAAAATAAAATTTATTTTAAAAATATTGAAATTGTTCTTTTAATAAATAATTTTTTCTTTATTAATAAAGAATTTTTTCTTTATTAATAAAGTGATTTTTAGAGTAATTTTTTTATTATTTAAAGATATAAGTGTCATTCTTTTAATCTTTAAAAAAATTATCATCAATTTAATTCTTAAATTTAAAAAGTGATATCAAAATCTTCTTTTTGTGTATGAATAGAAATTAAATTGATATAATTTTAATGATTAAAAGATTAAATTAATAATAATTTTGTATAATTGAAAGACTAAATTGATGATACTTTTTTATGATTGAAATGTTAAATTGCGATTAATTTATTTGAATGACCAAAATGATATCACTTTCTTGATTCAAAAACTAAATTAATAACAAAATTCTTTAAAAGATTAAATTGATTACACTTATATTTTTAGATAATCAAAAGAGGAGTTTACTCTTTTTTTTTACAACTCATTTTTTATTTTATATGGGTATTAATTTTCTCTTTTTATATGGGCATTTAATTTATTTATTGAATGTTAAACAATAAAACAAATGTAAATAATATAAAGTAAATCTTCAATTTGATCCTTTAAAAATTTTATTAACATCACTTTGATTTTATAAAGAATATCGACATTAATTTAGTTCCTGAATTATGAAAAGTGATATCAAAATTATTTTTTTGTATACAAATAGGAACTAAATTAATATAATTTATATAGTTAATTAAGTGAATTGATATCAATTTTATATAATTGAGTGACTAAATTAATAATTTTTTAAGATTAAAAATTAAATTAATATTAATTTTTGTAAAAAGCAAAATGATATTATTTTTTATTATTTAATAATTAAATTAATGTCGATATTCTTAAAAATGATTTCGACGTAATTTTTAGAAAATCAAATTAAGCGTTTACACATACAACACATATATAAAACATACTAATTAATCATAATTTTATAATTTATTTTTTCCCACCCAATATTTCACGAGTATTTTAGTCTTTTTAATTTTTTATCATATTTAAAATTATTTCTAACAAAAGTCCAATTTTACCCTCACTTATAATTTTACCCAACTTGCTTCCTCTTTTAGTTGGTATGAACTTTGTTACTATATTTTTCAAGGTTAAAATAAAAGTTATCCAATCTTAAGAATAGATGAATTTGTGATTAGCAGAGCTTATGATCACATCAAATTTATATAAAACACTCAAAGCAATGGATTGTTATTAATATGTTTGGAATATAATTTTCACTATATGTTGTACTTTTTCGAATGATCATAATACCAACATCTACATCATAATGAAAATATTATGATTTCTAAAATTATGCTTTCTTTAGATTAACATACATATAAATTTAGAGTAAACTCCTATTTTAATCTTTAAAAGATACAAGTATTATTACTTTGATTTTTTTAAAATTTATATTAATTTAATCCCTATATTATGAAAGTGATTTCAAAATCATAATTTTATATATGAACAGAGACCAAATTAATATAATTTATATAATTTAAGAATTAAATTGATATTAATTTTGTATAATTGAAAGACTAAATTGATGATTTTTTTTAATGATTGAGGGATTAAATTGATGTCAATTTTTTTAAAATCAAAATAATACTTTCATGATTTATGAACTAAATTAATATCAAAATTATTTAAAAATTAAAATAATAACACTAACGTCTTTAAAGGATTAAAAAAAGAATTTACTCCATAAATTTATTGAATAAGCTATGCATAGCGCAAGCACTCAACTAATTTAATATAAACAATCCATACATACCTTTTTTAGTAATTTATTATATAGAAATATTTTTTTTCATATAATACAAATAAAATATATTATCTTAAAATTACTTTTTAGTTAACATATTTAAATATGAAACCATTTTATCATAATCAATTTTAAAAAAAATCAATTATACATATATTGATTATTAAAATAATATTTTTTCACAACTAATTTAAATACATACTTACTTTTGACACAATTTGGTATTGGTAGTTGAGTTAATATCATAAGCCAAACTATTATAGTACTGCTCCCTACCTAATTAGCATTATTTTTTATTAATAATTTTCTTAATTATTAGATTTTTATTTTTTTGGTTAAATTCTTGAAAGATGGTTCTCTTAATCGAGCATGCTAAATATATGTTTGACTTTTGATTTAATTTATTTTACATCTTAAAAAATTAATTAATATTTTTGTAAAATATTTTCATTATAAATTTTTATTAAAATAAAATAAAAAAGATGTAATTTAATAATAAAAAAAATTAAATTCTAAATAAAATAAATTTTAATCATTCAAATATACAAATCTCACTATACTTTTTTTATATAAAAAAAAAATTAACATTACTTTTGGTCCTTCTGTCTCTAATGTCAAATTTAAGGATCTTGTTGTCCCCTTTGTCAAATAGTGACAAAGTAAATCAAAACCAACGGAAGCAAAACTCATATCATATGGCAGGGAAGAGACTGGGAGAGTCTAACCTGGTTAGTGGTTGGGTTCTTCCTTAATGTTGATGTCTGAATCTCACTGCTTCAAGCTCTAGCAACTTTTTTCTCATCATCGGGGACTCCATCTCCATGGTTCCACAATCTAAGGTAATTATCTATCTTCTCACCAGCAGAGCTGCAGTTTTCTGTTCTCCCTTTGGTCCATGCTTGTCAAAATCATCTTTTTCTTTGAGTTATAAGTTTATCTGGGTGTGAAATCTTCATCATTTGATTGTGGATGAAAATCTGGGATCTTGATCTGGGCTAAATATCTGGGAGTGATTGCAAGAATTTTGAGCACCGGGTATCAGTGATTGAAACGAATGTTAATCTGTGTTTTTGAATCTGAGAGACTTGTTTGGTGTGAGGCTCGAATACTAGTTTGAATCTTTAAATTTGTATGATTGGGACATTGGGGTTGTTTTGGGATTTCAAGAAATTAGAGAACATGGATGGTATTAGGCATTCTGCTGAATCCGGGTCTGGGGTGTCCAATGCTCAATCAAATGAAAATGGAGCTTTTCGTGGAGATGAAAGGTGCTGCAAACAAGCTTCCCCTCCAAGGGGTGGTGGGTCCAGAAATACGAGTCCAATGGGTCGTGCAGGTTCCAGGAACACCAGCCCGTCAAGACAGAAGGTTATTAAGACCAAGCCACGGGGTTTGGATGAGGAAACACTTGCTACATTTGGTAAGGCAGTGCATGCTGATGTTCAAATGGAGGATAATATATGGCCAATGTTGCCTGAGGACTTGTTGCATGAGATCTTAGCTAGGGTCCCTCCATTTATGATTTTTCGGCTTCGTTCTGTGTGTAAACGGTGGAATTCGCTGCTCCAAGACAGTAATTTTCTTAAATTTCATTCCCGGGTGCCATCTCATGGGCCTTGTCTTCTTACGTTTTGGAAGAACTCCCTGACCCCTCAATGTTCAGTCTTCAGCTTGCCTTTAAAATCTTGGTATAGAATACCATTCACATTTTTGCCACAGTGGGCATTCTGGTTAGTTGGTTCTTCAGGTGGTCTTGTTTGCTTTTCTGGGCTTGATGGGCTAACATTTAAAACCTTGGTTTGTAATCCCCTCACACAAACTTGGAGGACATTGCCAAGTATGCATTATAATCAGCAAAGGCAACTGATAATGGTTGTTGACCGGTTGGATTGGTCATTTAAAGTGATAGCCACTAGTGATATGTATGGTGACAAGTCATTGCCGACTGAAGTTTATGATTCAAAGGTAGACTGTTGGTCACTTCATCAGCTAATGCCAGCAGTTAATCTTTGCTCTTCAAAGGTGGCGTATTGTGACTCCAGATTGTACTTGGAAACCCTTTCACCACTTGGTTTGATGATGTATCGACTTGACACCGGTCATTGGGAACACATTCCGGCTAAGTTCCCACGTTCCTTATTGGATGGGTATTTGGTTGCTGGCACCCAGAAGCGTCTTTTTCTGGTTGGGAGGATTGGCCTTTATAGTACTCTTCAGAGTATGAGAATATGGGAACTGGATCATGCGAAAATTATGTGGGTGGAGATCAGTAGGATGCCCCCAAAGTACTTTCGTGCTTTATTGAGATTATCAGCTGAGAGATTTGAATGCTTTGGACAGGACAATTTAATCTGCTTCACATCTTGGAACCAAGGGAAGGGCCTTCTTTTTGATGTGGATAGAAAGGTCTGGTCTTGGATTGGTGGGTGTGCTCTTCAGTCATACAACAGTCAAGTTTGTTTCTATGAGCCAAGGTTTGATGCTTCTGTCTACTAATCTGGAGTTCTATGGCATGGAGTCTGATGTCCGTAAAAATTTACAAAGCAGAGGCTTGCCAGAGATTTTCTTCTTGACATGGGTTTTTTCTTTTATCATTACATTCTCTCTAACAATTCAAAATGTTATTTCTTCCCAATGGGCTGATTTTTTCTTTTTTTTTTTAAATCATCTAAGTACCTTACAACTAAGAGTATGCCTGGTTTCTGATACTGGTGCAGCTCCATAGACAGATTTTGTAAATGGAATTGAAACACAATGCAAGATGTGGTATCACAATGTATCTGGGATTTGCCTCTGATGTACACTGGTCGAGAAAGAATATAAGCTTCTAGGTAAGGGTTTGGCATGTTAAGAAGTACATGGATGATGATGTTAAAGGTACATTTGTGAGAAGACGTTTTCCTCCCTGAACATTACCACTTAAAAATGCTTAGGACATTGAAATTATGCATCCTAAGCTTTAACTGCGTCCTTGCTTACTGGCTTACCAGTGTAATATAACTGTTTTAAAGCTTATCTTGAACGATAACCTTATGAAACTTTCTCGTGTTAATGGCTTTGCCCCCACTTGCATTTCTTCTTCTTCATTTTTTTAAAATTTATAAAAGTAACCTTATTTGAAGATGATCTACTATATAATTTTCTGATCTTGATTGTTCAGATTTTATATATAGCAATTGATTTTACAAATTTATTATTTATGTGTATTGTTGCTCTAGTCTCTGGTGTAATACAAGAACTGCTAATAGTGAGATAGGATATTCAAATGGATTGCTAGAGCTACTATTTCTTGCTGCCATTTTTGTCTTCTGTGATGTTTTTATGTGAGCACTCTCTCCCCTTCACCTATATGCAGGCATCTATGTTCTGTGTCAAATTTAGTCAAGAACAAAGTTTTGGAAAAGATTAATGTGATCTAATGGTAATGGTTCAAAGTTGGAAATATGGCTTATTTAAGACTTCTGAATTGTTGGAAAGCTGGTAGCCTGGTAATGAGGCTTTCTTGAGTTGATTTCCAGAATCTATTTTCTAGATTCTATCATTAGCAACTTTGTGTAAACATATCTATGTTTACCCATTTTCGTTCTTTTATAATTTCATTCTATGGGCAATTGGTTGTGGTGGTTTGACCTGCCCCATGTTTTGTTGTCTAGATTGTTATGCATGCCTTGTAATCATCGATGGGAAGGGTTTAGATGTTTAAGTGATTTCTGCATTTAAAAGAAACTGTTAAAACAAGTTTTTTTCTTTTTTTCTTTTTTAAAAAAATCTTTTTACCCTGTTGCTGGGACCAAGCATTCTTTGCAGAACCATAATGCTTATTGTGATTTCAGGAAACTGAGGCTTCACTGCTTCAGTAGTGAGCGGTGTCGACAGTGGTCATTTGTACTTTGAGTTTACTTAATGCTTATTAGTATCACAATGAATGATCATTTTAGTGCAAATGATTAAATTTGCTTTCCTCTACAATGCACCTGATAGATGCTGCTCAATTGCTCATAACGTGGCAATTTGTTGCAAACTTGCTGTTGCAGCTCTCTTGCATTAATGTCTTTGACTGACTAGTTTAATGCATCAAAAATTATTCTGCTCATTTATGGCTGCTGCAGGGAAATGTATGTGAGCGCCCCTCCAAACTTACAACTACAACTCTACAACAAGCTCTGTAAGCTAAAGCCTACAAAAGAGTAACACAAATAATTAGAACAGAGTAAGAATTTCATTTTTTTTTTGGGTTACATGAGATGTGCTAACACCTGAGTAGGGGAGGGGTACAGGTGGCCTCATGAAGGATTGAACCTCCGATATCATCACACCCTAGTTTCAAAGATTGAGGCTAGTTACAAGTTTTTTAGCGGAGTTTCATATTTTAGCACAGGTAAGTGGTCATATTGGGTGCCCTGAACAGGTAAATTAAGGATTTTATGGTTCTTTGGCGAAGGTTATTGATGGGAAATTGCAAATACATCTGACTTATAGGTTATCTTGTAAGAGTGCCAGCATGTTTTAAAGTGGTGTTGGTCCAGTTGGTCATTTAAATTGGGAAATGATAAGTTAATTTTCTGATTGATTTGTGCTACTATTTAAATAGTATTTTCTAAAAATGGAGCATTGGGATTCTTTGCAACCTAATCTCCACTTATGTTACGGCCATTCTCTGTTCTCCAAAGTTTGAAAGAGAAAATGAAAAGATATTATCTGTGTTACTCTCGTTGTTTCACCTTATTTGGAAAGACTAGTTATCATAGTCTAGAAGTTCAAATTTGGTCAATGACACAGCAAGAGAGAGGTCGGAATTGAGAGTGTTGTTGAACTGTTTGAGATGGCTCTTCAACAAAATAGTAACAGTTTTTACCTGCTTGACTCGGTGATTGTCCCCTGGGATAGATAATTGAAGAGATTATCTCCAACCCCCCCCCCCCCTCTTCCCCCCCTTTTTTCCATTTTTTGATATACAATCTGAGAATGTGTAAATAACAACACCGTTAGGACTTAGGAGGTTATATACGGCTGGAGCTTATGATCAAAATTTGAAAGAATAATAAGGTTTCATGACACGCACTATTAAACTTAGGTGACAAAATTTTCATTCACAAAGAGCATTGAATAATTTGGGCAATTTATGGATTCTTGAAGCCCACCCAGTGGGATAAAGCATGGTTGTTGCATGGATTCCTGAATAAATTTTCAAAAACCATGAAGCAATTGACTAGTAAATTTGACAGTTTCTGATGTATCTCTGATTGCTTGACATTTTTGCTTTTGGTTCTCCGAGTAACTTTATGAATTTCTCAGGAATCAGAATAACATTGATTGTACTCTGCTTCATGTTACATACTGTTTGAAGCTTTCTATTACTCCAGAATTGGAACAAGTGGCGTAAGAATGAACTTGGTCCTATGTCTGAGTCTTATCAGTGTAGTAGTATCTTGACACTGTATATCTTGGGTCCAGTGGCGTAAGAATGAGCTTGGTTTTAAATTTTTGATACATGATTTCTCTTGACCTATTCCTTTTGTTCCTTTTGTTGTAATCTTCAAGTACAGCAAGTTTCACTAGGAAAACCAATGCCCTAAATCCATGTATTCGTTGCATCTTTGGGCTCCCAGATGGTTTTGAGTTTGTCATATAACAATTTCCTAAAAGCAACTTGACAATGCTGGTGTCTTTCCACGAATGTCATAGATCATCAATAATCGGGTATGTGAGGTGGAATAACCGGGTTGCCATTCTTGCAATCTATTGTACGAGTCTAATCCACAGGAGTTCAATTAGAAGATTTCTTCAAGCCAATCAAGGTATCCTTATAAGATGACTTAAAAATACATGCAGTAGCATTTTTAGGGTTTATGTCCTGCAACGAAGGAAACGACGAAGACATGCTAGGGTTCAGGCCCCTCATTGATTTGATTAACTGGTAATCATTCTGCAAATGGGTGGTAATAATTTTGGACTTAATCACCATAATTTATTTGGTTAAATTATAGGGACCAAAAAATTAACTGTTAATCATTCTGAAAAAAAGATATTTGGTTAACTTTAAATTATATATTTAATTCTTATAATTTACATTCATTTTCAATTTAGTTCTTATAATTTTTTTTAAAGAAATTTTTATAACTCTAAATATTTTTAATTTGATCCCTCTTCGTTACTTAGTGTTGTGCTATAGTTAATTTGTGCATACATGACGAACGAATAACTGATCACATTATCATCTGCATCAATATATATTTTGTCACATATGTAAATTTAATGCAGAGAGGTTAAATTAAAAATGTTTAGAATTATGAGAGCTTGTTTGAAAAGAAAAAAATTATAAGGACCAAATTAAAAATGAGTGCAAATTATAAAGACTAAATATTTAATTTAACTAAGATATTTTTAGTCAATCCTATTAAAGAAGATATATCTATTTACCGATTACAATGCAAGCAGCTAGTGAAATGAAAAATAAATTAAAGGGCTTGTCTAAGGGGAATCTTTTTCTTGGGTTGTCAAATAATCCTCTTGAATATACTTCCAAATACATTTGTGGTGGCAAAGCATGTGCCTATGTCCTTGAAAGCCATGCAGATTTTCATTTCTTTGAGAATTGAACTATTATATTAAAACCCCAAGACAACAGCCTCTTTCAACCGTGGTTTACACATAAATTACAATTCCCCAAACCTCAAAATCTCCATTCCTGTACATGGCTTACAAATTTTGCCATGGTTTAATTTTCTAACAAATCAATAAAGAACTTGGAACACAGTACTTTTGGTTTATTCCTTTTCCTGTCAATCCGAATGAATAGAAGTTTGCAAAATGTTACTTGTCCTTTGTTTCTCTTAGAAATAGATGCTTGTCTTTCTTGACTACCGCTGATGAAATACACAGTTACACACTTTTTCACCTGGTGAGTTTTAATTAACCCCTCATCTTAATATCATCAAATTAAAAGAGGTAAACAAGAAATTGCAATTTGTAGCATGCATGTCACGTATCACAATAGTTGTCTTTTCCAATAACACTAGTTAAGTAGTTATACACATCTATAATTTTTAATGGAGTACTAAGAGATAGGCGTATTTTGATAATAATTAAGAGACTCCAATGGATATTTAATTAACTAGATGAAATAAGAGTGAACAAGCTTGATGATATGAACTAATTAGTTCAAAGCTTGCAGAACCACTAAGCATTAAAACTTGTTAAGTTTGCCAGATCAACTAATCAAAGTTATATGACATCTTAGAAAGTCAAGAATTTGTACTTTCTAATATGGCATAAGTTTTTCCTGTCATCATGGTGGAGTTCAACCTAGATTTCACATAAATTAAGCTTTAGGCTTAGTTTCTCAGAAATTTGACCATCTCAGGCCTGCAGAGATAACCTTTACCCTTTGCCAATCTCGTGAAGCAAAGAGTTGAGCTCTCTACCTAGTTTACCTGCACAGTTCAAAAGTCGACCTACATAGAGGCCAAAATTCTAAGAAACACTTTGAAAGCTTCCTTTCCTTATGAAAACTTGTAAACTCATTGGTTGATGTATAAACAAGATTATTCATGAATAACATATTGTCAAGATTATTTTGATAAAGAAATTTACAAATGTTTCACACCCTTGAGCCCCCAAATTGTAAAAATTGATTTTACATATCTAAACCTAAAATTAATCAATACTTCTTCAAGGTCTTTCGGATTGACTTGGATATATATACTTGATCTTTTGGACCTTTTGTACCTGAAATCTACCAAACAATACAAGATTCCTAATTATTATCATCATCGAATCTAATGATTTTTTGGAAATCTAGATGACATATATCTCTTTAAACTAACACTATGAAAAGATTACTTAAAATATTTGATATGCATGTTTACATATACTTCATATAAATTAACTAATTACAATAATTTCATACTTATAATTCATTAAGATATCTAATATTATCAAACATCTCTGATTCCTGACAACAGTGCTTGAAAACATAGAGAATAAAACTTCATCATCATGCATTCTAATGTTTATGACATTGGTACATTAATTGTGGGCATCATATATACGATGTTATGCACAACATATATATATTATTTATATATTAAACTGAACACCAGATTTTCTTCCGTGAGAGAGAGAGAGACTAGCAGCTAATGAGGTATCCGAAGAAGAAGACACATTTTGTTTTCTCTCTTTATTCTTTAACTCATTTGCAGTGTATCGATCTCTGACAAAGACCTTCACCCCGAATTGACCATTTTGTCTAAACCCTAATCATCTTTTCAAAATACTACAACGGCGGTTCCCTCTAGTTTAAGGAAAACAGCTAATATCCCATTAAATAATTTATAGTTGATGGCATGATTTCCATGAAAACCATAAACCACATACCATATGGTGGTTGCTTAGAGCCTAGCTGGCTTGAGGACAGATATGCTAAACAGAGGTCATGGCTAGCCACTTAACATACTTCAATGGAAAAGTGATGATATTCCCCTCAAATTTTAGGATCATGATCATGCCCCTGTTTTTGCCATTACCTAGTGTGGAATAAAAAAATCTCATATTGATTAGGTTAAAAAGAAAAAAGAATGTATTATATATATATTTTGATTGGTCCTTCACTCATGAGATTAAATTTTTGAATTATGGTGGTACTAGCCCAGGTATATCACGCCACACTAGAATGTCTCCCACGTTTTCTAGCCTAAGGCTCCTTTTGGCAAACTTTTCCTTCAATCATTCTTTTTTGTATTATTGGATTTATTTTTATGAGGCTTCGTTTGGCATTGTGTTTACGCAATGTCGTAGTGGGATAAATAATTTTTAACAGATACAAAAATTCTTATTCTTTCTGTATGATTATTAGATTTATATGTGTGTAAATATAATTAAGTTATAACAAAATTTTCATAATAATATTCAAAGACTTTATACACTAATTGTCTAGCCGTTTCTCAATTCTCGAAAAAGTTGTATATTTAGTAATTTCCTATCGTATTTGTACATATTCGCTATGACTGCTGCTTCATTTATATAATTGCTTTAATATTATGCTTTCAGCAGGCTGGAGAACCAGACAATATATAATATATGCGAATCAAGACCAAATTATGACTTTTTATGACTGTTTGCTCAGCTTGCTTCAGTTCAAACCTGATAATTTCATTCAAACTTGAGATTGAGGATCATCATTTTCTTTAAACTTCATTTCGTCTAAAAAAATTGCATTTTGTTTAATTTATTCATCTGATTTTGTGCTTTTCCAAGTTTTTCACATACCAAGGAATAATATAATGGTTAAGCGAACAGGTGTGTTGGAACTCTATACCTTTGACTTGAGTTTGAACCCTCTACAATACCCAGGTTCTGCATAGTTAAGTTTCCTTTCTTTCAGTTCTTAAACAGCAGAGCCCATGAGAGGAAGAAACACTCAGATGAAGCACAAAGTGCTCGCAAGCCTTTTACTAGGGTGTCTCTTTGTCATGATTGCCCTAGTGCACTCATCAGTAAGAGTTATTCTGGGTAAAATCATGATCTTCTCCAATTATTTAATTTCAAAAAGAGCAAAGTATAGATTGAATATCTGATTCTCATCACCTGTAACTGCAGGTCAGGAATGGAACAAAAACGAGCTTGATGTGACTGGGATTACAGCCATGCTTGCTCAAAAGGTAGATTGATTACTAATTTTGTTGCTATATTATTGTTTCATTGCTTATTTCAGCATAGAATGATTAGCAGTCATGCGCAGGAACCAATTCATCAAAGTGGAGCTTCTCATACGAGGAAGCTCGAGCTTGGAGGAAGTAGACTTATGGCACATGAAGAGGCAAGCATGGATTCTAAGAATGAAAAAGGAGCAGCTGGAGGAGGGACTTCAAGTTCAGGTGCAACCTATTCTGGTGGAATATGTGACTTTGAAAGGGAGAGGAATGTAAATGTAAAATGTTAAGTGGACAAAAGTAGTAAACCCAGAAGGTTCAAAATGACTGGTTTTGTAGCTTCCACTGATGATTATCATGGGCCTAGGCAACACCTTCCCAAACATAACTGAGTGAAAAGCCTATTGAGATCCTTGTGAGTCTGCTAGCTTCAGTTTTGCACTGGAAACTTGTTTGTGGATATGATGCTTGTACACATGCTATATAATTTTTTTGTGTGAATTCATGTGCAGCAATTTCCTAATCTTTTGATGCCCAAAATCCTTGTCTTTGTGAAGGAAATTGTAAATATCTACGCTAACATCTTAAATAGGAACTCAGTGACCTTATTCTCAAGTGCTATTAGAAAGTTTGTTAGTTGTCAAAGAGATTGTACTTAAGGCCCATCGTATGTCTACTTCCATACCGCAGGTAAGGACAAAGATGGCTTGAAGGAGCCTATCGGAAGCTTACGAGATCGAAAGAATGATCAGGTTCTATTTGTTGATATCTATGTTGCATAAAAATTTTATTTTTTCAGAAATAAATAAGTAATATTTTAGAGCATATGCGTGCAAAATTTAAAGTCATTTACACATCATAGATCATAACTGTGTAGGGTTTCACCAAAGTTAACTTCTAGGAGAGGCAAGTTTCACTGAAAAAGTTGGTCCTTTCTTCACAACTGGAAAAGAGAGCACGTATCACTCTTTCCAATATAAAGTTCTTAGCCCTTTCGATTAAGTTAACAGAAAAGTTAATTCCACTATGGAAGCTTAACCTATTGAGAACTCTACCTCTCCATAGAATTACCCTGATACATATTTAATTCTGACTTTATACTAATTTAAATTCACACAGAAGCATATGACCCTGATGGCGGCAAAGGTATCGAAATTGACCAATTTTGTAATTCCAAGGAGTAGTCTCTCCAACACAGACTCGAAGTGTTCACAAGATTCCAATCCAGTGCCAGTTAAAGCAAGCTTAACGAGTTCCTCAAGGCCTGAACGACAAATTTCTAAAGAACCTCAAGGTAAAACTCAGAAAGATGAAGCCCAAAATCCTCTTGAGGCTGCAAAAGAGATTGTGAACCTGATTCACAGGGATTATCATGGCATGGGTCGCCGCAAGCCTCCCATCAATAATCATGAGCCTAGAAATTGAGATAGATGATGATCTAGACATATTTATATATTGGGCTCACAAGTAGCAACTGCATAGGTTTGCTGTTAACTAGTTTTTGATGGGTCACAAAGGCGGCCATAGTGCTTAAAGTGTTGTTCTTATCATTTCATACTAAACATAGATATATGTAGAACTCAGTTTTGAGTGCTGTACATTAAGTGTATCTTCATAATTAAGATGCTGTAGGATGTGAACTATGACTTTGAAGCAATATATGGCTCATATACGAGTTCCAATCCCATGAGGATTCACTTCATTGTTCAATGTGCAGGGTTCTTTAACTGGCACTTGAATTGGTTGCCATATCTGCGCTAGGTTCTCGTTAGTAATAACATATGTTTTGTATAGATATATTACAATGGCTTTTTTGCTGAGATAGAGCATTCATATAGAAGACTTTTTTTTTTTTTTTGTTTTTTCCGTGTAGAGAAGACTTTGTGTCGTGTAACCATGTGTAACTCTTAAAACATCAAATGTAATATTTCCATCTAAGGGTTCACAATTTGTCGTTAAAATCCAATTGCTTGAAGTAATTTGTATGAATCTCTACACCATAGCCTTATTACAATGCTACGAGAACTGTAAAAATAGAATTTAGTATTGTTTTAGCTATCAAATTTTGAAAATAAGCATTAAATTTATAATGCTTAAAAAATATTTTTTTTATTAATTTTGAATTCTTAATGTGTAGGAAAGGAAACTGTCAATATTTATATGGTAAATGAAACTGTAATAGCGGAAACTATTATTATGTAAATAATTTATTTGTTTAATTACTATATATGGAATAATTAATTAAAAATTAATTAAAATAGATAAATTTTAGTTGTTGAAAGAATTCATTGACCATCAATATTTAATATTATTTTATTTTTCAATAAATTCACTTTTAGCTAAAAAAAATGGCTTTTGCTATTCTGCCAAACTACAAAAATTCTGCACCATTGTAGAACGTTTTATTTTATGTCATGTGTCTTGGGGACACTAAAGACCTCTTAAACCAGTAAACTCTTTTTTTTTTGTTCTAATTTCCTATTATTTTATTTTGATTCATTATTAGTTTTTCAAAAGTCCATCCCCATCATTCCTGGTTAATATCTTTTTTCGTTCTTCTTTTGACGCGGAAAGAAGCAAGCAAGCATTAAAAATTGAAGAAAGTGTTTTATCATAGAAAGGGCCAAGGTGCTGCAAAATGTAAAAAGTTTTTATCATCAAGTATCTTTTGTGAAATGCTTTGATTTTTAATCCTTAATTTGTTAAATTTTTTTCTCTATTGAAACTTGTGCGTGTTATAGAGGCTTCCTTTGCGGTATTGATTATAAAAAGTGAACGTTTATTTTTGACGAAAAAGTACGATTTCTGATTATACAAAAGCATAAAAATGTTTACGGAAATGCAATTGATATTTGTACCAGCTAAAAAGAAAAAAAAAAGAAATGCTATTGATTTATAGAAGTACATCAGTTACTTTTGTAAAACTGCAATTTTAGGCTAACAAAGCTTGCACTACTTTTGTGTGCGTTTTTCAGTGTCAGTCTCATTTCAATAAAGCAATTCACTTTATTAGTCAACAATTATATTTCGACCGTAAATTATATTTTGTATTTGAAAATTTTGCTATTTGGGATGCTTTTGATATTTTTTTTAACATTGTAAGTAAATTATAGGATTTTTTAATATCAATTACCTTTTAATTAAATTATTAACTTGATTTATAAGGATGGTGGTTCATCATCATCAAATTTATGTAACCATTAAATAATACAAAAAAAAAAGAAAATCAAGTAGAATATAGTTAAACGCTTGAGGGTTGAGTGAAAAAAAAAAAACCAACAAAATAATAAACGAATCAAGTATATATCCTTCATCAAAATGCTTCATGCTTTTACAGCAAGCACAAAAATATACAAAGACTTCATGCATTACATCAACATAAATAGCCATTACAGTTTAAGGACTTCATACCTCATGGTGCATTAATCACTATATATATATATATATATATATATATAGTAATGGATTATATTAATTTGTGAACTCACTAAAAATTACTTATTTACAGCACCATGAACATATCCTTCAGTCACAGACTGCTACAAAACCGGCAATTTAGGGTTCACTTAATCATTGACCCATTCATCTACATTTTTACGAGCTGCTGAATGTTCACTGGTGTGCATACCGATCTGTCACTGATACATCCAGAGGCTATGACTGAATATACTGCTTCTGTGAGATGATAAGCGTCCCAAAAGCAGTGCTTGCTTGGGTTCAGGCATGGTTCTAACAATGGAATACATGCTGCAGTCCCATTTGCCCAAGTTGTGCAACAAGGATTGCTTGCATCCATAAAACCTGCAAAACATCAACATGCTTCAGAGATTCGTTGAGAATGAAAATAGATTTGTGATGAAGTTGCTGCATGAATATTATATTCTTGTTGGGGATTTTTACCATAAGTGGATGGATTTCTGATTGCATTATAGCCTAGCGAATTGGAATGACCATGAACAAACACGGAGCCTGGAAGGGTGGATGTCAGGTTTTTTAGCATTGCAGGGAGCCTCTCGTTGAAGTATGACACCATTTGGTTTGTTTCCTCCATGCATTCACCTGTGTGTGCATGTGTCTTGGAGACTGATGGGATGCACCCTATGGGTCCAATGTCAAACATTATTATCTTCCTGGCTCCCAACTTGTACAATCTCTGTCACACAAATTTCATCAGACAAGGTGACACATGCATGAGATCCCAAGACAATGTAAGTGTTCCTATTGAAACTCAAAGAGATGAGTTCTTTATGTACCTCAAATTGCTGGGAAAGCTTGTCAATGAGGAGTTGAGCAAAGAGCTGAGGCTTGTAGCGCATGCTTGTATCAAAGAAGTTGCTTTCAAGGTAGTTGTTGATGTAGTCATTGCTCCCTACGGAGAATACATATATGGATTTTGATAAATGCTCTGATAACTGAGTTGAGTTTCTGAGCATTCTGGGTAAATCCCACTCAACTGTCCTCTGAAACAAGTTAATCTGTACCCTCAAATTCAGACATTTTCCCTGCAAAATAGAGAGCATTCCTACGTAATCATCTTTTTTGGGAATCTTGTTTTCTTGCTGATACATTCACGGAAGACCAATTTCACACGGCCATTAGAAATTACTTTAATTATTATTAAGATATTTAGAGTTATATGTGTACTTGTTAGTTGCTTCTGAATTTGAGTTATGATCACTATATTTAAGTTTATAATCACTGCATTTGTTGTTAGTTAGTTGGGACACTTGAAATTATCTAAGATAAATAAGTGGGTATAAATTTAAATAGAAGTGGTTGGTTAATTCTTAATACTTGTCAATGATCATCCCCAAAATTTAATACCAGCTTTTACAATCCAAGGCTCAGCAACAGGTGAAAATATTTATGATGATAACTAGGTATAACAGTGACAACTAGGTATAACTGTATAAATCTTTTCAATCTAAATTCTTTTATTTTAGATTTGGGTAATGTAGGCTTTAGTATTATTTATGTAGAAGTGGCAGAAAATGTAGTGCAAAATGGTGTCCACAATTAGGAATAGACATCTCAGATGGAATTAGTAGAGAAACGACAGAGGAAACAAACTACTCTTGCCAATCCACCAAAAAGATGTCAAACACCAACTTCACCTCCACTCAACTCTTGTTCATTACTCAGAATTTTTGACTCAATGGCTATTTATAGGTGAGATTCTTCTTTTATTGTTAGTTATTGTTGTCTTCTTCTGTTGGAATCTTCTTTAATATAGAAAATAGGATCACAAAATATTTTTGCTCTGTGCTGGCAAGTAGGATCATGGTTACAAGTCCAAATTCCATAATGTTATGTACACTGGGGTAACTGTTGTTGCATCTGTGAATAATTTTAATTTTAGCAATATAAAAAGTTAAAGATTCTCAAACCAAAACAAACATAGAAAAAGGAAGAAACAAGAAAAAGAGAGATATGGCCATATCGGAGAGAGAAAAATCAATATAAAAAGAAAATCAGATTCAACCATACTTACAAGTATGCTGCCAGTTTCTGGCAGAATTCCACATGAACCAGATGCATAATTGACTCCAGTTAACGACCTTGGACCTCTAAAACTCATGTATGGTGGAGAATACGGTAATCCAAGATATTCAGCTGAGCATCAAAAGAAGAAAAAAAAAGCTTTTTTAATCTATCATAAGATTGTAAAAAAATGAAAATTATAAATTGGCTAATTATTAAGTCCAATAGGCTAGCTTAATTATGTGACTTAGCATCTAAAAGGTTTCTATAAACACCAATCCTTATCAGGATTTATTTCCTATATTAGAGGAAAAATGCTAAGAGCCACGAAAATATTTTTGTGAAACGGCACATGAAAACATAAAAATAAATAGTTAAATACACAAGTTTGCCTTTTGCATTTTGCTTATGTGATAAAACTGTTTTTTTTTTCTTTCTCTACTAATATCCTCACCTGATTAGTTATAAAGGTTTTGTAACAATTTTCATGGATAACAATTGGTGCTAAATAACATTACTGGTATTAGAAATATCCTCAACGAATATTAAATTAACAAATACAATTAGAGAACCTTTCCCTTAACCTATAAACAGGGGTCTAAGTGACCCTTCCAAGTATGATAATCTAATTTCTAACTCTTTCTATTACTCTATTGTGAGTTACCCTTGAGCATTGGAGTGGTGGACAGGAAACTTCTTCCGATATGTTTGAATTGAGAAAAAAAAAAAGGCTTATTTTAAATATTTTAAATTTTAAATTTACACTAACCATTTTCTTTCCCTCCATTCGCCCGGTCCAAATATATCCTTACAAAACTGTTTAATCAGCAAGTAATAGATACAAAAAAACTCACCTATGCAATACCAAAAAAAAAAAAAAAAAAAAACTCACCTATGAAATCGGCGACAGTTCTTCCATTAGTGAATCTTCCGGTGGAGCCCTCGGAGAAATCAGCACCATAAGGCAAGAAATTTGCTTTTGCAAAAGTTGGCAGCAAATTGTTGTTACCGCTGTCCAACAGGGAGTCCCCGAACACGTAGAGTGCAGGTGCAAGAGGGAGAGTGCAGATCGGGGACAGAAGGTGAAGGAAAATCAACGAGAAAAAAACAAATCTAACTGGTGTCCTTCTCATCTTTCCAGTTTCCACCACAGCAGACAGCTAACCAGAGATACAGAAGGAAAGTGTCTGTTTGGGGGAATGGAAAATATGAGGGAACGTGTAGTTAGAATCTTTCTCTGCGTTGGTTAATTTGGAGAGGAAACCCTGGAGAGAAAGGAACCGGCACATGAACTTTAATAGGAGGCTGGCTACAAAAGAGGCGCATGCAGCACATAGTGTGGGCTTCATGACACATACATTTGTAACTGATATACCAGGAGAGGGTTTTTAACATGTTTTTGACCAGAAAATCTGGATCAAGTGAGTAGACATTCACATTCTTACCATACAAAAAATGCTCAGGTTCAAGCACGCTGCACGCCATAGCCTAGATGAGTTGGCATGGGAAAGCCAAGAATTGAGGAATATATATATATATATATATATTCAGTTTGAGAAGATTATTACTTTGAAGGGACATTTGGCACACCGAATGTTTTGGTATTAATGAGAATTGGAGGTTCTGAATGCAAGATTTCAGCGTATGTTTGATACAGGAGATGTCTAAACATTATAAACTTTTCCTATAATTGATTGAAACGCAAGTCAAGAAGACTGCAGAGAAAAGAGGGGGGAGAGAAAAGGAACAAGACGAAGATGAAAGAATGCTTTGCAATCTTCTATGCGATCCTCACAAATAACATATATATACAGCTTATGCATGTATTAATTTTTTTCATTGATTGGACGGTAACTGTATTCTCTTAACACCTCTGAAAGCAATTTGTCCATGTGAATGTGGACAGTTTGCTTCCAATCCAGTGATGATGAGTTAACTGATGAAAGGCTGAACTTCAGCTTCTTGTTCTGTTACGTTGATGCCACAAATTTTATTGTAACTTCATTTTCTGGACTTTCTCATAATAGAAATATTCAAAGTTCAATTGATTCCGATCCTTATATAACAAAAGTAATATTCATAATATTTTAACATAATCCTGACGTACAAGACCATGAAAGATTAGATTTGATGATTAAATGAAGGGTGTTTTATTTTCGTCTAGTTCCAAGTCAACCAAACAAACACTCGTTCAAAGGCAAATTTTAAAATATGCACTCCATATATTAAAACTTTAAAGTGATATAAAATTAATATAAAGAAATAAAAAAAATGCAAAAACAAAAAGTGCAAGTTGTGCAAATAAAATACATTTTATTTGTATAGATCTTTAACTCAAGGGATCATATCTTTTTGAGACTATTTGATCAAGTGATCGAACGAATTCACCCAAAAACTTTAACCACCCCTTCCTCCTCACACGAAGTTTTAGACATCTCTTACAGTAAAAATACCTTATTTATTTATTGAACTTATATGATTTTTTAAAATTTTCCCCAAACCTCAAGTTATTATTTATTTACGATGATGCTTTGGTGTCACAAGTGAGACACATGCACAATCAAGTGACTAAATTAGGGCTTACATACTTAAAGTTTTTGATATATAGATCTTTCGTTCTCAATTTGATTGACGGCCCTAATTTTGTCATTTGGTTATGGTATGTGTAGCACTTGTGACCCTAGAGAATCATTCATTTATTTAACATTAAACAATAAGCTTTAGACTAATTAGGGTTGGAAGTTGGGATAAATAAGTTATGCTTTTAAGAAAAGAATTAAAATTTAAATTTTAAAATAAACACTTGTTGATAAAGTTTCTTGATCGCAATCATATTTAAAAAATTAATCTTAGATAATACTTGTAAGAATACTCCAATCAAAATTCAAAATTCAAAAATAAAAAACATGGATATTCATATTTTTTTTCTTAGTTATTAATATTAATTATTAAGTATTTATTAATTATTAGTTATATTTTAATACTTTATAAATTTTTAATATTTATTATGAAAATTAACAATTAATGGATACTTATACCAATCATCCAAAAAAAACTTATACCTTAAGAAAACAAAAAATAAAAACTAAAACATCATGCAGGCATTAAGAGGCAGAAAGAAAGAAGAAAGGCGGATAGGACTAGGCGTGAGGGAAATGCGTCACACAGTCACTTTCCATAGGATAGAGAGAAACATCCACTAGAACCGTACTATTACCGGCTTCGTGCATTATTTTAAGACATTATTAAAAGTTACAAAAAAATGGTTAAAACCCACTCACTTCAATTCTCACAACATTTCCTGCACTTATATATACGCTAGCAACGCCCACCAACTCCCCATTTCTCTTTTATTTCCGTTCCTTTCCAATAAGCCTCCAACGCAGACCTCTTCCTCCTTTTTCAATTTCCATATAACTGTTTCTTTCTTCAACTGGGTCGCTGCTTATTCCATTCCATGCCTTTGACTATGGAATTCAGAGTCATAGTTCACAGAGCCCAAAAAAAACTTACTTTTCCTTTACAGGGGCGTTCATCTACTGATTAGGTATGTGGGTTTTCATGAAGGCTCTCCTTGTGCTTTTGCTGCTTCCGTTTGGAAAGATCAGTGGCTCTGGTGATTATTATTTTGTTTTGGCTTTGTGGGTTGTTGAGTTTTATGGATGATGGGTTTGTTTTGGGGGAGAAATTTTGTTGCTGGCTTGTGCTCCTTTGTTTTGTTTTCAATGTTTTAAGAGTACAGTCACTTATTGTTGGGGGTACCATGTTTAAAGCGGCGATCCTTTTGATATTTTGTGAATAGCAAATTATCTCCTAAACCTTTCTGCAAGAACTGTTATTTGCATCATTAAACGGAAATTTTGATATGTTCTGTTTTGGCTGTTTTTTTTTTGTTTAAAAAAATTTGGCCAATTTCTTCGGATGAATGATGTATCTTTCAGGAAACCAGTAATATGACGCAGTTCTGTTGTTTTCCCATAAATTTATTGGTAATAAAAAAATATTTTCAGAATTGATATCAAAATTGAGAGTTCAGTTTCTTCAATTTTGTTGAATTAACATAAAATTGTGTCAACTTTGTGGCAGTGAACCTCTGTAGTACTAGTCTTCTGCAAGATGATTTCATTGTTTGAATATCAAGAGAGATCAAAGAATGGTTCGTCAAGCTGATTTAGTTATCATTGGTGTCTCTGTTGGGTTGGCCCTTGGAATTCTGATAGCTTGCCTTATATTTTTCGGCATAAGGTGGTGCAAGAAACGTGCTCGTCTTACACGATCTGTAAATGAGCCTAGTTTAACAACTCTTCCTATACGAACAAATGGATTAGGAACAAGCACTGACTTTAGTGCTTCTCTCACTAGTTCTATACCCGCTTCAAGGTCAGAAAATCTACAGAAAAATTCCCATTTCAATTGGTGGAGTCATCAAAACAAAGATCGGCTTGCTTCAGCGTCAGGCATTCCAAAGTACTCATACAAGTATGTACATTTCTCTCTGGAGCATGATGCTTACTCTTTCTTTCTTTATGTTTTTCAAATGTTCTGTTTATGGATAACTTATATTAGAATGAAAAGCATATAATTTGTTGATATCAGAATGTGTTGATTATTTGATTTGTGGAATTGGGAACTTTCTAATGTCCTTTTATAATGAAGTTTCTTTATATGTCTGAGCAACCCCCTTGCAAAATTTTATTTATATTGCATATTAGTTCAGAAGAAAAACTAAAAGGAGAAAGTAGGACATTGAATTACGGATGAAAAACTATTAGAGGGACATTAACATTTGTAATGGTATATTTGACACTTTACATGTTAAAGAGAAATTCAAAAGGCCACACAAAATTTCACAACTACCTTGGGACAAGGATCGTTTGGAACAGTTTATAAAGCCATAATGCCTACAGGAGAGGTGGTAGCTGTGAAGGTGCTTGCGCCCAATTCCAGACAAGGGGAGAAAGAATTCCAAACAGAGGTATGAGCAAATAACTATTTTGATACCAATTTTGTAGCAGACTTTTTTTTTCCTTTCTAATCTTTACTACTGATTTATATACTATTGGAATAGAAATCCTTAGTTATCCTATATTTTTCTTTCCCCATCTCTTTTCTTTTCCTTTCTTTTGATTGAGAGACTCATAAACAGAATAATTTTAAAGGTATTAAACCATTGGTTCTAAAATTCATAGATGACTTTATGCTTGTTGGTTAGACCTGAATCAAAGTGATAAATTCGGAGGAACCATGCAGATAATGATTATCCACATTTTCTTTAGTTACCCTATACATTAAAGAATTTCTTGTTCCTAGTTAAATTCAGTTAACTTACAGAAGGTATAGTGTGGTAGTTGCTTCAAACTCTATTTTGGAACATCAACATTCCTGAATGACCCGAGAGATCATCAGTTTGTGCATTGTGCAATATGGTCATCATCATTGAACATAAAAGCCTACCAAGGCAATGCACTCCTTTAATTTGGCAGACAGGATGCGTTATTAATTTAAAATGGCATGGAAGTTCACTTATTCACTTACTTCCACTAGGTTTTATTTAAATTGGTGACATCAGTTCTAACTTGAGCAACTCAAACGACTATACTGTAAATCTAACATCAGTCACAGCTAAGCTTGTTGAACATTTTATGATTTTTAACAAGATGTTGGTCCAGGTGCTTCTGCTAGGAAGGCTGCATCATCGGAATCTTGTGAATTTGATAGGATATTGTGTAGATAAAGGACAACGCATACTGGTTTATCAGTTCATGAGTAATGGAAGTTTAGCAAACCTTTTATATGGTAAACAGATATTTTCTGTTCATCTTAAGATATTTTCTTTAAACGTGACAGCTGTATGTGAAGACAAATAGACAGGAAGATCTTACTTCCTTTAGATGTTTTTAGTAGTCACAAAATCATTATAGTTTTCTTTCTGATTTTTCCTCTTTTTTTTTTAAAATTTTACTAATTAAGTTGTCTCTATTGTGAATATCTATGCATGCATCTAGGTGAAGAAAAGGAATTGAGTTGGGATGAAAGGCTGCAAATTGCTGTTGATATTTCACACGGAATAGAATACCTTCATGAAGGAGTATGTTCACTGATATTTTTCTCTTATACTATGTGAAAATGTTTTTGGTTGATATGAATATGCATGAAACAGGCAGTGCCACCAGTCATACATCGTGATTTGAAGTCTGCCAACATATTGCTAGATCACTCAATGAGAGCTAAGGTAAGCTTGTACCTACAAGTTCTTTAAATAGTCAGATTGCTGCTTCATTTTCTTAAATTTGCATATGATATTAAATCAAACAAGGTCATCCTTCCCTGGTACTGTGGTCCAAGAGAAATATATGAATTAAAGCATAATCAGGGAGAAGTTTGAAAAGTACTGTTTTGGAGATTTTATCAATGCCAAATCTTTTCAAATAGTTGCTGTAAAGAAGAATCTTACTATATGTGTCTGCATGCAATGTTGATTATATTCTTATACCATGCACCTGACATACATTCCCCTTCCTCCTTACCCCTCCTTTCTTCCTCACGCTGACACAGAAATAGCAAGAGATAAATCTTTTGGTGTTTGATTCATTAATGAGCTACTGGGGGTAGATTAGTCTTACTGTTAGGTTGCACATTCCTACGACAAAATAACTGATGAAGACATAGCAAAACTTATTCCAACATTTTAACTGTGAAGCCCCTGTCTTGTACACTCCTAGTAGTTTCTTCATTATATTCTTTTACTATAAGTTTATGTAAAATGACTTTCTAACATGTTATGGACATTTTAGAGTTACCGTCAGGGTGAGCAATTCGTAAAAACCAAAATTTGTGAGTGGGAAAATAACATTTTCATTGTTGGAATTTGTGCAACAACAGCTGAGTTATAAAGAAACAAAGTTTCTTGTCTAACTTGAGAATTGGCATATATTTGACATTTATAGTGTGAATTATCTTATGGTTTTTTGTCAGATATATTTATATTTAAAATTTCTGATTGTGTAGGTTGCTGATTTTGGGCTCTCAAAGGAAGAGATCTTTGATGACCGGAATTCTGGCCTTAAAGGAACATATGGCTACATGGACCCTGCATACATTTCCACAAGCAAGTTAACAACGAAGAGTGACATCTACAGTTTTGGTATTATAATTTTTGAGCTCATCACTGCCATCCACCCACATCAAAATTTGATGGAATATATTAACCTTGTAAGTTATTTTTGCTTTGAAAGAGAGCTTCTTCATCTTGAATTCTTCATACTAGCGTTGTTATAAATCTTCAGAGACCTAATGATTTGATTGATTTCTTTCTAATTTGCTTATGTGTCTTTTACTGCAAGGCTGCAATGGATCATGATGGTGTAGATGAGATACTTGACAAGCAACTTGTGGGAAAATGCAATCTTGAAGAAGTGAGGCAGCTTGCTAAAATTTCACACAAATGCTTGCACAAGTCACCTAGGAAACGACCCTCTATAGGTGAGGTATCACAGGGTATATTGAGAATAAAGCAAAGGCGCCCTGTGATGGAGGATACAATGTCATTTGCAAGCAGTAACTTTTCCAGAGCTGTGAGTCGATTGGAGGATCAACAGGTTGAATTAGCAAGGATAGCCACCATGAACAACAGAGAAACTGGATGAACACAGAACACTGTTACTTCTATTTGGGGTGACAAATCTTTGTACTTCTTTGAGGACCAAGGAAGTTTATAGCTAATTTAATGGGACAAGTACTACTGCAAAATATGGAAAATCAATGTCTCAAATTTTTGCAAATGTAGTTCTCTGTTGGCAGTTAACTCATGGAAGGCGAATTCACCATTTGACAATTTTGTGGCGAGAGAGAACAAATGCGGATTCCTGCATGTTACTTTAAAATAAGATTATTAATCCTTGTTTACCCCTTATCCAAACAAACCCTTTATATAGACACACCTCAAATCATTGTTCTCTTTCTTGTTTCCCCTGCGATAAACAGAATCAACAATTATTGTTCTGTTTAGTAAGGGTATGGAGTCCAGAGGTAAAGGAAAAAGTAATTAAAAATTCTATTTTATTTAATAATTTTTTAAAGTAAAAGAATAAAATGATATATTATGAAGTAACTTTTTTATTCTTCATTTTTTATTTTTATAAATATTTTATAATTTTCTCAATTTAAAAGTAAAAAATTATTTTTTTTTTAAAAATTCCTTCATCTAAACATACATTTAGAAAAACTTCAGTTTGCTAGTCACAACCAACAAAAACAAATCAAAAATTTCATAGCAGAATCAGCTGGATCAAGGTCAAATCATCCTCCCCTAATTTCTGATCATTTGTTCAATACAATCGAAAAAAGTTTTGCACACACTATACCGTACATAATGGTAGAAAACTGTTAAGTTTTGGGCGTAGAGGGGGAAGTATATAAAGTTGAGTAAATTTAAAGAAAGGTTAATTTCTTACCGGTAAGTTTTTGCACCAAAAGATTTCCCTTAATCTGTGTCCAATTTCCAAAACTAGCAAACAGAATAAAGTTAATTCATCTCTTCTTTTAAAACAATATTTATCATGTTAAAAGTATAATTTTATTACTTATAATCATACATTTTTTAATTTATCATACAATTTTAAACTTGATATTTTTAATAGTTTTGTTCAAAGTATAATGTACATTGATTCAAAACTCAAGAGTCGTCACTTTGGAAAGGTTTTATCTAGCTATTATCTCAGATTTGAAGGATTAATCTCATGACAATAATTGTAGAGATATCTTAATTAAAGATTAAAAAAATATAATATACATTATTCACATATACATACTAGTGATTATTATAAGAATAATTAAGATTGCACTCAGGAATTGTACTTTTTGATAAAAGGAAAACAATTATAAGAACTGTTAATTGTGATTATTTTGTTATTCAATGATTTACATAATTATGAAATTAATTTTAAGAATACTTCTTTTCATATAATAGTAATTATGACTAAATTTCTTAAAAAAGAAAAGTACAACCCATAATATTATGTTTATCAGGAATACGGTTCACAAGAGGCCCCATCAGGGAAAAAAATTATAACGTATAATAATATAATGTAGCATATTAGAACAATCAAAATTGGTAATCTCATCATGCATCGTTTGTCAAAGTAATTATTGTTTCTATTGCTTTAGTATATAAGTTGAATGGCACTACACATATTAGAATTTGTTAAGAATTTCTTAATTTTGTTTCTTACTAGGATTTTTCATTATTTTAATTCAAATCACAATGAATAATTTACTTATGCAAATTATTCAAGACAGGGAATTGGGAAGTAATTTAGCTTATAAATTTAATTCCCTATCATCACTGCAATTAAATGTGATTAATTTCCCTATTATTAATTAGTATATGTTAAAATGGATAAGGTTAATGTCTGAAAAAAAAGGCTAAGGTTATACACTATAAAATTAAGAAAATAAAATTTATCCATCATTTATACTATGAAATTTATGTTGAAATTTTTTAAAAAAATTTATAATTTGATTCTTGCTTAGTTTTTATTAAAACTTGTGATATATCTTAATCTTAAAATGAGATAGACTTCTCTCACCTTAAATTTTTAATGTACCAAAAACAAAAATTTATATTAAAACTTGTACAGGATTGCATTAATATTTTTAAATATAAATTCATATGTAATCTAACATTAACAGCTGTAATATAAAATATGCTTTTTATTTCTTAAAAAATTATCTTTTCAGTATTTTCCTATTAAAATTGAATTCGGATAATTACTTATAGGTTGGGTCATATATACCATGAAGGAAACTAAGTGGAAGACTGTTATATATATGACAATTTTCAACCCCTCGTAGTGTTAAATACTTATTCAAGTTTCTAATAAAGTGAAGAAAAAACAATCTTAATAGAATACTATTAAAATTAATTAGTTTTTTAGTATAAATTATTATTATTATATTATTTTAATAAGATTTTATCATATAATTTAAAGCTGGTGTGATACACTGAAAGTACATCTAAATTGTAGCCAAAAAATATATCTAAATTAAATCCATATCTGATATCTGTTACCCTTTGCAAAAGTTGCTATCATTTCAAATTATAGGAAATATCATCTCAGATTCAAAACCTCTTTCCTCAACCTTTCTTTCACAGTTCCTTAAGATGTCCATTCGCAAACAGAAAAGGCATAGGGCCCACAATTTTGCCAATCCCCCTCCATCACGTGCCGAAAGCCCCATGTCACGTGACTCCACTGGACAGTGTCACAGTGCCAATTGCTAAACCAGGGAAATGCCAGTGGACCCTTCTTCTAATCTATCTCACCTAACAGTACTACTACTAACGTTACCCTTCCAATGTTCATAGTACTGCCAGAATTTTCTGGGAAAGTAATGCGGAAAGAAAGAAAAAGGAAAAAAAAAAAAGGTTAGAAAGAAAACAACAAATAGCTGGTCCCGATCTAACTCAAAACAGAGACACTCGTGTTTTATTATCCTACTACCTTACTAGACCGTAGACAGGCTTTAACACGTGGCATTTTAATCTCGTTGGGTGTCCAAGTCTTTTTCCAATGTCTCCCCCGCTCCTCCTTGTTTACTTCTGTCTTCTGGGTTCTGATTCTGAAGCTGCATAGAGAGAGTGTGTGTGTGTGTTGGGGTGACTGAGACAGGGAGAGAAGAGGTGGGTTTTCAATGAAAGGGGAAGGGAAGATGAAGTCCAAGATGAAATGGGTTGGTCTGGTGGGGCTTGTGCTCTCAGCTTTCTCTATCTTTATACACTTTCTGCTTGCTAGATTCACAGAGCAGGGCATTGCAGAGTATCAGTCCTCTAGCACAATCTTTGCTTGGAGACCCATCTTTGAGAGAGCAGATTTTCCCACAAATGTAATATGCTAACACCAGGCACAAAGATCTCAACTTTTTCACCTCTTTGTTGACTCTGTTTTACTGCCAGTTTGGTTGGTTCTGTTTTCAATTTCTTCGAGTCCAGGTTTTTCTTTACACTGCTTTGATAAACCCCCTAGACTGCCTTTGTTCTAAGAGTCTTCATGGGGCAAAAATTTGGCTTTTTTAATTTCACAAAATGACAAGGATGTTGCATTCATTGTCATTTTCCGCACATGGGTTTTAATCAGATGCAGTGTTTGTTTTTCTTTTTCTTTTTTCTACGCCGAAGTAAGTTCAACTTAGTCTTTGTTCCTTGGCCTGGATCTGTCCGTTGCAACTCTTCACTGAATATGGATTACATTGAGTTCTAAGCATTCGGAGTAATAAGCTAATTAGCTTTTAGACTTTGTTTTTTTCAAGTGTTTACTTTTTGTTTTGCTCATTCAAAATCTTTACTCATAACTTTTGCTGCAGAGTCCCTCTTATAGAAGACTATGGGGTCCTGTAAGGTGTCTTGAATCCTTGTATCCCGACCCGAATCCAAGAGGATATTATGCTGGTTAGTACTCCATTTCATATTGGTGCTAATATTCTAATGCTTCAAATTGCCGGAGTTTATGCTGTTCTAATGACATTTATGTGCTGACCAAACTTATGAACTAGAAATTTTGTTGTCTGTTTATTGTTCCTTTTCGCCAAAAGTGAATTGAAAGTTCAATTCTAATCCTAATACGCATAATGGACTGCGTGGCTATCTGCTGCGAATTTTCGAAGAAGTAAAATTTTAAGTATCTAGTTTCTTTTACATTACTATAGCCAAGTAATGGCTTTTATGGAATAAATTTGGGTAAATGCACAAAGTTGTAGCAAATATGAGTGATGCAAATCTTCTTGCTATTGTTCTTGACGTTTATCCCGTAACTTCTATTACATCAGTTTTCCTTTGTATTTAGTGTTTTATTGGTACTGCACTTAACATATCATCGTGAATGTGTATGTCTCATACTAACGTGGCATAACAACTATCATGAAACAAAAAAATGGGGAAATGAATATATCACTGGTTGCATAAGAATCTTTCAATGGAAATTGAAATTCTGAGAAGGAAATGAATATTAAAGTACTGCTCATTCCCTCCTACCATGAGGCTTATAAGAAATGAGTTTCGGATAATCAGGTTATGATGCTTTTTCTTTGAATGCCTCTACATATGTAAGCATGTGCAGTGGCTCTTGGAAAATAGTTCATATACAGCTCTAGGATAATACTTCTAGTGGTAGTGTTCACGTCTGACTGGTTCTTGGCAACAATTCAAGTTCTCTTATAATACTAAATTCTTATTCTAGATGCTGCACTGACATGCTATCTTTTACTTATGGATGGGGAAACAAAGCACCAGGATGGTTCGGTGTCTGAATATGAATACCATCCTTACATTGGTTATATTGCCTATTTTTCACATTGTCATTGTTAGGCGAGTATACCCACATAAAAATGCATCTTTGAGTACACTTCATAGTCTGTACAACATATGCTAGGATTATCATAGTTGCAATGCTCATAAAGATTTCACCATGCAGATTATTGAATAATTGGATCTGTACATATGTTGCTAACCATTCAGGATATGCAGTCAATCTTGTTTCTTGATATGTTTGGTCTAGGATTTAGCCTAATTTGAATACCATTTCCTATATTTTCTAACGATGGATTATATGTAAAATTGAGCAATGCCCTTACTGAAGGGAGGTAAATAAAACAAAAAATTCTGTAGATTACTGTTAATTCTTATATATCACTCAAAGTAAATATGCCTATCTTACCTCTGACAGATCCTAGTTCACAATCAAATGGGTTTATTTTTGTCCGGATACAGGGTGGTTTTCACGAGATCAGGAATTCGGTGAGAATATTGTGTTTCAGCATCTGCATCCTATTATATTTAAATCATATTGAACTGATTGTATTATTATATGGTTCTTTCAGATATGTGATGTGGTTGTGGTTTCTCGACTCCTTAATGCTACATTAGCAATTCCTGAGATCCAATCAACAACTAGCAGCAAGGGAATAAGGTTCTTGTTCTTCCAAGGAATTACAGAAACTAACATTTAACTCAGTCTAATGTGCTCTAAGTTGATTTTTTAAACTATTTGTTTCTATAATTATTTATACAGCTCTCAGTTCAAGAGTTTTGCATACCTGTATAACGAGGACCAATTTGTACTGGCACTAGCAAAAGAAGTGAAAGTTGTGAGAACTCTTCCAAAAAATCTAAAAGGAGCAAGGAGAAAGAAGGAGATTCCTGTGTTTAAAGTACCACATTCGGCATCACCATATTATTATTTGCATCATGTTCTCCCTGTATTAAAGAAGCATGCAGTGGTTGAACTGGTTGTTTCTGATGGTGGATGCTTGCAGGTAAAGACAGTGTGTTCTTCTTCTGTTAGATCCATAGCCTGTTTTGATTTTAACTTCTCCTTACCGGAGTTAGCATTCAGAGGTTAATATGTTCAGACTTACGTATTTTGTTTTAAGTGGAAATGACCAAGCTAAGATTCAATGGATAATAGTAAGCCCTCTTTCTTTGCATTGCCATGACTTAAATGCTTCACAAGATTGCAGTGTAGTTGGCCATTTTGTTCACTTTTCAAATGATCTTGAGATTAAATTTTGACCTAACTTTTTTTTTCACTGATATACGATATTTAATTTTTCAGTGATGGGCATCCTATGATTGGATGAAGACCAATTTAGATGTGGGATATAATTAGAGAATTATATTCTTTTATTTTAGGGATTATATTCTGAACTTCTGGATTGGGGATTTGCCTGTGTTAAGCTTACTTGTGGACTAGTACAGTAATGTTTGCCATATTGAATGATATACATCATAGACGGTGCTCTCTCCCTTAATCTTTCTCTTTTCTGTATCAAGTTCTTTGGCTTCCTATCTTTCTCTTTTCCTTTACACTTTTTATCCTTTGGTGGTTATTAAAGTCCCTATGAATTAATTGTTTACTGCAATTCCCCGTTCCTATTTTAGGCCATTCTTCCTTCCGATTTTGAAGAATATCAAAGGCTGAGATGTCGAGTTGCTTTTCATGCTCTTCGGTTCAGACAGGAAGTCCAGGAGCTTGCTGCTAAGATTTTACAGAGGCAAGGGGAATTTCATTGTCACCTATCTCTTAAGTTTGTTGTTATTCTCTTCATTGGTCTTTTCCCCCTGGTTTTCTTTTTTTTTTCCTGTATAAGTCCTGATATGATTGTAGGTTACGAGCTACTGGTCGCCCATATATTGCCTTTGACCCTGGCATGACTAGAGATGCTTTAGCATATCATGGTTGTGCTGAACTCTTTCAGGTATATGATTCAAACCTATAATGGATGACTGCTAACTCTGAAGCCTTCTCAGCTTTTCATATCTGAGTTATGCCTTTAAATTCTTTGCAAGGATGTGCATACTGAACTCATTCAGCACAGAAGATCTTGGATGATAAAGCGTGGGATTGTCAAGGGGAAGCTTTTTGTAAACTCAGCTGAAGCAAGACTAAAGGGTTCTTGTCCTTTAATGCCAGAGGAGGTAATAGGATATGCTTTAAACTTCGGCCAAGTCAAATTGTTCAGTGTCAGTGAATTGGTTGGATAGACTCTCCACGCTTTGTTGTTAACAATTGTTGCAATTTTATGTTGATTTTATATTAAAAATTTAAGGACATATGTTAAGGAAAAGAACTACCCATACTCCCTTGCAGATTGGTATTCTTCTGCGTGCTTATGGATACTCATGGGACACAATTCTATACGTATCTGGGGGAGAAGTCTTTGGTGGTCAAAGGACATTGATTCCTCTTCATGCTATGTTTGAAAATGTTGTTGATAGGACTTCTCTCAGCACTCCTTGGGAGCTGAGTCGGATCTATGGGCAAGAGATTAACCTTGTTGATGCCCATCCTGGGCCACCACCTTTCATTGGAGAAGAAACAAAGCTTGAAGCTTGGAAGAATGCAGGTCCACGTCCTCGCCCACTTCCTCCACCTCCAGCAAGGCCCAAATCATATAACATTGAGGGTTGGTGGGGTTGGGTAGCTGAGAGTGATAATGAGCCTGATAGTACAGTCATGGAGTTGAGGACCAATGCCCATAAATTACTGTGGGAGGCTATTGACTATGTGGTTTGTGTTGAAGCTGATGTATTCATCCCTGGATTTGATTATGATGGGAAGGGACATCCAAATTTTGCTAGCTTGGTGATGGGGCACAGACTATATCAGTCAGCTGCATCAAAGACATATAGACCTGACAGGTAAATACCTCTATCTGGATATATTTTGTCCATGTGTGTTATTAATGCATTGAGTACAATTTGGGTTGTTGAAAGAATCACTTTGAAACACCTTCATACAATATGTTTGCTTAATTAGTCAAGATCAGGACATGTGGCTTGAAAACATGTGCTTTTTAACCACCTCAAGTTATAGATCAAATGCCAGAAGGTTTTGAAATCTCTGTATCTATTAAACTTTGTAAGTTGAAGAGCTAGCAGCTTGCATGAGTTTCCAAATTAAGCCTGAATATATATTTCTTGTTAACTTTGCCACTGAAATTGCAAGACAATGTAAATCAATGTATCAGAGAAAGATGAGTGAAAAAGTATTGATAAATTCATCACTAAAACACTAGCTTAAATAATGCTATTTGAAGCTTGGTGAGGATTTGCAATTCTGAATACTTTGCAATCATACTTCTCTTGATGCAGAAAGGAAGCTGCAAAACTCGTAGAAGAGATTCGTGACCACCTGTATCAAGCAAATCATACCTGGCTAAAATCAGTTCGGCGGCATTTGAGAAAAACATTACTAGATGGAATTATAGAAGCATCAAAAAAATCAAAACCATTATCCTTTATCTCTCATCCAGTCCCTGAATGTTCTTGCTTGAGGCATGAATCCTTTGACACATCAAAGAATTCTTCTAGTCCTTCAACTTCCCAAGTTCGGTCTGCTCTTGGTCTCGCTCGTCAGTGCCCTGCTTGGATGGACATGGGTTCAGTTTCCCAATTGAAAGAGAAGGAAAATGAAGAAGAGCTAGATGAGGATGACTCTGTATCATCTGGGTTGTTCTTTAGGCAAAGTGGTGTAAATAATGAAGGTGATGGAGAAGTAAACAACAAAGAAGAAAACCAATTTGAGGATCAAGAAGAGCTTGAGGGTGGGGAATGATGACATCAAGATAATGAGTTGATGGTCCATCTGGCGATTTCACATCAGCTACAGTTATGTACATAATCAATTCTGGCATCGACCTATTGCCTACTGGATTCAGTATTGGTAGGAAGCAGCAGCCAAGCCATTTAAATTTGGTTCTGGAATTCACAGGAACCCATTTACCAGTCGAGAACCGTCTGTGTAACTCTATTTTTTAGCTCAAGTAAAATACATAATTTATTGACCCCATATCAATTTTGATGTAGCCCAGCATGATCTTAGTAGTTAATATAAGGTCTAGTTCAATTTTGGTTCTTTGCTAGGAAAAACTTCCTGGGTAATCCTGTTGCATAGACTGTATTTAACTGATGCAACACTGGCAAGAATTCAACACCATTTTTGTACCCGATGATAAAAGTATTTCACCCATTTTATCTAGTGAGGGAGAACTGTTGTTAAAGCTTCAATTAGGATTTCTTATTTCCCTCACTTTTTTTTTTTTTTCTGCATGGTTGTGGGAACAATGCTTATCTCAACCGTTGCTTCATGATCATTGTTTCCACCATATTTTGTAACTTGGCACTTGCATTCCATATATTGTTGCACCATAGCAAAATAGGATGCATTAATGTTTGACATGTACAGCATCCTGTTCAACACATTTCTAGTTAAATATGAACTCTGCATTCTTTTGCTTTAGTCTTTGATTTCGACGCATCAAATGCCGTAACAACTTAATAAACATCCTTTAATCCGATTTCAACTTCAAAAGCACCAGGCACACTGGAGCCAAAGGGGATGCGGTGTGGGGGAGTTGAATAATATTTATTGCTATGATCATCAACTTGACTATTTATCACTATAATTTTGGACACCGTGCCAACCCAACTTGATCTCATTTGAAACTTGCATGACTGTCGTAGTCTGGTGGACGGAGCCTTCGACGGCCAACTAATGCTGCCATACATATTAATCCATTTAATGCACACTCACTCAACCTAAACCTTTTAATGCTATAATATATAATTTAGTGACCTAGAAAAAATAAATTTATATTACAATTAGAAAATTTTTAAAAGTCAAACTTCAATTTTCGTCTTAATTAAGAAAAAAAAATATAGCAATCAATGGTTCATTATATGGATTGAGAATTATATAAAATATTATCAAGCACACTTAGCCATTAAAAAGAAAAATAAAGAAGCACAAACATATATAACATTTTATTTCAGATCGTCCATGTTTCAAAACCAGAATCATTAAAATGTACATTTTATCTGGATCAAGCCAGCATGGCAAAAATGAACTGAGCCACCCAATCCCACTTTCCCTCTCCTGAAGAAACATAAGAAAATAAATTGAAAAGAACAAAATGAAAATGAAGGGGAAATCTAGGTGGCATCTCTTCTGAGCCTCTTAAGAGTGTGTTCAGAATCCTCACTGCCGTAATCAACTACTGAACATGCTATAGCTGGATTGCTCACAAAATGGTTTTCATGACCCTGAACAAGCAATATTTGATATTTTAAGATGATTTCAAAGCGGGAAAAAAAAAGATTAAGCAATGCCAGTTCTGCATCCTTAGAACTGATAACAACAATAATATACTTCCTCTACAAAGTATTGGCAGCAATTTCTTCTTCCTTTATCTCGTTTTTAATAAATGATCTACATTGGCAATTATTAATTGAATGTCGAAGGAGCAGTAAGTTAGTAAAAACCTTGCAAAAAATCCGTAAAAACTCTATTCAAAAGTCTGAACAAACTTTGTCTGGAAACGAAAGAAATAAATCTAAACAAACCTTTGAGCTAGATGCCGAGGCGGCCAACCCAGTATTTGTTTGTCTCCCAACATCAATTTGCACTGAGACACTAGCCTTGGACAAATCCACACCTGACGACTGCAGCACTTGTGTGAGAGTATCTAATATTCTGTTGAACACAAAAACCCACTCAACAAGGGCACAAAATTGTATCCACTTCGATGAGATACTTGAGGTAGTAGTTTAATCATTAATGTGCCAAAAAATGAGTTTCCCAAAAGGGTACTGCTGCGCCACTAATGCTATACAACACTTAAAAGAGACAACAAATGTGTAGTGTTTCTGAATTGCATGTCAACTAGTGCAAAAAATTTTTGATGTGGCATATTTGCACAATCCAAAGGTAAATCTAACGGAGAAGAAATAGGTAGAAGTTTTTGTATGTGTAAATTGCTGTTTATATGGCATTACCCTATTTTGTATGATACAGGCAGATGAGAAAGAAAACAATGTCAACAGCAACAAAGAAGCCTGTGGAAACTTAAAAAATGTCTCATGCCCAATTGGTCTTTCTTTCTTTTTTTCCAGAAAAATCTCATGCCCAATTAGAAGCAGCGGCAGCTCTCATGTAATTTATGTTGGGCCATACTCCTAAAATCTTTGATCAATAAACATTGTCCATGTTAAATTGTAAAGAGGCCTTGACAAGACTCAATTGGAGAAAAAGAAATACACAATTGATCATCAAAGCATATACATTCTGTCGATCAACTTGGCTTCAACCTTAACTGCTAAATGATTTGATTGTGGAATAGCAAGCTTCAGCATACTTTAGACAGAAGGAAACGGCTATCAGATTTCAGTAACAAAGTTACTAAACCACGCTGTCACTACCATTCAGACATTCCAGGTTTTTTCACAGGTGTTGCTAGATTTTCAAATTGACAGGATCACTCTCAATAGAAAGAAAGTAAAACAAACAAATAAGTTGTATGAAGTATCGTACACATAGCAATCAATAAGCCTTCTAATTTGTATATCTTCATACAAACTTATTTGTTTGAGGGGGAGAAATCTGATGACAGAGAATAACGACGGACAAGATGATCAATTATGACTCGAACAGAAAGGAAAATATTAAAGGACACTATACACAGGAGTTCTATTTGTTGAGAACTCTAAAGGGTGCAATACTACCACTCTAATACCATGTTAAAATTTTAGAGATTACATGGAAAATCGAAGAAAGAGATAGAAGGAATACAATAAAATAGAATTCACTAATAAAGCTCATAATACCTGTGATACAAAACACTGACATTAACAATTATTCTATTTATATTAAAAGTTGTCAATCAAAATTATTTAACATAATTGCCTTTTGTCTTTCTCTCTCTCATTGGATATTTTTCTCTCCCTAGTAAAAAATTTCAACCTTCGTTAATTGAAAAAGAAAAAACCAAAGAAGACTAACTTGAAAAGCAATTGCTCTTTTACTCATCCAAAAGAAAAAAAAAAAATTTCTTTATTTTCCAAAGTTTTGGTTAAAAGCAACCTGTTACGAGTTAAGAGATTTTTAGAAAGAGAAAGAGGGGTTCACTGGTCTTCGGCCTAATTTTTTTATGATAACAATGAGACAACAGAAAGAGAGAGATGGGCCATGGGTCCCTATGTGAGAAAGTTAAAATGGAGAACAAAGACAATTGAAGAGAAAGCAATGGTTGAGCTAGAGAGAGAGAAAGCCAAATGGATAACCAGTAATGGAGAGTGGTACCTGTTGGCATAGGAAGAGAAAGGAAGAAAAGCGAGAAATGGAGAAACTAACAGTATGACTCAAACAACCACAACCTGTTTGTTGTTGGGAAAAAAAATGGGAAAATGGTTTTCCAGTCCAACTGAAGAGGAGGATGATATTAGCCTCCAAATGAAGATGAGGAGGTTAGCATTCCCCTATACACACGCACACAAACAGAGATACCTGTTCACTAGTCTCACTAAATACAGGAGCAACGAAGAAATCAGGGAAGAAAAATTCTTGTGAACTTATCAAAGAAACTCACCTCTGAGAATAGGCACTTGAGATGCTAACTGACCCACTGTCAATTGTCAGCTCCTCCAGTTCCTTCAATGTGTTATCTGGAGTAGCACAGTTGCCCTTATGGGAAGGCATGTTGTCAGCATTAGATACAGGTTCCTGCAAATGCTGGGTCGGCATACCACTGTTTACAACTGGGTCAAACATGTCCAACCGCATTTGCATGCTCAAGGGTACAGCTTCCGTAGCTGAACGAGGGGAGTGGCCCTGCTGAATAGTTGTTGACAAATCAGATTCTATTGGGTTCTGTGCATTTTTGGGCAGTGATGGAGATACACCATCATTGTTCTCATGAGCAGACCCATTTTGTATAGCTTGAGAAGGATCTGTAATATTTTCTGCATGCCCATGATGATTTCTCTGATACAAACAGTCGAGACCATTAAAATTTAGATAAGGAGCCATTATTATTACTATTATTATTAATATTTCTTGGCACTAAGTGAGAACTCAGAACCAACCAGTACAATAAATATATCAAGAAACTAGTCATCCTTAAACTCACTCAAAAATATTCATAATGGCCAATATACAAATGAATGCTCATACAATCAGGCAATCACCATTATGCAATTTATCAGGCAAAATTAGACAGCCATATAAACTAAAATCCAATTTTCATGAGGTTGCATCTAGTCCTTAAGCAGACATCTATAGTCCAGAAAGAAAGATGAAAAAAATGTTTTAACTACTGAAGAGAAAGTCCAATAGGGATATTTGTCCCAACTTTAAGACACCATAAACATAATGTCAAAGACCAACTCTCCTAAAAGCTTAAGCAATGATTATTTATACCTCTTAACACACCTCACACATAAGCCCTTTGGTCTTGAAATGTGGACAATGAACAGGCCGGCCTTACCTTGTGTTGAAATTCAATTTAGTTATGAAGAATGTGGGTGGCAAAGATCATACTCTTGACTGCTGCTTATAGAGGCTTTGATATCATGTCAAGGAACATATCTCCTAAGAGCTTAAACTGTTAGGTGAAGGCTTAAGAATGATTTTATATCTCTAACACAAACATTAAGACATCGACAACCAAAGACAACACGTAATTTACTTGAAAGTAGTAGGGGAAAACTAACACATGCCAGGCCTTACAAGTTAATTCAAATCAAGGTTGTAAAACTCGAGATCTTACCTTGGATCGGAAAGGGAGTGTAGACACGTAAAATGTGAGATCGTAACACGGATCGTAAGATCCTACTTTTATATATATATATATATATATATATAAGCAAAATAAAAATTTAATTAAACTCTAATTTAATTAAACATTTAATTAATTTACTTCCCACTAAAATAGAAATGTAATTATAGAAAGAATAAACAATAAATAAAAAAATAAAAACATTTAAATAAACATTACATTCCACAATCCATTTCCACATAGCACAGATGTCATCAACAGAAGCTATATGATTTCAACAAAAAGAGGTAAACCCACTCCCAAAAAGTAAAAAAGGATCACGGCATAACTAAGAGAAAGACCCAAAGTAAAAACGAGACTTCAGATGTACTATCACAAGCACGGCAACAGAGACGCACTCCCATCTCAGACGCAGTCCCTCTCCCACCATGTACCAGAAGGCGGAGAAGCTTCCCCACCACATACCAGAAGATTCAGAAGAACCAGAACCACCAGATGCACCACCACACAGCATCGGTCGCAATAGGCAGAAGCTCCTGACGCACCACCCATACGGAGACGAAGCCCCATACGAAGCTCCCACACGTAGACAAAGTTGCAAACGAAGATGGAGGAGTCGAATATGGCAGAGAAGGGTCAGTTTCGATGCTAGGGCTGGGTATTGTGCAAAAAAATGGGTTTGGGATGGGTCAAATATGCAAAACGGGTTGCTGTTGGTGGGAACGGCTGACACAGTTGGATCGTGTGATCCCACCATTTTCACGAGCCAGCATGGCGATCCCACAGAAGCGAGTTCAAAGGTAGAAACGGGATCGCAGAGGCTTGAAAAAGTCGTAAGATCGTGCAATCCTACGATCCAACTCGCGATTTTAACAACCTTGATTCAAATTACTAGCATGGTACAACTTGTGATGCTTTAGAAAACATATCGCAGACACCATTAAAAATACACATGCACCCATAAAATAAATAAGAATCCACTCAACTGAAAATGAATGCATGATCCATAACAAAGGTTGTAGCATGAAGCAGTGCCTGGTCCAAATAGTTGAACATAGGGATATACAATTGATGGTGGCAGGCATTTTAGACAAATTTTGGACGCAAGGTCAACTGTTTTTCCAAGTAATCACGATGGTCTTTGAGAGCAGAGATGTGAGAAGAAGCAACAAAGATTAGAAGCATGCTATGCAAAAGTGCTAAGGTAAGCGAACCAGTAGAAAATATCCGCCATTATGCCATTTGAGATTGAAACATAACTATGGTAGATAGCTTGATTAAAATGGGTAGAGGAGGAATAAGATTCAGGACAGTTGTACACAAAAGCTGCACAGAAGCTTATTGAGATCTTATAATTGCTAATTCTAAATCAATGTTGGCTAAAATAAGCTATAAAAATTAGCTATATATATATATATATATATATATGAAATGTTAACCTTCTCTCCTTCATGTACGGTTAGCATCTTTTTTTTTTTTAAGTTGGACACAAAAATCCTTGTATGCAACTAAAGAAGAGTAAGATGCTAACATGCATGAGAAGGAGAGAAGGTTAACTATTAGGTTATTGATTCTTTTAATGGGTGAAAGTTAAGAGGTTAATAGGCCATATCATTTAAGTTAATTATGAAATCATAATAGTAGTTTTTATGTCTGACTAAAAAAGAGTAGGATGCTAACTTGCATATGAAGGAGAGAAGGTTCTATATATATATATATATATATATATATATATATATAGGTGAAGATCTACTTACTCTTGATGTGTAAGATTTGTGCACTTACATCATTGAATAACTTCTAGTAGAAAGTAAATTTTACCAATCCCATTCCAATCTTTGAATCATACATCTTCAACATGCAAAGCAATATTTTTTCCCTTCATTTATTTTCCAGCAAAGGTGATAAAGATATTAAAAATCCTGGACCTTTCACATTAAATTAAAAATAAACACCTTATTCATATAAGATGTTAAAGTTTCTATCAGTTCTGGAATTCCCATAGACGCCTACTTTTAATTTAAAGGAAACAAAAAGTTAAAAAATAAAAAGATAAAAGATAAACTTCCAAAGACTTGGCAATATAAAGGGTCCAGGTCCATTTTTAGGGCACATCATTACCTGCCCCATGACTTCTAAGACAAATGGAAACCTAGAAGTTGACATTACCCAATTTTTTTCCTCCAAACTGTAGTGTAACCAGCATGAACTGCCCATATGGCTGACTACCAACTTTCTTCCCTATATACAAGTTACTCTCAGTATAAATAGGCATAGTCGTACAGTGGTCTGCTTTCTCAATTGATATTTAGCTGATTGAGTACATATCTAGTCCCACCCTACCCAACACCAGCATGGTGTAAATGAAACTACTGTCTCCATGAACTGTGTAGAGAAAAAACATCTTGGAAAATCCAAGAAAGGTGCTTTGAACACTGTAACATCAATAGGGTTAGCGGTTTGGATTTGTTCAGTTTAGAGGGAAAAAGCCATCTAAACCAAATCAATTGGTTTTCCTATGTTGGGAACCAATCAATTTGGTTCTGATTGGATAACCAAAACAAAACAAAAAGAAAAAAAAAACAAATGTTCGGTTTTGGTTTTTCAGTTCGATCTTTTCAGTTTAAGTTAGTTTGGTTCAGTTATAAACTCCCCTAAACATCAATGTGACTATGAACTTACAATGTCCTGCATATGCATGGCATTTCATACATTGAAGGCCCAAATGAACATATTCGCTCAGCATATGCACACACAACATCATTCCAAAGAATTTTACCCATGGAATTAATTTTGTTGGCTCCTGATTCCATCCATGATAAGACTGCTCATAAATTTGTAATTTTTCTTGTAGAAACTGAATATACTCGATAACCTACATATAAAAATCAAATTTCTTAATTTAGATTATCAGAAATAGAATTGTTAGAATGATTAAAAGAAACAAATGATTGAAAGAACTACCTCCAACAAGAATGTTGCCTTATCTCTTTTTTGATCATTTTGAGGTATGATCTCTCTCAGAATCTGAAATCTGGCTCACAAATATAAATCTTTTCAGGTAACCATATATTAGTGTTATTAGAATTAAGGGGCCAACATTCATCCATAGCTAGAAACCTGAAGAAGTAAGTTTTCACTCAAAATCTAGAACCATTCTCTTGCATGAATGAGTCAACAAATGTGCAAATGCAAAAAGTGAAGGTTCAAACTTCAAAGACCGGACAATGGTCCCTTCATGTATCCAAATTTTCAACTCACAACCATGCTACCATCCCATAATAATTATAAGTGATAATGACAGTAAGTAATACAGTTTTGCTCCCACTGCCAACAATCCCAAGGGCGGGTAAAAAAATGAGCTATAAAACTCGACCAATCATTATTAAAAGCAAAAAAAAAAAAAATGAACATTAGCGTCACACATCACATTAATCAGACGTAAATGTAGAGACACCATGCATCAGAACCGGTTAAAGCACGATTTACTCGGTATACAATAGTCAAAATTCAGATAAAAAGAAACAGCTTGCCTTTCGTTAATCTTGCTCCTTCTGCGCTGCTCAGTCTCGGAATGCTTTGAACGATGTGCGTTCACCCTCTTCCCCCGGTTCGCTTCATCCGCCTTCACCGCCAGTCCTACCATAACCATTGAATTTGAATCCTCGTACACAAGTAAAGCATAAAAAAGAAAAAGAATTGAGAGGTCCGTGGAAACCCTCTCTGGGTCCAGAAGGTGAGTGGGAAAAGAGCAGAGAGGCAAAGGGAGGCGAACCTTTGGGTGAAGAAGAGCTGTTTCCAGTAAAGTGCTCCTCATCATCGTCTTCCAGTTCTTCTTGCCGGCCTTTCGCAGACCTAGCCATCTCCCCCGCTATGCTCCGAGAAATTTTCCCGAGAAAATCGAAATCAAGAAAGGAAAAAAACAGAAAGAGAAAGAGGAGAGAGAATCACAGAAAGGGGGAAGTGGTGGCGGGGAGGAGAGGCGCCGGCAATGGGGGCTCCGACGAGGGGTTCCGACGGGTCTATATTAAAAAATGCGGGTTTTTCATTTTATGCACTTATTTATTTATTTGGGTACGTTCGGTTCTGCTGAAAGAGTGAAGACTGAGAGAGGGAGAGGGAAGGAAGCCCCAGTGCAGGATGAGTCGTAATTCGCCCATTCTGGCCGTGCTGGGGCCTACCGATGCTGAAATTCTCGAGGTTATAATGGAATGAAGTAAAATGATAAAAAAATTCCGCTACATTATTTAAAAAAGTTTTAGTAAGAAAATAGAGAATTTTGTTTTCTTCGTGATTAAAGTGTTAAAAAAATAAATGAGTATTTAATAAAAAAATCATTCCTTTCCAAATCTCCCGCACGAAGAGAGTGTAAAAATATGAGAAACCTTTTTTACCACTCCAAATAAATGAAAAAATAACACAAAAGTTATCATTAAAATAAATTTATAATATTATATAATATAATTTAAATTGTTGAAAATATTATTCTCATAATCTATCCGTGTATAATTAAAGTAGATTTTGATAATAATATAAAATTACAAGTTTTTTTATATAAAAAACTAGGTTTTATTATATCTTGATTGAATTAATTTAATTAAATTTGTGATATTATTAAATATTTTTTTAAAAGATGTTAATTTTTAATCCAATTTTTTTTAATTTTAATAAATTATGTTATCTTACAAAATATTAAAGATTTGAAATAGATATAGTGCTAATTTAATTTTGAAGCATATACAATCTAAGAGAGATACTATAATTAAGTGAAGATATTACTTTAAATATAAAAGTTTGTGGTGCATGGTCGCTTACTTGAATAAGAAAAAAAACCTAAGTAACTATAAAAAGAGAGTTATGACATAATACTATAATAGTAAAGGAGGCAAACTAAGAGAACTTCATAACACTACAAAAGATAGAGCAAGAAAGTACAACACAATATAAGAGAACAATACTCAACATGTTTGTTTAGATTTGTTTGTTAAAATGATAATGAAACTTTGTTAATTTTAGTAGAAATTGGATTAAATCATTGTTACTCAATTTTAAATATTTTAATGTTATTATTTTATTTTTCTATCAATTAATTTTAATAAAGTTTTAAATGAGTTTAGTTTGAGTTTATTCTTACTAGTAATTATTAGATATCAATTATAATTTTTAAATAAGAATAGAATTAATAATTTGATAAATTATGTTTAATTAAAAAAATAAAAGATATAATTGATTATAATTTTTAAAATTTATTAAATATATTTCCATGAATACCACATCACATCGTACGAGTTCAGTTGGGTGAATATAATATTGCATCTTCTTCTCCTTTAAATTAAAACGTTATGGTCTCTTAAAAGTTCAACTGTCCACACTTTAGTAATTATAATTATGTTGTTGGTTGAGAAGAGGAACATTTCATGGATTCTCAATGCTCTAATACTTATAACAGCAGTGGAGGAAGGGCGAGGGCAAGTTACACTTTGTTGAGATGATTTGGCTTGGCTTTACTTGAAGCAGTCTCCCTATTTTGAGATGAGGATATATTGGCTATCCTTTTCTACAAGTAATGTTATATTTTTTTAAAAAAAATAATTTAACATTCTCCTAATTATTTAAAAATAAAAAATTGAAGAACTTAAAATTTTAAACATTAAAAAATCATTTAATATTTATTTTTAAATAATTAAAAGAATTATTCTACTGATATATTAAAAAATTGTAAAAATTTCTCATGTACTGCTACTGTCAAATACTTTATTGAAACACATGGATGTCCTCTGAATTTGAAGGGAAATTTAGAAAGGACAAAATGAAAGACTGAAAGTCATTGAGAAGAGTATTTGAAATAAATAATTTATCAGTATATAAAATGATATCTAGGAGTGTTGTCTTGCCTAGTTGCCTTGCCTGCTCTTGCCGTCGATCATATGTGTCCTGTGTGATTTGTTGGCTCTGTTTGTTTCTTTAGCCTATAAATTAAACAAGGCAAACACTCATGTTGTTCAAAACATAAAACATGTCACTAATCAACTGCTAATTAATGGATAATTGAACTTAAATGGCACTCTTTACTCTTGTTGATTTGAGGCCTGCATTTTGTTGCCCAAATTACATTGTGTAATTGATAAGAATTCAAGATGATAATGTAACTAGAGGAAATGTTAGAGAAACAAGTATGTAATTGTTGGCCCAATCACAATAAAAAAGTATGTTAATTCGGTAAAAAAAATTTATATTATCAAGAGTTTAAATTTTAAGATCGTTATTTTAAAAAGTGTTTTATTTAACCAACACTTCCAACTTTAAAAATTATTCTCGTAACAATGCCTTGATCAAAGACCAAAATTATTCATGTGGACTATAATAACAATATAATAAGCAACTATCGGTGCATTAATGGTATATATTTACCTAGTTCTTGATGATTTTGTTGAACGGAAGCTCATCTTGAAATAGTGCTATCGATGTCGATCATTAAGTTTGCAAGTATCTTTGCATCCTTGGCAGCATTCAACGAAATGAAAATATACATCCAGATAAAGAATTTTCTATACACGAAAACTATTCAAAACATTTACAAGTTAGTAGGTTCTAATGATTATCCCTCTTTCCCACCCCATGTCACTTGCACTCCCAATTGAACACAATGGATCTTTCCTACTATTATAAAGCAGCCATTGTTAATTCTCAAGTCACTATAACAAGTAACATTTTTATATTTAAAAAAAAAAATCTCTCATGCATTATCCAATTCATAGGAAAATAAAGCATTCAGAAGAGGATGAACCCTCAACCATTAAAAGTTCAATTTAATTCACTCTCATTTTCTTCATCTATGTAGTTTACCTTGCAATATTTGTTATCAACTGCTTCTATTTTACAGGTCACAACTTTTGAATTAATAGTTCCCTTTCAGAATTTCATGGCTAAAACCTTTATCTATCCTACAAACTCTTCCATTCATAGAAATCCCAATGTCACCGACCATGAGAAAGGAGGAGTTATAATTAATAATTAAAATAGTTAATTAAATGATAATTTAGATATTAACTTATTAATTGAGGGTAAAGTTAAAGTTTTCTTTTACTATATACATTTTATAAATAATAATAATAATAATAATAATAATAATAATAATAATAATAATAATAATAATAAATAGATAGTATAAGAAGATAAGGTTAAAATTTGACAATTACCTGATAAGAGAATAGGTAAAAAACAAATCGTTCAACAGATATACAAACATTAAACTGAGCATCAAAATATAGGAAAATTTTCTAATCTTACCGTAATACTAAAAAGTGTTACATCTTTTATTCACTTTTTGATAAGTGTTGTTTTCAAATTATGAGTTGGTCTGATGCTAAAGTTTAGAAGATAATTACATCTTGTTTTAATATTACATTATAACTAAAAAAACATGAGTGAGTTAGATGCTGAAGTTAAACTTTAGAAGATAATTTATCCACTTTTTCAGGACTAGGATAGAATTACAAAACATGAGCGAGTTTGATGCTAAATTTAAGAAGATAATTACCCACTTTTTCAATATTAGGATAGGACTAAAACTTTTTCCCAAAATAACTCTATCCTCCAAATTTGACTATTTGTTTAAATGTGGGGATCTGTGAACGATGGAAAGTATATAAAAAAAGATGAAATTGCTCCTCATTTTAATAAAAATGTAAGCAATCTATAGAGGATCATAATCATTGGGTAGAAACCCAGTTTACACTGTGATAATGATAATACAAAAGTGCAGTTGCAAATTAAAAAATAGGGTAATCTTGGGAGCACCACCAAAATGAGCATGTGGGATGCAAAGGTCAACCAAAACCAGAGCCACCAGCACTTCAAGAGGAAGAAAATGAAAGGAGGCATATGACATAGCTCTAGTGTGTGTTTGGGCACTTCTCCACCACGAGTCTATTAAGAAATGCTTGAACTTGGTTATTGTAGGCCTGCCTAAACCACAAAAGGAGTTGTTGTTCCTATGATGATCCAGAAAAATATTATAATGCTAATCATGACTCCTGGCCCTCCAGTAACCATCCAACGACCCATTTCTGAGTGTTCCCACTTAATCTATAGTTTGGTCCACAAACATAATCACGGGCAATTATCATACGCGCGGCATTATGCAATTAAAATAACTTAATACACAAGGGGAAGGATGAAGACAACTCAGTGTTGTTCTTCTACATTTTTTATGTTTGCAAGGCTCAAACATGTGGAATATTTGGTGAAGAACTATCTATGCAATTAGGAAAAAAAAACTTCAAAAAGTACTCTATCTTTTGCTCTTCTTTACAGTGAGGAAGATCTGTCTCCACTTTGCTATTGCTTTACACAAGAACCTGTTCCTCAAAACATGAAATTTATCTTCATGATTCCTGTGAAGATTAACCAGGAAGGCAGGCACACAAGTTGCTTTAGTTCATTCAGAACCTTTTTTCATGTACAGAAGCATGGGTCCTCCCTTTATAATCAATACCAATTGGGTTTGCCTTCTGATGGAGGACTGTGAATAAATCAGAGGCACGTGTTCAGCCGAGATCATGTGCTTCTCAATGGTTCATCTAGCAATTGCAGACATTCCTGAGGATTGGCATAAAAATAGTCTTCTTCTTTTGGTCTATCTGAGATGACAACTCTTCTTTTGGGGCTTCCCATCCGGTAGGCATGAGCTCTCTTCGCAGCAGTGGAGAACTCATCCCAGCTCAATGCTCCATTGGTGTATTGGTCTATTAAGCGCACCAAAAGCCTTCTATCCAGTAGTATAGTCTTTTTGAAACCTAGGAATCTGAAGAACAGGAATTATGATCTCAAATAAAAACATTTAAATCTCAAAGCAAATTAAATATGATAGTTTTGACATCAATCAGGAAAAATTAGAAAAAACAAAATTAGTGGACCAGAGTTTATTAGAAGAGGCTCAGTTTGCGGAAGCACACTAATTTACTGTTGCAGTGATAGACAAAAAAATGAAAAGCACAGCAAAGGATATAATGGCTTGTTAAGCTGTTCAATCATGAATCTCCTTTTATTATCTAATAGGATGTGTCCAAAGTGAAAGTAATGTTGTCCTGCACTTAAGATTATTATTATCCAGCACACCAAAGGATCAGGTCAAGTGAGAAGATGACAGATCGTAATACCTGCGATGGCCTTCCACAACTTTAGCCATGTTCCCATCATATGTTGGAATAAATATATCACTCTCTAGGGACACCAAATAATCCAATGCAGCCATTTGTGATGAGTGGTTTTGGAAATACATCAAATCTGAAGGTTCCAGCAGAGTTTCTTTCCTTACCTGTGCAGTTAAAGCAAATTTTAGTGACAAATTTACGCATAAGTACAGAATATATGATTTTGCTTCTTTGTACTGACCAGATTAGGAAAAGCTGCAAGTAAACTTGCCATCCTTCTCTCTCCACCATATATTTCTCCAGCAGCAATATAAATTTGAACACTTTGATCCATGCCTAGTGCTGTCAATATCAGAGCAGTTTCCTCAGGTGTCAAAGGGCATAAACCATCTTGCCTCTTAAGCTCAGAATTAATGACTTTTTCCTTCCACCAGGGATAAGCATACCTAACAAATACAATTTTCCAAAATTACATTCAAAGGATAACTAGAGAAACAAACTAGATGCTGTGACAAATTAATATAAGATTTAGATTACCTCATTCTCGTGAGTTCCTCCACCTCCCTGCTGTCACATCCATGAGTGCAGCCAGAGAAGGCTAACATGTCCATCTCATATCTCAGATGAAGTACAAGGAAAGGTCCCCTTTCCCTCAAAATCCTGACTATCCTTCTACCAAGTTCCTCTATCTGGGAAGTAAACCTCAAAGCATTAAAATTTACTCGGCATCGCAGCTTTTGAATCTCAGGAGGTAGTCCATTATTTGCAAGTCGAGCATCAGTTCTATTTAGGTGTACGACCTTGTGTTTCAGCAACAGAGGAAGGATCTGTGACAAACAAGTAGGAGAATTTAGTTGCATTAAGGCAAACCAAGCAAAAACTGATAAATGAAAGAAATCATGTAAAGCGAGTAAAGACCTGTTTTTCATAGTATGAGATATCAGACCAGCTAATGGGTGGCAATGAGTAGAATAGTCCTAATTCGACTCTTCTCTTGAGCCTAGGTGGTAGTTGCTTTAATATTCGAACCTCATCTCTCAAGGATGCAATGAAATTATCTACATCAAATATGTCTTGGAACTCACTGCCACATCAAGGGAACAGAAATGAGGACATTTCAATTAAGAAATCAGGATACTCCTAATAGCAGACAATTCCTGAAGGACCTGAACTAAGATTATGATACCAAGAATAATGTGCAAACCTGGGATCAGCCCAGAAAGAGGTTTTATCCAGCTCTGGAACTATGAGAGTGACATTCAAATGTCTGGCAATAGCAACCATGTCACATATCTGCAGAAAAAAAAAAAAAACCAAAATTTGAGAATAAAGATTGTGAAAGAAAGAATCAGACTTTGAATGCACATAATGATGATGATTGCAGTGATGGTAACAAATTACTGCACTCACTGCTGCTCGCATTTGGTTGAGTCCTCCATTGCACGAAACCATAAGATAACCATTATTTCTTATAAATCCCTGATGACAAGAATTATCAAATTCAGGAGAGATAGTCATAATAAGTCATTAAAACTTTAAACAAAAAGAAGAAATTGAAAGCGAAGGGGGAATCTTCAATCTTCAACGAGAAAAAGTAGAAAAAGCTCACCAGAAGGAAAAACCATGGACCTACTAATTAGTAATTTTCCTTATGAAAGAAAATTGAGGGGAAAAAGGTTGTGGGGAGAACAACAACCAGAAACAAATCAAACAACTGTACAAATAACAATGTTATTGTTAAAAAAATTAAAAGCAAATCCTACTGTTCAAAAGCGAACAACAAAGACTAACATTCATATGACAAGCCAAGAACTTACTTTTGGGTGGGAGCACAACCTTGGCTGGAACATAGGACTTTTCCATAGCCGGAGATGCATCTGGATGACTGAAACAATCGGGCATGTCCTTGAGCAATCTTGGTCCCCACAACTCCCCCAGTGCCATCAGCTGAACGACACTAGTCCAAAGTATCACACTAGTAATGGCCCGAGCCATCCACACCCTGATTCGAGGCCTTATAATCAACCTCTTGGACTTGTCAACTTCGCCACCAGCACCCAAAATATTGAGCCCCATCTCCATCTCCTCACTGTCACAGTGGTCCCCTTTTCCATCGGAGTCCTTTGCCAATCTCAACACCATTGCTTTTGGTTTCACCTTAGCTCCCACCCCACTTAATGACGTGAGTTTCAATTCTTTTCAAAAGCCTTAAAAAAGAAAACCTTGAATTCAGTGATGCTTAAATGCTTAATAAATGCTCAGAATCAAGACTAGAACCAGAATACCAGATATTGCGACTTGACATTTGGATCTTTCAGGCTAAAATAAATGCAAATGAAACGAAAACCATTGACCCCATAATTATTTTGAAGCCAAAAATGTTACTAGCACTTGTCAACCCACCGAACAAGGCGATGCTCTGAATTAAGGCGATGCTCTGAATTAATTCACATCAGCAGGCACCTCGACATCCTGAAACCTCGTTGAATTCTCGGAATCCTGGGCACTGAAATATCTGCAATGTGCCTTTCATACTTCCACAATAACAACCTTATCTTGTGAACTGAGAGAGCTGCTGCTGCTGCAGCACATGAGCTTCAAGAGTGAAGAAGACCCAGAAGGAAACCGGCGGTTCCTATTGAAATTCCCTCAACTGGGTCTAATGTTATTGGGTTTTCGACGGCATTGCTGAACTGCAACACAGAAGAAGATAAACCAGAAAAAGAAAGCTCTGAACACTGTTAACAAATAGTAATGGCGAGAATGGTAAACTGGAAAGTCAATTGTGGAGGTTGACGATAAAAGCACTGACTTTGAGACGGATAGTTTTCCAGCAGAAAATTCTGACCAGATCCCGGCGAGGGTCGCCGGAGAACTGAAGGGAGGAGGGGTTGGGAGAGGGACAATGCGAGAAGAGAAGAGGTCCTATAAAAGCAGGAGACAAACGGAAAGGCTGTAATTAAGGCGGCAGAGGAGGTGCTTGTGGGGACCTGTTAACTGTAGCAAACTCCCCTTTGCATTTTTTTTTCCATTATTCGCAACTATTTTTATTTTATTTATCCACTTGTCCATATAGGTGGAATCTATCTCACTAAACCAAGATAACATTGTATATTTACCCTTTGTAATGACTACGAGATAGGAGTAAAATTTCAAGATAACATTGTATATTTACCCTTTGTATGACTACGAGATAGGAGTAAAATTTCAAATTTTATTTCTACTTATCTAATTAATTGATTTTTTTGGGTAAAAAAACAGGGCAAGAACCAAAAACAATAAGAGAAATTGCATAACACCAAAATACCAAAAAAAAAAAGTTATTACTTTGGTAGCATAACAAGAATAAGTTCTCTCATGTTTTGAAGAGGATAATTCTAAGTTTTCATAAATTTTCTTTTACAATTTTATACAGAGGTATTTAACTGCTTAATACAAGATTGCTTTCAGCTTGGCTTATCTACTTGATCTTCATTTATATTTCGTCATAACTTGAGTTCGATTCCTGAATTTTTCATTAGTAAGTCATATGTAATTATCCATATAAACGCTTATCTCTTAATTGAGGCTAGCCTTTTTCTTACTTAAATTTTTTGTCAACCAAAAAGGCAAGCTTACTTTTCATTTGAGTCGCAATTTGTTAATATAATACAAATTACTCTTTAACCTTATTTGAAAACAAATTCTGCCAACAAAATTTCTAACTGTAGTTTTATTTTGAGTGAAACTCTTTTTTGGTCTTTTAAAAATACAAATATTACTACTTTAGTCCTATAAATATCTTTGTTATTAATTTAACTTCTGAATCTAAAAAATGTCATGAAAACTGTCATTCTAAATAAGGACAATGACTAAATTGATAAAATCTTAATGATTGAAGGAATAAATTGATAATAATTTTATATAATTAAGGGACTAAATTGATGACATTTTTTGATCATGGATGAACTAAATTAAAATTAATTTTTTTAAAGGATCAAAATGATATCACTTTCTATATTCAGGGACTAAATTGATAACAAAATTTTTTAAAAGATTAAAGTGATGACATTTATATTTTTAAATGATTAAAATGAGAGTTTACTCTTTCATTTCTGTTCTTCAAAATTATTTTTAAATTTTATTCTACATAATTGATTTTGAAAAATAATAATAAAAACATAGCCTTATTGTGTGTGATTTTTTAGGGGGTTTATCCGTAATTATTGAATATATATATATATATATATATATATATATATATATATATATATATATATATATATATCTTTTTTTTAATCTAGTTCTTAATTATAATAGTAGTTGTAAATATGACTTTTAAAATGTAATATAACACTTAAAAAAATAAAAATACTATTCTTATATCTTAATCTTATATTTCATTCTATATATTTACACTAAATGATAATAAAGAAATTTTTTTTTTTATTATAAAAAATAAGTGTACAAAAGGAAGTATAAGATTAAAAGTTAAAAATAAGTAGTTGCTTAGAAAAACATATCTCATGAATGTTGGTGCTGTTGGGCTCACCACTTTCATAGGTATTAGGCTCATTTTTATTTGTATTTGGAGGATGTTAATTTAATTATTTGACAGACGTTTGATATTGTTTAGATTTTATATAAAAACATTTTTTAGTAAAATAAAATATCTCTATAAATTTTTCTTAGCACAAAATAAGCTAATAAAAAAAAAACACTGCTTTAAAGGCATATTTAAAAATGTTTATTTTTGAAAAAAAAAGCACTTATTTTTTAAAAGTTCTATCAAAAAAGTTTTGATTATAAGCTGTTTTGACCACAAAATAAGTTAATTCAAATATACATAGTTTGAATTTATATTTGCTTATAATAGTAACATGTACTATAAAAAATTTATAAAAAGATTTATCATTTTTATACTTTAAATTTAATTTGTGAGTTATGTATCCTTAAAAAAGGTAAAACTACTCTAGGACGTACATCACATTTGTACACTTTGTGTACAAAGCATGTAAAAAGAAATATTTACACACAATATTCACTCTTCTAAGACAAATCATCACCAAGGCAACTTTATGTCCGGTCTGTTATTTTTTTTATAAACATGTCCGGTGTGTTATTAACAAGTCATATCATGTAATCAAACATTAGCTCTCTCTTTTTATTCTTTCCCACAGTTAATGTGGGAGCCACATTAAAACTCACCCACTTAACTATAAATACCTTTGTTCTTAATTTCTTATGGCACATTCATACATACACATTTCTATCCATGACATTTTTACTTTCTCTTCGTTCTCATTCTTCCGATCTCATGTGATCATATCATATAGTGTATATTTGAATTAATTTATTTTACATTTAAAATAGTTTATAATTAAAATTTTATTGAATTTTTTTTTAAAAAATAAATTTTTTTTAAAACTTAAGCTAAAACAAACATGTGCTAGTATTATGTAACTCTCCTTTGCTTCTTTTTCATCTTCTTCTAATTGACTTTTTTTTTTCCAAAGACAACTTAAATTGATGAACTAGTTACACATGTGTTAGGTCTTTCAACTAGTCCACCCAAAATAATGATCATGGAACTAAATCATCCATCCTTTGATCATATTGGATATAGTTAAGAATGAAATGATAATTTTGTTTGAACATTTGACATATTAAAATAAGATAAATAAACAAATAAAATAATGTAACAACAATAATAGCTTCACACATAATGATAATAGTGGAAGTTGTAGTAATAGTAATGAAACAATAGAACAGTAGTGGTGGAATGGTTAGAATGAGGTAGAGATGAGGAAGGCGACAATAGAGAATATTTTCGTTATTTTAAGAAAAAGTGCAGGATATATTAACTTCTTAATTCAGCAACATAATAAAATCCTTTCAAATTTAAAAGAAATAATTAATTTTTTCATAATAGTTACCACAAATTTAGATTCTCTCTTTTTTTTCCTATGCACACCAGAAAATCCTGTAATAAAAATGATAAATATAAATTTTATATTTCAGAGGCCATTATGATTGATAGAGTCTACTAATTTTATTTAAAATTACTTTATGTTTTTTTCTTCCACGATATACATTGTCATAGATTCTTAAAAAAATTAGAGAGAATCCAAATTTGTTACCAAATATACTCTTACTGTTAAAAAATATTATATATTCATAATTTTTTTTAAAATATTTGACAGAATAATTTAACATATTTTTAGACCCTTAGATTAGTAAATGGTTCATATTACTTAATTTTATCTAATAACCCTCCTTTATTCTACCTGAATTCTATCAAAAATTCTAAATATTTTTATAACTATGTAGCATTATTCTTTACTATTTTATATCATTCATATTTTTATTTTATTTCACCCCATTCAAGTGAACAAAAAAGAAAAGAAATGAATTAAAAAAACAAATAATAAAGTAAAGGTTAGAATCATGGATACTAACATAAATTAAAATCAATCTTGTACTTAAACACAAGAGTAAAATGAAACATTAAAACTAATAAATAATTGAAATATATATAGGATTTGAATATTCTCTTATTACGTAATATAGAAACAAATTATAATATACTGAGACTCATTATAATGAGTTATAAAATTTATTTTTTATATTTAAAATTTTTTGTATCATTTTTTTCTTTAACAGAATAATATATATATATATATATATATATATATATATATATATATATATATATATATATATATATATATATATATATATATAAAGAGAATTCATTATCAGAAGCCAAGAGTTTTGTATAACAAAAATATGAATATGGTAATTTAAGTAATGAGTTTTTTTTATTAAAAAACATATTCATCTGTCAAAAAATTAAACTGTTCATAATCACACAAAGTATTACTAGTAAACGAAAATAAAACTAGGAATTAGATCATTAAATTGTAATTTTTTTCTAAATGTTGTGCATATATGAACAATTATTAATCATTTGACAAGAAAGGGATGACAATTTTTTTTTTAAATTTATATTATTATCCAATAACTTTTATATATATCTTACAAAAGTCTAAATCAAACATATGTAACAAATTTTCACAATAATATCTATTTATGCAAAGCCTTTTAAGGTTCCAACGACACAGAAACAGTCCGTGTATTATTTTTTATATTTAAATCTCTTCTGAAATGGGATGGGCAGCGACCGCCAATTCGGTTACGAGGACCAAACTTTTCTATATTTTCTTATAATTTATTTTTTATTATATATTCTTTTTCAAACCCAATTACTTTCACGTGAGTTAAGGTTGATAATGAATTAAAAGTTTTATTTGGAATATACATATACTCCAGTTATAAATATTGGGAATGTAAATAAATATGAGGACCACACTTAATTTAATTTGTCTTTTGTTACTCACCAACTATATAACTCATTCAATTGTATTCAATGTCCAAGAGATTATAACACCAACCCAATGAGTTTGTATCCTGTCTTGTCAAAGGATTATTTTTATTAGAAAGTAATAAATACAAAATTTTTTATATAATAACTTTTATTGTAGGGTAACTAGTTATAATTTAAATATAAATGTATTTTTATCTCTCTAATAGGATTTTTTTTTAATTTCTTAGAGTAACCTCTCATTTACTATTTGAGAGATTAATTTTCTGGACTACAGCTAGGTACTGAAGTGAAAAATTTTTCTCAAAAATATTTGCTCTATGTGAAATAGAAACTCTACACTAAAGTCAATTCTTAAAAAAATATGAGTTTTTTACATTCAAATCAACACCCATTAATTAACAAGATTTTCTCCTATTACTTCACTAACAAGAGAGGTCTAGATCCCACCCAACCCAATATAGTCAGTGACTTTTGGTATATAAGTATTATAGGTTAGAACCGAGCAATTAAAGATTGAACAGTTTATGTTTTATTAGAAAAAAAAAATTATTTCACGACCGTATGTAATTATTTTTAGTTAACCACTGAAAATATTTTTTCTATACTACTGCTAACTGCATATTATTTGCATCATATAATGTTTACAATTGTACAGTTGTTAGCATTTGAGGGAAAAAAATCCTATATTTAGTCATTTCAAAATTGAGAAACACAATATCTTGTGCAAGGGAAAAAATTCTCTATACAATTTTTTTTTTCTATAATTTTGCTTAAGATGTTAAAGTTATTTCTTATTACAGAATGTTCTCAAGTAAATTTGAATTTTTTGCAAGTAAAATTTAACTTATTAGAGGTCTAACTGACCATTGAATTACATTCTCGTGAGTTTCTATATAAGGCTATAGAATCCATGCAAATATTTATTGTTGGTTAGTCTCAGTGATGCTTAAGGATCTTTCTCACATGAAACTTGAAACTGTCATATAAGAGCATCTTGAACTTGATCCATGATGCTATTGCTACCTAATTAGATGTGAACAATTGAATTATTGATCATTACCTAAACTTTTCATACTTGCTAAAACTAGAGACTATTGCAATTTTTAGTAGTTTGGTCGGTGGAAAATGAGCTAAATGATATTATTATTCTCTTGCAGATGAATGATAGCACCCAATTCTCATGAATGATCCCAATTAAATGTCTATAGGCTCTGAGGACCTATGGATACGGATTGGAGTGATAGGACAGCATATTGTAGGGCTTGAATCAGTAATAACTTGTCATATGTTTCAATGTCACTTGATTATTTAGATGGAGTTGTATCTTAGGTGTTGGGTCTCACATCCTATGATTGTTAAACATTTGGCCACATTTTAAAATAAAATGACACAACTAATGTTATTCAAATGAGATAATGTTAAAATTTTTTTACTTTCAATTAATTGTGGATTTTTAGTGCCACTTGAGGTGATAACTTAACTCTTTACTAAAGGAAAAGAATTAGGTTCAAATTATCTTCTAATTAACAAATATTAACTCTCTGAAGACAAAAATAAAAAAGAAGAAATTGTGGAGTTTTAGTTTGTAAGAATATAATTCTTCTTTTGAAAACACGTGAGAGTTCACTATTAACATGAGTGATCTTGTGTTTATAGGTTTATGCACATACTATTATGTATTAGTGTCATTGAAACTTTACAATATAGGGCTTGACATAATAATAACCAGTGTTAGAGGATAGTGGTGTTTATAATTGAATAAAATAGTCTAAATAAAAAAATTAAATCAAACAAAATTGATAACATTTAATTAAATTTACTACTTAGATAATTAGATTTTAATTTTCTGTTATTATTATAATATTTTTTAGGCTTATTTTTTATTAATTAGACTATAAAAAAAAGATAAGTGAAATTGAATATGATTTTAAAAAAAATTGATAAAAAATCAATTGGATCAAATTGAGTTAAATAAATTAAAATTAGTTTATTTTAATTTAATTATCCAATTATAACTAAATGGATCTGTTCAAAACGTAAGAAAATTAATTGATTCGATTTGAATCACTTTTCTTTTCAAAAGCGAATTAATTCTAACACTGCTATGAGAAGGCCTGTTGAGATTTTATATGTATCAATCAACTAGTTTCTCTTTGTAATTTCTAATCTTGATGACTTTGCCCCATTGAATAATGACTGTCCACGGCAAGAGATGTTAGGCAGAAGGCTCCAAACTATCTGTCTTCATTGGAATACTAAATTTTTTTTTTTTGTGAATCAAGAATTTTTTTATAGATTCATCTCATTTGAACTGTCTCAAAAGCTTAATCTCTCTAAAATGTGAGTGATAATAATATGATCATTTTCATGAAATGCAACTTCTAATAATCGAATGATAGTTACTTTCACTACGCATATTTCAACACCTACACCTGGCAAGTGAAACAGTAAAAAAAATTTGAATCGATCAAATCAGCAGAAATATGCCTCTCAATTTTTAAACTGGGTGTTATATATATTTATGCATGGTTGAATTATCTCGCGGTAAATACTTGCAATTGAACAGGATAAGAAAAAGTCATAGTAAGTGCTTAGTGGTGTCAACTCTTTGGTGTCGCCAAACCATTACCAGCCATTGGATAATTGCCTTTGAACATATATTGGACTGGCTTTTCATAATTTTATCACAGGAATTATCATAAAAGCAGAGAAAAGGAAAATAAAAAGGAAGAACAAACAAAACAGAAAGCAGAAATTCACCACTTCCTTGAAGAAGATTTCACAATCATCCAGCACTAGCTGGTAAAAGAATTGGCAGGTAAGGAAGGCTTTAATTATGACATTCAGTTCTATTAGTTGAAATGGGATGTTTTAGGTTTTAGCTTCCCAATCCACTGTCCATCAATATGTCTGTTGGAATCAAAATTGATTATGAATTATGATAGATTGAATGACATTTTACTAATGCAACACAGGCTTCACCTGAAATTTTGGCATCTTGCTTTTTGGGACGTAGGTGAAGTGAAAAAGCATGCGCATGTATTATATATACAGTTTCCACTTTCCAAACTCTAATAATCAATGGAGTGGAACAGAGAGGTGTACAATAAATTAAGCATAGTTCTTTTTCTTTCTGATTAGGTACCATTTATATTTCACAATCTGTGAGCAAGTTGCAGGGTGACAGTCACACCTTTCTTCTTTCAGTTTCAGAAAAAATAAGTTTCAAAGAGTATTCACAGAGAGATAGAAATGTTGTTTAGTAACTTTCAGAAGTGGCAAATTCCCGTGATTGCAAAGAGTGCCCCTTTTTCCATCTAAAACAGCATGTGATATTAGTTATTTTAAGTCATATGCAGCCTGCATCTCCTTTTTTCTTTTAATTTCATAATCCTACAATATATATGTATATTATATATTGAATTTAATTTTGATCTACTGCGAATATAAAGTTATTTTAGACTATCATCTAATCACATGTTATTATATTACTAAAAATATTTAACTTTTTAAGTAATTGTTATTCTAATCAAACTTTTTTTAATGATTTAGCAATATATGATTAGATGATAGTGTAAAATTTTTTACATTTGACAATAGATCAAAATTAAACTTTTATATATTTATATATAATATATTTTCAATGTTAAGATCTTATAGGGTCATTAGTGCAAAAAATTAAATAAGCATTCGGTTATAAATTTCAATAGGATCCACTTAGATGAGGCTTTGGGGGGTTTGCATCTTGTGACTAGTAACTAGGTCAACATTCCAAGTTGTTCATGCATTGGCAAATCAACGAAACAATGATAGTGGGAGGCTGCCAGAGTCACCCAGTGAGATGCTGCATAATGGTGTCATAACTTCTGTCTCTTTGGCAAAGTGGAGGTGAACATCAAAGCTGATGACTAATTGAAGTTATTCATGTCCTTATTAAGTTATAACTGACTAGGTGAATGGAGAATATTGTACTTTGAGGCCTTTTTTTTTTTTTTTTTTTTTGCAAAAGAGAGGAAGACATGGGATTGTGATGCTGACTTCGCAATTTCAGACGTGGTTTTATTTTATAGTGGGCAGCACGTAGGAGAGTGATCATTTATTCAAGAGAAAATAACATCCTACTGCTCTTGTTTGACCTAAGCAAATTCCATGTAGCAGTGTGTATAAAGGAAGTAGGAAGTTTTTAGGTTTTAGATATTGGCATTTTGATACATTGTTAAATTTATTGATTGTTAATTATATTTAAAGAATTTTGAAACATTTATTGTGAAACTAATAATTAACCAAATACTTAATAACTCGTTACCAGAATAATCTCCACATTAAGAAAAGTATTTTTGCTAAAGATATTAAAGTGCGGATGAGGACTGCATGAACTTGACAATTTTTTCAATTTCCATTTACCTGTTTCATATAATTTTTATGTGTTTTTGGGGGGGAAAAATAGTAGAGAAAAGGGGAAAAAAAAAAGATTTCCTCAGAGATCTGTGCAACTGAAAATCTGTGTTGGGCTCAACGCACTGGGTCCATGGCAGAAATCTAAATCTGTGTCCTGGAGTCCCCACATTGCAATTTGGAAGGAAGCAAAATTGGATTTTCCTTTTTTCAAAATTTTTTGTTCAGTGGTATTCTGATAAGCACCATCCCATGTGAGATACTCCAATCATGGAATAGATCCTCTTTTTTTTTTTCCCTCAAAATCATAATTGATTATGAAATTTACTAATTTTATTTAAAATCACATTATGTCTTTCTCTCTCATAATAGCCTCTCTAATATTTTGTATTCAAATTAATTTATAATTAGAATCTTATAAAAATAATTTTTTTAAATAAAACTTCACCAAACATGCATTTGTTATTAAAAAAACAAAAGAGAATCGAAATCCAATATGTTACATGATTTATTTTTATTTTTCTATTTCTTTAGTTTTGTTTTCATTGTCTGAAAATGTCCTAAGATTTCTTTTTTTTTTTTATCAAAGCGTCTTAGGATCTAGTTGGTGTCAGTTGAACAAATTTTCTTCATTGGGCTACGTTGGTTTCACCTTGGATATTCAGGCCCATGTACAGCCTAATTAAATTCAATCATCCCAACCGGAAATTTATGGGTTCGGGTGTAAAGATATATTTGATGATTTTTTAAGGATACTCAGTCCATATTCATCACAATATGTACAGTGTCGACCGAAAAAAAAAAATTTTCATTTTCGAATTTCGATGAGCTACATATATGTTCAAAAGAACAAAGTACACATGCATTTTACTACATTCCCTTAGAATAAGATGGTAATCTATGAATATCAAAAGGGAGACACAACATCATGTTCAGCTTTTCCCTGCATTAATTGCAGCATGCACAAAGTCTTCACACCTCGTGAACCCACCAGACAACACCTCAGCTAGAACGCCAACTATGTCAAAGGCCTCCTGCAAATCACTGGCAGAATTCATCTCATCAAGCCAGGACAGCATCTCCTTGGAGAATCCTAGCAGCTGTTTCACATTCAAGAGTCGCTCCTTCATCACCACTTCCCAACCTTCCAAGTTCCCACTTTCATCTTCCCCTTCTGTTGTAGACGAAGCCTCTTCAGTTCTTACAGATGCTGCACTCGTGGATTTCTTGACCTTGAAGAATTTCTGTAGCTGCTCAATCAAGCCTGTGTAAACAAGCATTGGTCGAATGATAGACAAAAGCTCATCATTCTGCCCTGTTTCTATAGTAGCACTTTGGCTCGTACTTCCAGATTCCACTCTCTGTGCTGTAGCTGAAATCGATGATGGGCGACCAGTTGACCGAGCATGTGTGTGCTGCATGTACGCATGGTAAATTCCACGCTGGAGGAAAGCACGACGGTGCTGCAGCCAGGACTCATAAGAATCTGAGAGAAGTGAGTTCACCATCATAAATTGAACAGTTTCTTCTGTCCCCAATGTAGGTTGGGTGCCAGATGGAGTAGAAGGTCTGAGATCTGATGTGGAAGAAGTTATGTATGCTGATACAGCCCTGGCCATGGTTCGATGCTGGGAGGGGTTTCCTTGGTCAAGGAGGTGGCGCGCCATTTGGATCATAAATGGGAGGAACCGGGAATTGCTTTCCCGTCCCCCACCTCGGCTATCTGCACTAAACGATGCTCCTGTTGCAAACCGAGCTAGCATCTAAAAAGGAGAAAAAGTGCACGAACAACACCGTTAGATAGAAAATTACTATATTCATGCAATGTAAAATAATTGTAGTTACATCCATTTGGAGAGAAATTATTTGACCCTGGTGAAATGAATTATCTAAAGGAACCAACTTTTACATCGGTTATCATACTCGAGGTTCCTTAATAAGTTTTCCCCTTATTATCCTGTTAGTCAAGTTTACATTAAGGGAAAAAAGAAACACACAGCAGCTGAATGACATACCAGAACAATGTCGTAAGTCAGCAGGCGGAGCCTGCTTCCATCAGCTCTTCCAAGAACACTGAGGTTGTCCCAGTACTGTTCGACATAGCGAATATACTGTGCCAGTGGAACAGATGGACCTCTGACTGGGAATAAAGAATTGCAAAGAGATTCATTGTTTCTAAGCATTGCTCCTTCCCACTCTTTCTTAGGATTCTTCAAGGCAGTATCAGCTCTTTTGGCCTCTTGATGGCACTGGAAATGAATAATATTGAAGTAACTTACGGTAGTGTAAACAAATTCTCCACGAGCACTTCCTGAAGAACCTACACCTAGATCCACACGCTTGCTATAAGAGTAAACGCCCAGTAAATCGGCAGGTCTTAAACTGTACCCCTCCCGGCATACCATGCATGCCAATCCATCCTTCTCCTCCTGCACATCTTCCAAACCTTCGAGGACTAGCCGGGAAACAACAATGCGCTCACCTCCATCTGAAGACAGTTCTTGTCGCATTCCAAGCCCCTGCATCAAACAAGAAGGACAATACAACAGGGAGAAGGAAATCAGTTTCTACTAGAGTTTGCAGTAAAATAAATAACACATTGTCCATTATTTAGCTAAAAGTAAATGAATATATGATTCAGTGAAGGGAAGCAGTAAACAAGAATCAACAAATATACTCAACAATAGAAAGCTTTTGGTAGCTTATCATACATTTCCAATCTAAAAAGGCAACATAAAATGTACAATCACCATTTTTATACAAAGCATTATGCTGGAAACAAAAATAGACCACCAAAGCAGACAGAAGTGAGCATGTAGACAATCCTTAAACTGTTTTCTCGTCAAAGATATAGAATCTGAAAATGCATACTTAAGAAAAAGAAAGACACAATGAAAACACGAGAAAATTTCAGCTATATCAATTGCAACACTACCATAGTATACATACTCAACCTTTTTAAATTAAAGTGTTTAATAAAGAAAATACCTGAAGCAACTCCTCTCTCTTCCGCAAAGCCCGGCGCCTCATTTCATCCCTTGTTGCATGCCGCAACTTACGCACCTTCTCCTCCAAGAATCCATCTCCTTTTCCCTCCTTGCTAGATAGCATGTCCAGCAAATTTTCAGCCCTTGCTCCAATCTCATTTTCTCCTGAAACTCCTTCCAAGGTGTGCAGCAAGGGTAAGATACCTTCATCATCAATACACCTTTGAGTGAGCAGATGCCCCATCGACAAACCTCTCAGCATAGACAATATAAGAGGGACAGATGGCAATTTTAATCCCAGTGCCCATTCAGCACTAGTCTTAAAGCCAGCCTGCTCTGCATTTGCAAAACTATCTTTCAAATGTCTTATTGCAGCAGTTCCAGTTATACCCTTCTCTAGGATAATGTCCTTCAATCTCTCTCCACAGGAACTTGTCTTAAGCGACTCTGAAACCCTAACAAAATTTTCCAGTGTGAACTTCTGCTTCGCAGCTTGCTGAGCAATACTCTCATCCTTTGGATTGTCCAAGTGTTGTTTCTGCAAAAGATCAAATGCACCCCAATCTTGCAAGTAAGGGCTAAAATGCTGGATAAGAGCATCCATTGCAGCAGGTTCACCATAAGTCAAGTAGGGCAATATTCGAGCGACCATTTCTGTGTTTCTCTGTTGTTTGTTTGATTTCTTAAGGCCCGATGGATGAGACAATCTCTCCAAGAACATGAGTACTATCTTCTTGGCTTGTTCACCTGTCCCAGCTTCTTCACTAGTGACAGTAAGGGCACTTTGTGTAATGCTTATATTGTCACTTTCATTTGCTTCTAATGTCAGACTTTCAACAATCAAAAGTATGCCTTCAGCTGGCTCCATGGCATCAACCGAGAAAGCCCGCCTGGCTGTCTCAAGAAGTAAACCTAAAGCTCCTAGCTTCAACAAGGCACGTCTGTTTTCTCTAATTTTGCAACAGTACATAAGAAGATTAAGAACTGCAGCCAATTGCTCCTGGTTACACTTAAAATCATCTCGCAGACGCTGTACATCAGGCAAAAGTGAGATAACTTGACAACAGGTTGAAATGGAATTTAAAAACAAAAGAAAATAGGAGTGAAATCTAAGAAATTATATCACTAATAGCTCTACATATACAAAAGAAGTAGTTGATTTTTATATTAAAAAAAAATCAAAGATACAGAGAAACTGTGCCAGTGAACATCTGAAAAACAAATGAACAAGCTAGGAAAACCATAGCATGTTTCTTTTGAAATGACATGCCTCAAACAATGTAGAGATCAAGATCAACAGAACATAATGCTATGTCATCAAGGCAATTATTAAATGTTGCTATCAAACACAATTGCACAGTCAATGCAAAACAACAGAACTAAACAACTCCTTCAAAACTAAATCAGCCTCAATGAAAAGAACCATCATATGCAGTGATGAGATAGAATTTAACCCCAACCTGAAATTAAAGTTTCCTTATATTTGAGAAAATTTCTTTGGAATCTAAAAGAAATAGTTAACATATAATTAAATTCTGAATTGATCAAGTTAAAATAAAATTCCTTATGCCATCCAATCATAAGAGGGTGAACCTGGCGCAATGGTAAGGTTGCTTCCTAGTGACCTAGGGATCACGGGTTCAAGTTACAGAAACAACCTCTTCGCTAATGGAGCTAAGGCTGTGTACATCTAACCCTCTTCAGACCCCATAACGGGGAGAGCCTCATGCACTAGGCCTCCCTTAATGCCATCTAATCATAATTTCACCTTATTTTTCTTGTAATTAGTACTTCTACTGTTACAATATGTTGCAAATTTTTAGGCTACAATCAGAGTGTAAAAGATAAATAAAATAAAAAAATCACACAATTTCTAGGCTTGACTTGTAAAAACACATGCTAGCAATCAATCTGAGCATTTGTTACCTGACAAATACAGATACAACATGTTTGAGGGTCAGCTCTCTCCAAGGAGCTGTCAGTCTTGAAAGTTCACTAAGATACTAATTCATGCTTGATGTATTACTCACACACAACAGCTAAATTTTAAATTAACATTTCATGTTCACCAATTCCTATTACTATACCTGATAATAGTTTAAATTTAGAAATGAAACCACGAAACAGCATCATCAGAACCTAAAGGAATCTCAAATACATTTAAGTCTACAGATATCAAGAGAAAAGAATCCTTTAAACCTGAATCATGCCCAATAGTATCTCCAGTCCACCACACTCACGAACGGCACCTGCAATGGCAAACTCAACCTCTGGATCCTGAGACTCCTCCCTATCTTCCTCCAATTCTTTAATCATAGGCTCAGTTGCTTCACCATCCAACCCCTGGAAATTGTATATCATAAACAATAGTATAAATTAAAACCAAATGTTGTATAAATGAGGTAAATCACGTGCTCAATGATAGTAACAAACCTGGAGTCGATAAGTCACTGTCATAGGTGGGCAATCTCTGGATAAGGTGACAGCATTTGGAGACAAGTTGGAAGTAGGCACATTATTTGAATATTGATTTGATTTCTTCCAGACTTGCTCATAAACTTGTGCAATGCTCAAGTCAAGAGAGATGATATTGCCAGCAACGAGCAATTCCATTCCATAGTCATCCTCAATGAGACCTAACAAATCCAACTGATGGCAGACCTTATTCTTAACATCACGCATCAATGGGCCAATCTCAGCACTTGAATATGGATTCTTAGTCATTGATCCCCTAATAAACTCTTCCTGGGTATGAGCCTTGTTTAGGACCAACAAATATTCAGGCTCTGGTTTCGAGGGGCAGATCAGATTGCAGAGCTGCTCTAAGATAAACTGCAAATGCAGATATAGATCATATTAAGTTCGCAATGAACCCTACCTGAAAAAACTATATAAATTTCATGTCTAGCATCTAGTAAGTTCACAATGAACCCTATGTAAACAAATTATAAACTAAATATCTTGTACATACCAACAGAACCAACTTGGTACTTTGTTGGACGGAAAATTGCTACAACCAATTTTAGAGGATAAAACAACTTAAAACATTTAGCAAAATGAAAAATCAAATAGGCCATCCATACCAAACAAGTACGCCCCTTCCTCTCCTCCCCATGTATTTGCAAACCATTGATGCAGGCCCTAATGAACTGTCGCTTATTTTCACTGCTTTCTAGCAGTAGACTATCTAAAAGATCTTTCAGGAGCCGATTGCAATCACTTATCAACTTTGTCTTTTGAACTATCAAGCCACGAATTACAATAAGTGCTTCAAGAACTTCAGAAAGTAAGTCATCTCGCATGAATCTGGCATAAAGATTTACCTCAATGAGATATGCTGTTACCCAAAATTTAACGCTCAAAGTGAAATTATTCAAGCAACAGTTTTACCTGGATCTGACATTTGGAACCTCTAGAAATTTACCAAGAAGCTCTATGAGTTTGTGAAGGATAAATCCCTGAGATATATCGATGTGCAGACTCCTTTCCAAAGACTCAACATTGCTTACTTCTTGGGTAATTAGAGTACAGATTGTCCGTAGACAGGCCTGAACAGTCAAAAATAAACGAGCATCCTCTGAATCTATCATCCTGAAAAGCAACTCAAAATATTCAGCAGCACTTTCACCTGCAGAAAGTGTTGCAGGTAACAAAGAAACCACTAGGTTCAGCAACCGAAATTGTCTGGATGAACTTTGAGAACAAAGCAAGCTTAAAAGCATGCACATCTCTGATCTAATAGATTGAGAACAAGCACTCAAAACAAGTTCCTTAACCCATGATCCTAACTCAAACACTGATAAGTCACTTTTAGCTGTTTTACCAGCACGACGCTTCCACCTCAGAGCGTATTTAAGTGCCAGGTAGTCATGCCTTTGGGGTCGTAACCTCTGACCAGCACCTTTGACAGCCTGAGACACTTTGTATTGCCTTCTAACAAAATCAAGATAGGAAGCTCCCCTCTCCCATTCTGAATAGCTCAGTAATTGAATATCCTGAGTCTTGGGCGTGGCATCCCAATTTCTTTCTGATGAGTCTGTTAAGGACTTGGTCCCACTAACAACACTAGTCAAAGACCCAGATACATTTGGATTGCTTGCATCCTTTGTCTGTACAGAAGACTTTCCAAGGCCTTGCTCTTTCTCCGGTGTATCAGGTTTTGGAGGTGTACATGCCTGAGATATAATTCTCAGGCAAGGAAGAATGACATGCTCAGATATGGCAGGATGTTTTGCGCCTAACTTAATGGAAGAAAACAACAACTGAAACACAACACGTAATCTTGATTCCCAGAATTCATCAGCCAAGGAAGACACCTCGGAAAGTAATAGCAACTCCTCACGTGTAGTCACAGCAATGTCCATGGAGCGATGATGCTCAAGGCAGTACATAACTTTTTTTTGTAGCAGACTGTTCAACTCAGTAACTGCATTTACGTCACCCTCGGATAAAGAACAAAGTACCACCCTTGCTTGGACACGGGAAGCTTTAGGACCTTGATGAATGTTATTCTCAAATAACTCAGACAAAATTCCAGCTGAAACAAGTTGTTTCTTAGAATTTGGATGCCTAGCTAGCACCTGTAATAGTTCAAGACACTGTGTTACAAATGTAGTCGCACAGCCATAGCAATTGTTTGGTGATCTGGAAACCACAAATCTTGAAGTCACACCACTATCGGAATGCTTCTGGTGCAAATAATTCATTAACACCTTGCGCAGCCCTTGCAGTGTCTGTACACTTTTGCTGACAGAATCAAAAGCAGCTTTGCACTTCTCACCATAGAGGACTCCAAGAAGAGCAATTTTGCGGTTGACTTTACAAGAGGGGCCAGGTAAAGAAACCATCATTTGCTGCACAGAGTCCTTTTGTTGTGAGTCTATTTCATTCTCACCAATGCTTGATACAATTTTAAGCAAGGGCTTTTTGAAGCCCAAAAGTTGCTGATATCGCCTATGAGCATTCTCTGACTCAGATTCTATGGCTGCCAATCCCCTCTTCATATCTTCATCATTTCTCCATATTATCAAATGTGAAAACTTGGCTTCGCCATGAAATTAAACTCAAACCGCCCATATTTGCTGTACCCACACTCATTACAGAGAAAAGAATCCAAATTCTCATAATTGATGTTGCGGCATTGCCTGCATTGATATGCATTTTCATGACAATTGCTACATATACCATGCTTATCAGTGACTGGACGACTACAACGAGGGCACTGCAACGGTTCAAGAGACAATGCCTGAAGATTTTCATAGAATGAATCCAGTTCAATCATGAAGTTACAAGCAGTAATTGGAATGGGAAATTCAACTTTAAGTTCAGTTTGATTGAAAGCAAGATTACAACTTTTTGCACGCTTCCACAAAGACCAGTTATTTTTCAACTCAGACAAGTCAGCAACTGGCCGATTATTATAGTATAGGTTCAAAATCTTCACCGATTTTGACTTTCTGGCATCATGAACATTCATTGTCACAGTCTGGATTGTGTAACTCCCAGTGCATTTCACTATGATACGGTTATCAGTGAACTTTGTTTCAGATTTTAGAGACTCTAGCTTCATCCTGCTGTAAGGTACTTCAGGGGAGCTGCAGGCAACACAAGGTTCACTCTCAAGATAGTACCCATCAAATTCCACTAAGCCACTCAAAATATTATATATGCAGGAATTTGGATGGTTAGCTAACAGCTCATTCTGTGAATGGAGTGTCTCAAAGATGCATCTAATTATGTCTGGAGTCAAGCATTGATCCACAAGTTCAGAAATTTGTTGTTTTGAGCTTGTATCGGGGGATTTTCCGAGCAACCAAGTCACAAGTTCCGTATACTCCACAATATTCTGACCATACATTGGGAGGAACTTAACTTTTTGCAAGAGTGCCATTAACATAGTTTCCTTAAACGTCGGTTTGGCATGATGCCAGACACCATACAGGACCAATTTGGCCTCTGTACGCACAGTACTTGAATTCCACTCCAGAAGGAAACAATCAATGAACTGCTTTAAGATGTCACCACTCTTTTCAGTGAAGACACCTACTGCTGCCTCCATATCCAAATAGGACTGCTCCAAACCAGATTCAGCTCCATCTTCACCTCTCTTTTTCTTCTTTGATTCTTGAGATATGGTACCTGATTTGTTTGCGCTCATGTCTCCTGACTCTGTTTTTTGTGAAGTATGACTAACATCTTTTCCTGTAAAGAAGGCCAAATTGAGAAGTTTAAGAGTCTGAATAACAGACTCTTCTCCAATATAAAATACTCCATTCATCAGGAAGGACAAAATATCTCCATGCCTTGAACAATATTTCTGCCAGTTTCGAGGACGTGCAGCTGCTACTTCTGCCATAGTGGAAAGGCACTTCACAATCTTTACACTTCTCTCATATGGGATGGGATTTTGAAAGCCACCAGACTTGTTTACATGTTTATAAAGTCTCTTTACTTCGCTAGAAAACTGCCAAGTGTCCCGAACACTGTAATAGTGAGACTTGCTCCCACAGAGATGCAGGAAAAGCCTCCTAGCATATCTTCTTACAAAATTAGTATGAGGATTATTAATGTAACTGCAGAGAACATCTTGATATCCATCTAGCTTCAAATCCTTACCATATGACATTTTGCAGACCTTTTCTTTTTCCCCAGTTTTGTCATGCTTTTCCGGCCGAACAAGGGCGTACACCAGTCGGAAAGCATTCTCTAGTAACAGCCTGTGGTAGTCCATAAAGATATCTGTTCGATGTGCTTTCGCGTATGAATCAGAAAAGAAAGGTGAAAAATTACCTGCTGGCAAATCTCTACGTACTGTCAGCAGAGCCCCACATCCAGGCCCCGTGTTCAAACTATGCACACTTTCATTATTAACAAGCGATTTGAAAACATGCACTAGCTGCTGCAGTATATCCATTAAATAATTTACAAAAGATTGCTGCCTAAGAGAATCACAAGCTCGAAGAAGCTGTGATGCAAAGTCATTCTTGTCTTGGTCATCCACTAAAGTCTTACCAGCAGCTAAAGTGGAATGTGGAAATTTGTTAACATTTTTATCTTGTGTACAAGCAGTTCCACTCAGTCTTGGCATGGAACCATCACTACCAGGCTGATGCCAGTTTCTAAGCATCAATGTGAAAAACATGAAGACTACAGGATTGCAACTTCCCCAAATGATGATCGGGTTCGGGCTAAAAATGGTCTGTTGAGATTAATCTCATCCAAAAACCACTTGATTAGTTTCTCTAGATCTAAGCTGTCAGGTTTTGAAGCTGTCTATAAAATGGTCCACCCACAGCAGATGATAACCTGTAGAAAAGCTGCATAACAGGGAATTGCCCGGACTCCAGAGGTTGTATCCATCCATCCTTTCAATTGTTCAAGAAGCTCAGAAAGAAGTAAGGAATTTATCGCTCGTTTTGAAGCAGAAATTGAGACAGGATCAGTCAATGAAGCAGAAAATTCTCCAGAATCATTGGGTTCCAAGACATGAATTGATGGAGAAGAATTCTGCATGCTACTATCAGCCAAGACAGGTAACAAGTTTGGGTCACTTACATCATCAGGTGTGAAGTGAAATTCATTGCCATCTCCAACTGAATCCACTTCAATTGCAATTGCTGTCATAGGGTGATCTCTAGAGTGCGGTGGAGGAAGCTGGTTTGCATCTAGTACCTCATAACAAGCTTCACACAAGTCAAAATCAGGACAAACGGTACAATGCCATCTTCGCCTAAGTATAGGTACGGTAGAGCAACCATCACAACAGTATTGAACAGATGAAGTGATAGCATCATCTTCAATCATGACTTGGTTGTTTCCACCACTTATCTCAGCAGGACCAGAAACAGACACTACACTCTCAACAGCATCATCAGTAGCCAACATGGTCTGCTTTGGAAATGGGACCTGAAGCAATCTCGAAGATATGGCCAAACTAGAAAAGAAATGTGTCAGAAACTGAATATCAGATTCAGAACAAGAAAGAAAATGGAATGAGCAAAAATACCTGCTAGCAGTCTGAACAGCCTCATTGGACGAAAACAGAAGTTTCTTGAGTAATATAACAGCAGGTGCTACAGAGCGCACTCCTGCATCTTTTCGATGTAAAGCCAAGCATTCAGCATAGCAATAAATAAGTTCAACTGCAGACATAACAATGTTGTTCATAGTTTGTGTGTCAGGCTGCACAAAGTCCAAAATTCCCCATAGAACTTGCATAAGTGCATCCACCACTTCTGAACCTACACCAGCAAGGTAAGCAGCTTATATTATATCAGAACAGTGGTAAATAGAACAAATATGTCCACACTGAGAAAAATGAATCCATTTACTTCATCCATAACAATGGAACCAAAATCATTTGAAAGATATAATTTAAGAAGCATCATACAACAAGAATGTAGCAACAGCCAGCCATATGAAAAGGAGAAAACCCGGTTTACCCAGCCATAATTATAAGCAGAAGTGGTGGGCGTAGAACTCAGACGTTGCACGAAGCTTAAATGATAAGGAAAAATGTTTACAATAAGTTTCAATAGAACTAAAATTATTAATAAGCAATCACCCAAGTTATTATCTGTTTGTTACCAATTCAGATTTAGTACTTAAACCAGTGTCCCATAGAATTAAAAGACCATAACAATGTATTACATGAAAAGAAACTAAGAGCATAACAATAACTTCTTACCAAAATTATTGCATGCAGTATTTACTCAATGACTAGACACTAATTTCTTATAATTATATCATAAATTCAAAGACTTTTAGCAGAATTTTTGTTCAAAACAAAAATTAATTGGTTTTCAAGCAGGTGGTCATGTACAGAAGAGAGAGAAACAGATGGGAATAGTGAGCTCTTGGTAGAAGAGCCCAAAAAGTGTAACAAAGTGCTTTGGAAGACAAAAGCCACTATTTTTCTTGCATTGCCAAGGAAGCATATAGTTCAAGTTTTGAAAAATATTTCTAGGGGAATGACTCTGGTCGTTGTCAACTGTCACTTGGTTGCAGTAGAGGGTAGCCAGATTTTGACAGCCGATAGTGACCAGCGGCTATGACATTAAGGTGGTTGGTGATTATGTGGCGATAGAGGGGTAGGCATTGTGGACATTTTGCAAAGCAAAATATTCCCATGTCACAGGAATGTAGCAAACCCACCTCCCCCAGTTGGAATGAAAGTGTGGGAATGTTGGGCAAAAATCATTCATGGGAATCATTTTTACCTGGGAATTTTTTTTTGAAATCTTGTACCAAACGTGGGAATCCAGCATTCCCATGTAAGGATTCCTAGGAATGAAAAAATATCCAACAAACCAAATGCCCCACAAGAGTCAAAAGGAGTTGGTGAGGAAGCGCAAGTGCCCCCCTTTGACCTCTTAGCTCAATTGTTGTAAGGTAGGAATATTTGGATTTTGATAAAAACGGATGGTCCAATAAATGAGAAAAATACATGATATATAGAATTAATAACATTTAAGTGACAAAACATCAGAGTTCAAGCATTTACTAAACTGAAACATTCTCAAAGTTTCAAGAAATATTTGGGCATTTTCTTGAAAAATAGTTTTTTTACCCCTAAATTGCCTGACATGCTGGAAAAATGTTTTTAGTTGTAACAGATAGCAGTATTCTCCACATATGCTAATGTAGCTGTTAGAATATTATGAGTTATTAGGTAATTAGTCTTGCTGTACTAGTGAGCTTGAGCTTGTAGTAGTAGTAGTGGTAGTGTAGTACTACACTAGTACTTAACCTAATTACTAGTGTATATAGGACCACTAGGTTAGTAGTTTGCATCTCATCAAGTATCAATCTAATATCATATTATTCAATATTCTCTTTTTTTCCATCTCTCTACCAAAATCCTATAATTTCAACAAGATATCAGAGCGATATCATCCATCTTGAGAAGGGTTTGTCCTTTCTGCTATGTGGAGAGTTCCAGCCTCCAGGTACTTGTTTGTATATTCTTTCCTCATCAAATCTGATTCTATTGCTTTCCTTCTCCCTGCTATTTCTCTGCAGTGTTTCTTTTTCCTGCAACTGTTCCCCCATCTTTCCTGATGTTCCCGTGGCTGATTGGTAGACTTTCTCTCTAGCCGCACATTTTCTCTTTCCTCCAGCAGTTGTCCATCTCATATTCAAGTATTAGGGCTGCTCGTTTGCTCCAACTGACCCATAGTTGTATTCAACAGCCCCCCAAAGTCGGTCTACCACCAAAACCTTGCCACCACACACCGGTTAACCAGAATCTGTGCAGAGTTGCTTCACTGGTGTGTGAGAAGCTCTCTCCAGCTGGTTCCTCCACAGAACAGCTTGTCAATCTGGCCAGACCCACTGCCCTTCTCAATTCCAGCCCTCCACAGGCCCTTTGGCTGCTGATAGGGTGTGCCTATCCCCTGTTTGGCTTGGGTCTTTTCTCTGTTTGGCCTGCTTTTCACTTTTCACTGTTGGCATGTTTTTTCCCTGCTTAGCTTTGTCAACCTCTGTTTTGGCTAAGAAATCGTTGTTTGGGCTCGGCTTTCTAGTTGATTGCCTATGATGGGTTTCCTACTGTTTGGTTGCTGTTTTGCCTCTGTTTGATCTGTTTGGTTCGTTTTCTGCCTCTGTTTGGCCTGTTTGGTTGCTGTTCAGCCTTTGCATGGCCTGTTTGGCATTGGACTGAGGTGCTGTTTGAGGCTTTGGAGTAATTTTGTGTGGTCTGTTTTATTTGGATATTAGAGTTTGCTATTTCTTTGTTTTGCTGTCAAGGGTTTGTGGATTTCAGACTCTGGACACTAGTAAAGGAACCTCTTTGTATTATTGGGTGGTATGTCTGGAGAAACTGTCTGAAGGTTGAGGAGGCCACTGAGGAGAAAGGTCAAAGACTTCACAAGCTGTGTCATTTGCTTGGGAAATGTGCCAAGGAGAAGCTGGAAGAAGGTCAAGGGAGCCATTTAGGAGAAAGGTCAAGGGGGATCTGCCAAGGACGTTGCTGAGGTTTTGTTATTCAGGGGGTAGTCTAAGTTGCTGTGTTATTTGCTCTTTGTTTTCTATTTGTGGGTTTGCTACTTGTAACAAGCTTAAAACTTAGTAAACTTTAGCTTAAGGGAGAGTGTTAGAATAATAGGGTTATTAGGTAATTAGTCTTATTGTATTTGTGGGCCTTGGCTTTTACTAGTAATACTACAATAGTACTTAACCTGATTACTAGTATATATAGGACCATTAAGTTAATAGTTTGTATCTCATCAAGTATCAATCTAACATCATATTATTCAGTATTCTCTTTTCAATTTTAACAGTAGCCAGCAATACATTAGTTTGATTTCATCATGAACCATTAATAAAGTTCCATCATTTTAATCAAAGAACTTTAACAGTTTATATCAGCATATTTCATGCTGTATTAAAATTGTAGAAATTCAAATCCCAAGACAGAAACAGTAGACAAGTAAGAAAAAATAAGTAGAAACAATTTATTGTAAGAAATAGAACTTAATTATTTAAAACCAAAATGCAAAAATAAAGCTTTGAGGAAACAAAAAATGAAGTTCAACCCCCCATATTTACAACAGAGATGTCAACTTTAGGAGATGCAATCTCATGAATGTCAATTAATCACAGTATGCAGCAAATATTGATGTTATATCAATGATGTTCGTGCATTCTCTCTCTCCCCCCCCCCCCCAATATTCTATGTATTTAAAAATTGACAAGGAAAATTCAAGTGCTATGTATTAAACAATAAATCAGGAAAATGCAAATATACCATTAGTCTCCAGAAATGTTGCTAAATTAGAACGCCGTTGCAATGCAATCTTACAAACTGCGCGCATTTGGGCAGTGAACTCTTCAATGATCCAACTTCCTGCAGCACTACCGATCCCAAGCCTTGACAATAGCAGTGAGGATGATTTGACCACTCCAAGAAGCCGCATGGTATCCTTAACCTAATGCGAGAAGAGTCCAGACAACATCACATCCACATGGATAAACAGAATTAGTGCCCAAAAAAAAAAAAAAAACCCTGATATAAGGAGAAGGATACTATGGATTACTTGATGGTATATCTCTTTCTTGGGAAAAATAGCCTGTAAGACACGACAAGCAGAAGCCTGCAGAACTGGTTCCCTGTCACTCTCAAATATTGTTTCTAGTAATTGCTTGCACTTGAGTCTTCCCAGCTCCACTCTTGCTTCCTCAAGCCTTGAGCAACCTAGTTGCCTACATGATGAATAAAACTTAGCAATTAGCTGAAGCCCATCTGCTATTATTTGCTCTTGGATAGGAGCAGACTGCATTGATCGGCGCTTCTTCCCAGATCCAGCAAGTGATGAATTTGATCCAAGTACTCTTTCTTCCATATCCAAAACTGCATCCATTTTCTCTTTCCAACCAAATTCATCTTTAGCTCGGCCATAAACTTCAAGTGAATCTATTCTGGGAAGTGTTGAGCCATTAAAAGTTGGCTCAACCGAGATTGTAAATTCTTCATCAGCAAGGAGTGATTCCACAACAGTAAATGGAATATCATACCAGGACTTCATTCCTTCATCCAATTTAATAACTCTCTGGAAAATAGAAATACTAGAAGGTATGTGGCTGGCAGAGGTATTTCCCACGTGAACTCGAAAACCAACCATGACTATATCAGGGTTTGAATTGAAGACAGATATCTGTAAAAATGCATAAAAGAAAGAAATTAGAGAAACAAAAAGCTATAATCAATCATTTTTGAAAGATGCACATAACATCCAAAGCAACATGATTGCTAGTGATTGATTGGCATCATTATATTGACACAAAATGTACTTGTTTAAAACAAAAAAATAAAAAATATGTAAGAGAACCATACATGAAAAAGGATCCACCTAAACACACAATCATGTCTACATCATACTAACCCCTCTACTATCTAGTATTCTGGATTGAACCCATGCAATCATATGACAAGATGATAGGAACCCAGAAATCAGAATAGATTTTATTGAATTTGGAGACAGAAACCAGTAGATACAGGATTTCTCACTCCCCACACTCTCTCGTAAGAAACAGCAAAATAGAAAGAAAGCTCAAAATAAAAGAACAGAAACAGAAAATGCAGAGCTTCGAGGGTCTGCAAACCTCCCAGCCAAATGCCCCAATTCCCGTACTCCATTCCCTCCTCCAATCAGAACCATTTGATCTTTTTAAGCATCCCATAGTAGTACAATCACCCATTCTCATGTGCAATCAGCAGTCTGCCCATCCCCCTGCTCTGTCACCTCTCCATTCTGCCCATCCCCCTGCAGGTACCATTCACTGTGCGTAGTGCAGATTGTGCAGTAGGTGCAGCAGGTCCATTTCTGCCCATCCCCCTACAGGTACCATTCACTGTGCAGTAGGTGCAGATTGTGCAGTAGGTGCAGCAGGTCCATTTCTGCCCACCCCCCTGCTGTCACCTCTTCATTCCCTTTTTTCCCGGTACACCTTAGCTGGGACTATGTCTATCACCTTCCCATTACCCCATTCTGTCCCTTAGCCCAACCTGCCACATCAGCAGGTTGTTACAATGCAAAACCACCCATGCTCCACCTTTCCCACATGCCCACTCACGTCCCCATTTCCTGTGGCCATTTCCTTCTTTTCCCCCATGGTACACCTTAGTTCTAGAACAGTATCTATCACAAGACAAATACCTCAATAGAAGTTATGCAACTACATCACCTTCAGGAAGTATCATTTACAAATATCAGCACCAAATATTTGCAAAAAGTTCATTTTAGTCCCCGTTCAGAACTGATGGAGAATATTTCTAAAATAACCAGGATCATATCTGACATCATCTAGGCCACAGCAATCTACAGAATTATTATCTCATTCTTCCTATACCTTACATTTACTCATCTGTAGATGAGGATTAGTCTCAACCAGTTCAAATTTATCGTTGTTGCCCACGGCCTGATCCTCCAGTCAGCCCTGCTGTTGCTCCTGCTAACTCACGTCTTGTTCCAACACCTTTACCTACTACAATGTAGGTTGTACTATTGTACTACACATTTGTACCATTCTTTTACTAATATAAATAAGAATGCTATGAACAATGCTAGTCACTGACATGCACAAAAATAAGTTCTCTCTCTTTGTAGTTACAAAGGTTTTGGTAAAAAGGAGGGAAGTGTGCAGTTTATGCAATTCTTTGGCGTACTTGATTGGAGCAGAACACACGCATCCTTAAGGGTTTTTCCATATTGTTAAATTTACTATGGGACAAAATTGTGTTTTTAACCACTCTTTGGTATTTTTCCCAAGATTGTTTTAAGGGTGTTTCCATCTCAGACTCGCAGAGATATTGGGCAGCCCTGCTACTTTCTTAGTTTTTCTCTTGTTATTATGTTTTCTCCCTTCTGGTTATACTTGTTTTACAGGATACCTTATCCTTGCCCTTGTTGTACGTATGCTTTCTTTCTCTTCTCTTTAATAATTTTTTTTCCTATAAAAAAATCACTTTGAAACAATAGTAACTAGAAATAAAGAAGGGATACCTTAAAACCAGCAGGGTTGGGACTTTCAAGAAAACCATCCTCATTTACCAAACTCTGTTTAGCACCTTCAGAATCTCCGTTTTTGATGGTGTCACCACCAAGTTTCACATCCGATGTAATGCACACAGTCTTCTCAAAGAAATCAAGAGGAAACTCAGGATTCGTACCAGCATAGGCTTTATTAAGTATACCAGAACCGAATTTCTTAACTTTCTCTGAAGCTGCAATCACACTAGCGTCCACACCCACAGGAGCATGGGAGTATATTTGAAGGCTACCATCATCATGTAAGACAAGACAATGGACTTTATCCTTTGATAGCGGTTTGTATGCAGTCACACCAACTATAGGTGAAGTTGATCCCACAGAATGCCGCATGCTCTGTGCAAGTATTTCATGTTCCCCCACTGACACAGCAATTGCAGAATTTGATTTCAGACTTGATAAGCAAATAAACAATCCACCGCCAGCCAGCAATTCTTTCCAATGATGTACTCCAGCAGGCCACAGATTACTTTCTTGCTCCTCATATACAGAAGACATCTCAACTAGAGAGGCTGCATCAGAACTTAGCTGGCCTATCAATGTGGTGCCATCTTGAAAAGATATGAAGAGTAGCTTATAAGTTGAAGAAAAGTACAATGATGAGCCCTTTGCGTGAATTTCTTTTCCCTGAAGCTGTATAACTTCCTTCAATGGCATAGCCCCAACATTCCCTTTGACTGACAACTCTAACCTGAATATGTTTCCATTTTCTGAAAGAATAACAAGAAACATTCTTCCCTGGGAAGTCGGACAAAGAGTAGCATCCACAATCACCTCATCCGGCAAAGTGAAGTAGTGCATTGGACTGATGTTGTCCAGGGAAAGGTCATATATTTTGACAAATATATTAGTCACAACCATTAATTGAACTTGTGAGCCTGGAAGCCAATCTACCCGTCTAATATAAGCACCTTGCAGAGCTAGGTCAATGGCAAGGCGGTCAATCACTTCACCACGAGGATTCAATGTGAGGACCTGACAATCTTCATAACCTGCTACAACAAGATAGTTCTCAACCACAGGATTGAATGCAAGTTGTACAATTTCAAAGCGAACAACATTTTTTGAAAGAGGTTTCACATTGGTCTTGTCAGCTGTTACAGGTGCAATGGTGGCTTGCCCAATTAACTGTTCAACATCAAATATAGCAACTTTATCACCTTCACCAACAGCAAGCCGACCTCGTACGCTAACACTGAGCAAGGACTTCACAAGAGAACCACTTGCTAAATGTGATTTAAGCTCCTTGGCATTTGAATAATCCACCTTTATTTTCAGATCTAATGATCCACTTTTATACGCTTTCTTCAATTGTAAGAGATCAACACCATAAGAAATCACTTTGTCTTCACCCAAACTGATTTTCTTATCCTTAGAATGGTGAGAATCTCTTCTGGTAATTATAGATGGAATCAAAGAAGAGTAAAGATTGAGCACCCGACTCTCAATATCAAGTTCTTCCAATAACAATGGAATCCCATCTTGAAGCTCTTTTGGAATAGAAAACCTAAGTGAGTTATCTATATCTGAACTGATATCCTCTTCAAAATCTGAATCGCTATCTGGCAGCTGATCTCCATCCTCAGAAAAGGGTAAAAATGACTGAAAAGTATTAGTGCCACAAACAGGTGCACTGCTACTTCCAGTGAATTTCCGAGGTTTCAAGCATTGGCAGTTGCTACCCCTAACACCCCCAGCTCCACAGTCACAAAAGAACCGGCTTGAGCGGGAATAGACGACACGATGACCCCGATGACAAACCTTTGCACAGACTGAGCAACAGCCTTTTGATACAGTCAGGTCACATGTATAGCAAAAGTACCAATGCTGTTCCATGAAATTTGCTGCCACTAGAAGTAAATGTGCAAACTTTAGAGGCAAGGGCCCTTTCACTATTAGCATCTTCTTCATCATCCTTATCCATGCTAACAACCTCACCATCAGAAGTTGCATCATCCTCATCCTCATCTACAGAAGTTGCATCACATTCAAGAGAGGCTGATCCCCCTTCTTGATTGGCAGCAAGAATGAATGTCTCAGAATTCTTCCTGGATCCAACTGGTCGAGCAGCCACATGTCCTACCCCAAGAGTATTGCCAGATGACAACGTCTTATTTGTTCTTTGTGAGGAAATTTTACCAGATCCACAATCACTCAAGACAGTTTCAATAAAGCCAAATAGAAACTTCAGCCCTGGAAGCAGATTTTCATTGCCCACCAGCTTCTCCATCAACAGTACAGTCCTTATCAAAAGCTGTTTCATCAAGGACTCTCCTCTTGAAATTTGAATAATGAAATTGAAATATGACTTTGCTACATGTATATCAAATAGCAAAAAAGCAGTATCAAGTGATAGCAATGCAGATTCAAAAATATGACGTTGCAATTCTTTTGATTGTTGCTCAGAGGATAATGATACAAGGGACAGAATAAAATTCATTGTTGATTCCCTAAGAGTACTGGAGCTTCCCTTTGCACAGTTGACCCCACTAACAGAACCCATTGTGCTGCCTAAAAGCCTCTTTTCCAACCATTTAGATAAGCAATGTATGTCTTTATCAAGGAATTTCCTTTGTATTCTCATTCTGAGATCAGGAAATTGCTCTCCGGATACAAGATCCACAAAGAAACCAAGTACCTTCACATTCACTGATTCAGAGAAACAGGTATCTAGAGAGTCAATTAGAACCAAACAGTCACCATGATGCAACTGCAAAAGCCTGTTGATCTGGACTGACACATTTTCAACACCCAGATAAAAATGGAATATGACAGACTTCGAAGGGTCTTTTCTAAGGCTGCTTAATATGCCAATTATCCTGCAGATTATCCATTCATGGACACTGCCATCACTAACTCCTCCAGCATTGATGTCCATTAGAAACCCTTCCATTTGCTTCATTAGAATTAAGTTAGCATAATCAGACCATTCCAGTTCTGCACTCAAGCTGTGATAGACAGTGTCACATTTCCCATGACTACTTTCAAAGATCCTATCAAAACTTGATAATCATTACTGCATCAAGAATTTGTCTGACAACCTCAATCTCCATGTCAATATTTCCTCCCACTTCTTTTATTCTTAGCAACCCATCCAGAACAAAGATAATTCCTCTTATGCTAAGAATACCAGAAAGCAGAGTTGCACTAGGAGTCGAAAGATGAAAAGGAAAACCATGAAACATGCACTCCCAAGAGGCCTTACATAGAATTCCTGAAGCCTTTTTATCAACAGTAGCATCCAACCTTGATAAGAGGGTAAGAAAAGACTCCAGCTCACCTGCATTGAAGCCACACCTCTCCAAGAGCTCATCCTGCAGGGATTTGTCAATTCCAGTATGCTTTAGAAGCAAGAGTGGAGAAAACCCAGGAGCCAACTTTTGCTTGCAATTAAGGGTAGTAAGGAAAGCTTTCTGATGAATCTGCACATGTTTGTTCAGCAAGGATGAGAACAGCCTCACTAGCAATGGAAATTGACCAGATTCAATCATGGAGGAAATCATGCTTCCAGCAAGTTTAACATATTTCTGGTCCCCAAAAGGATTCTCTGTCCAGATAAGACCTTGTCCAGAAATTGCATTGTCATTACAATATCTCCATACGCCAATATTAGTGAAGGAGAGCACCAGAGACAGCCACATTTCATTTCTGAGGAAATCCCAACCAAATTCCTCAATGACTTCTGGTATGGGCAAATCATTTAAATGCTGAAGCAATCTCAATACAACATCTGGAAAAGTGAACTTCCCAACCTCCTCCTGATGGCCTAGTAGTGAATGGCTGAAGTGGAAAAAATGTAACATATTAGATAGATCCAGAGAGCAGTCCTGACTCCATGATATAATTGGATGATCCACTTCAGAGTCTATATAAGGAATATCCCAACAAAGGGTGAAAAACATATCTTTCAACAATTAGATCCTCCAGTGCTGTGGCCTTTTTGCCTCTCCAAATTCTCAGAACCAGTGAAAAGGTCAAATATATGTCCTTCCAATTCAATGTTAAGTTGTCAATTGTCAAGTCATCCCTACCAAGTGAAGCAGAAAACCCTGAAAAATCAATCAGCTGATCAGTCAAGCTACTGACAACAACTTCCTCTTCAACCAATGCACCCATAAAAATTTTCAATGCAGTTGATGACCAAGAAGAAAAGTGATCATTCACCTTATTTGGCATAGATGACCTAGACAATGGTGCTTTTCTCAACTTAGACCGCACATCTAAAAGCAATGATGTTGGACAAGTTTGTTGGTGAAATATCATATGACGAAGAACTAAGATCAACCTCGAAACCACTAAAGCCCAGCATGTTAACTGTGTGCTGTTCAAATCCAATGCCAAGTTAGCAACCTTTTTTAGGGTTGAAAAGATTGAATTTGCCATCGTTGCCTTTTCTGCTTCCGCAGACAAGTGGAATGCCATAAGAACTACCTCAATGTGAAATGGTGAGGGAAGAGTACCAACAAGATCTTTGAAACTTGGGCATTTTACACAAATAGTTGTCACCTTCTCAACAACAAAGGCAACATATCCCCTATAAATCTTGGTTCTCAACTGACTACCAGCAGAACCCACCCTACAAAACAATGTGCGAGCAAGCAGGGTCAGGGTCCTATCATTATAACTAAAGGCACCATTCTCAACTGTGAGGATCTTCTCCACAAGGTAGTCTTCAAGTGAATCAGACAAAGCATGGTTCGTGAGAATATTATGCAAAAGATCATAGCATAGTTCATGGATATGCCCAATCTTCCTGTCTTCATGTGAAGGAGGGCAACTATCAGACGTATTATCTTCAGAACAACAGCCGTGACAATAGAGTAGGGAAAGCAAAATATCAATGTGACTACTACTAAGTTTGTTGCAGCCATCCACATAAAGAGAAGGATGCCATTCGGGAGAGAAGGTGCATGTTTTAAGAAAGTTTAAAAGTTCTGTAGCAGCTTGAATTGGCATATTATGATAGCTGAAGCTAGAAACTACAGCAGCAGCAGGTGGTTGTTCACATCCATCGGTAGATCCAACAGAACGCCCAGTCTCAGAGAAAAGATCTCCGAAAATAGCCTCATCCTCATGGCATATTGCATTCTCAATTTCAGATATGCCAGTAACTTTTGCAGAACTAGAATACGACCTTTCCATTTTTGGCCTTAATTTCAGTCCTTCAGAATGAAGGAACAAAAGAAGTTGCATCAAATTGTCAATCCATTGACTTGATGCAGGAAACATTAATTTCAGAAGCTCTTTCAAATGTGTATTTCTTCACCAGAGGAAAAGTCTCCAGATGAACAAGGCACGAAGGAGAATCATTCAGTGAACCAGTAGAACTGCCAACAAGTTCTGCATCAAAATCTTTCCACTCAAGAAGAACCTGATGCCTTTGCCTCTTCAGATCATTAATGAGTTTCAGTGTATAAGCAACAATTCGGGGGAAGAAAGCTAAGGGGGGCTTCAAATTTGGAACAGACTTGTCATATCTCCAAACAGAAGAATCCAAACTCTCCAATATAGATGCAATAATACATGTTTGGATATTTTGGGCAACACTGCTATTGCTGAAAATAACCTGAACATTGTGAATAAATTCTTCCACAACCATTAAGATAATGCTATCAAAACTTCCCTCAATAGTAGCATAGGTATTCACAAACTCAAATTCAACTCTAAACAGACTAGACAAAGCATCGGCAAATGAGGCAACTGCCCTCACCAATGGGGCATCATATTCAACATATGGAACATCCTTTGTGAGACTTCCAAGTAATTTTAACATCCTCAAAGTGAATGACAGTCTCTTTCGAAAATTTTGACCCTCTACTCTCTCATCAAATACATCTTTGACTTTAATAAGTTTATTGCACAGTAAGATCAAGCGAGGAGTGCACTGTCCATGGACAACTGCCCAGTGCTGAGACCAAAAGACAAAGTTATTGAGATCCTGAGAATAAGTCGGTGCATTGAATCCAGATCCTTGCCTATCAGGTATCACACGCCCAGAATCTAAAGTCTTCAGAAGCCAATCCACTGTTTTTTCTTCCTTTGAGCATCTGAAGCCTTTTGCAGATGCAAAAAAGCACTTGGTTAGGTTATCAGAAAAACATAATGAGACAACAGTGTGTTGATTATTAGGCATAGGCATGAAAACGATACCTTCTAGTTGGCATTTGCTGTGGTCATCCACAAAATTACCACAATAACCATCAACCGTTGGCAACATATCAACCAAGGCACTCACAGACGTAGGTTGCAACATGTCTGCTACAGTATCCATTTCATCTACCAAAGCTATCTCTAAAAGATGTATCATTTTGTTCTGAAAGATTCAACAAAAATTAGGGAGGGATGCATAAAAAGTAACCACCACTCTAACAGAAAGGAACACAGGTCAACACAATAAATACTTACATAGAATATTTCTTGTGTAGTGACCAGAAATCAAGAATATAATTTTTTACATAGGAAAATAATTTATTTAGATGAACAGCCATACAAATTCCGGTATTAGGGGCCATGAAAACTGCAACCCCCCCCCCCCCAACCTCCAACACACAATGAAAAAACTTACTGTCACATCCTTTTTTTTTTTCTGAAAACATTCTTCCACTGGATCCCAGAACATGTAAGATCATATGCATCACAATATCACCTTAAGTTGGCTTAATTAACTTATGCCATGCCCATCAAACAGTATGTTATTCTAAAATGGATATTAGCATAAGACCCTTTCTGCTTCCATAGGCACAGATAGAAATCAGAAATCAAAATGACCTATTAGAACACAATATCATGAATTAATGATGTAGGATGCAGGATACAACAAGATCAGCCCAAAATACAATTTAGTTATTGAGCTTAATAAATGTCTTACAACCGGTTCAAAAATGAAGGTATACTGATTTTTGAATCCATTGATTATTCTACTATGGCATAGATTTGTCCACCTAAGTTCTATTTGGTGTTCAGCTTTTTTTTTTTTTGTTGGTTGGAGGGGAGGGAGGAAGATTTCTTTTGGTCAATATCCAGTAATATTTGGGACATTCTTATTTTAATTTGATTACATGTAATTGATTCCTTTGCAATTTAGTCTATATTCTATTTTCAGTTCTTTAGATAATTGCTCATCCTCTTTATCGTAATTCTTTCCTTTGTCCTTCGGCGAGTTCTTCTTTTGCTATTAAAAAAGAAAACTTTTGAATCCATTGGATGTAAATAAAGTTCAGTCCACAAAATCTTATCCAACTGTCCAATTAATTCATCTGTGATATTGATCTGGCCTACACACGTAACCCTTAAACTTTAATAGATCACAATTTCTAAACTCTCACTTGGCAACATTGAGTCCTATGACTTGTTGAGTATAACCAATCAATAGCCAACAAAAGTCCTAGCATCTTTTTCACAATATGATGATGTCATGTAGCTTTAAGGGATATGAACACAATTCCAGCCAACCCATGAGGAAAAGCAGTGCTTTGGACAGAATCAAGCAACAAGATTAGTATGAAAAAGCATTCAAGTATCAATTTATCAAGCTGACTGTATGATTGCATGCTTATCATTTTTCTTCATTATGATTGCACTAAGAAATTCTATAATTAGATACAAAATTTCATTGCAGTCCTAACAAAGAAGCATTTATCAAACAGAATATGGAAGATGATTTCTAAAAGAAGGAAAAGAAAAGGGACTAAATTAGACTTCTTCAAAGTCTAGCTGAAAATTCGGTAAAGTCTGCACAGTACTAATTTGAAGAGCATGGAACCTCATCCGAACCTTAATTTGCATAGCAATGTAAAATATACCTGAATCCCTAGATCGTCATCATCGAACTCGGATTTTTCCAAATAGCACATAGCAAATTCTATCGACTGCTGCACAATTGCAATAAGTATCCCTTCCGCTTGCTCCACTATTCATGCAAACCACCACAATAGAACAAAAAAAAACAATACATGTAAATTTAAATTGTTATTCCAAACATTTAATATATACATATATATACACACACACACACACACACTCTTATTTGCAGGCAGAACAGTTCTTGATTGCTTAACAACTTCCAACTAAAAGAAAATTTTCCACGACACCCGAATTATGTTAAACCAAAACGGGAAAAGAAGGATCATAGGAGCTACTCTCAGTTTCAGAAAGAAAACCCATATGCAGGAAAAGCGCACGACAGCAACAAAACGCAGAAAAATGCTACCAATAAGCAAATTTCTATTAAAATACAGTACCTGAGAAAGATCGAGAAGCGGTAGCGATCGCGTATGCAAAAGAAGAAATTGCCTGAATCTGAGAGACGTTCCAAGATTGGAGGCCCAGGGTTCCATCTCCGACGACCTCGACGCCGCGCCTGAGAATGGAGTAGAAGGCGTTGAGTCCTAACCTGATCGCGTCGTCGGAGCGTAGCTTCTGTACAAGATCGTCCGGCGACGAAGGCTTGGCATCGACGAAGAGAGCGTCGGCGAGTTTGTTGAGGTTCTCAGCCATCGACGAGGGGGAGGGGGGGAGGGAGGAAGAGAGAGAGAATGGAGTTGGAGCACCGTGTCTGAGTCCCAGTCACAGTGAGTAATACAAATAGATGCAGAGTAGAGGGGAGGGGGTTTATGGTACTTTACTGGCGGAAACAGTGGAAAAGTTAGAAGGCTGAGAAGCGAGAAGAATATTTGGACAGCGAATGCAAAGAACAGAAGGGAACAGTTTTTTTTAATTACAGTTAATCATCGCTTCACTACTCCAAATATATGCTCTTTTTTTTTTTTGGTAACGCCTCCAAATATATACTTAATATCACATCTATATTACTTTTTTTAATAACAATTAATATCACAAATATTTTTATTTTTTACAATTAATTTTATGTCACTTTAAATATCAATCTAATGATATAAATTAATATTAATATATCAAATTGATGTATTCATAAATAAAAGATTAATATAATGTTGTAAATTTATAAATAAAAGATTATGTATATATATTTTTGAAAAGAAAAAGAATATTTACTCTTTATTATAGTAATTTTTTATAATGTCATTATAACAAGAAAATAATTTTAATGTACTTTTATTATAAAAAAATTTATTTTATTATTTAATTATGTGTCGTACATAAAACACTTTTAATGCAAGAAAATTTTTTTATTATAACAAAACACTTTTAATAATATGAAATGATGATATAAAAGATTTTGCATTGCAATATAAGTATTACCTAAGTATAGATATGTAAAAACATGTGGAATGTCTCACCTTGAAAGGAGATAGCATTTTCTTCGTTTTAACTAAATAAAAAATCATTATTTAAGTCTTTTTCAAAAATTTCAAATGATTGTTAGAATAATTATGTTTTAGGGATATATAGTGTCGTTTCTTGATACAAATACCTTAATTACTTCTCAAACACAAATATATAGGGAATGCTATCTTATTTTTTTTTAATGGTGCAATTTTAGTATGTGCAATTTTAGTATTACACTCTTTTTTTAGTTGAACACAAAAATAAATTTATCTTTTCTTTAATCAACTTAATTTATAATGTCTATTTTAATAATTACGAAACTCATGATAAAAAAATAATAATTAATAAATTATACCAGTTTCGTGACTAATATTTCAATAGTAATCCTCAAATCTCGACAACACTCGTTTGATATTTGAAATTCTATGTACTTTATTCCTAATCAAGTTCTAAAATTCTTTATGTTTGTAGATTTGTTTATGTGAATTCTATAAAAATTATTTTAGTTCTTTTTTTTAGTACTGATATCTTAATTAATTGTCAAGTATTTAGTGATTGTTTATTTAACTTTATAAATTTTAGACATTTATTGTAAAAATAAATAATAAATAATAAATAAATATTTGATAAATCATTAAGGATAGCGATATTGTTAAAAAATAAAATTCCTGAACAACTCAATTCGTTGCATCTTTTGTTAAAATTTGAGATCTGAATATTTTAAGCATCTTTTAACATATATGCGTTTGATTGCAATTTTTGTTCTGTTGCTTAATTTTGTATATAGGACATGTCGATTTTGAAATGATAATCTAGGAGTTCGATGCCGACAAAGACATCTTTTGCGATTGATTCAATTATTGTGTCAATGTGAAATTGATTTCAAGAACAATAATGAGAAGGGAATCATCAGTTTTAACTTTTAAAGGGTGAAATTTACTGGGTTGTAATTATTAAATTAGGCCTTGTTGATTAAAAAAACTGTATCTAATTTAAAAAGATTAAAGGGATAGATAAAAGGAGTTGTAATTCATTCTCTTTTACATCATAACCATATTTCGAGAGGCACAATGATAGATAAAAGGGATAAATATACCTTCAACTTAGCTACACTAGAGATAGAAACATGCTACACTAAGTTAGAATTTAATTTAAATGTGTATTTATATTAGTTTATTTTATAGTTAAAATAATTTATAATTAAAATTTTTTTAATTTTTTTTTAAAAATAAATGATTTTTTTCTTTAAAAAAAACTTATCCAAACATGCACTAAAAGTAGGTGGGATCTATTTTGCAAAGATTAATTAGCCTTAGTTATTTTTTTTTCTCAACCTGATCTGTTTATAAAAGAGTCGTGCTATTAATCCAGAAAAAGTTGTCGGAAATTCTATCTCCCAGAATGAGGTGTAAGATTACTTAATTGAGATGGCAGTCTACATAAATTTCAATTACACGTCACACAATGCCTAATTAATAATTATTTACACAAATAAAAAAAGGTTGAATGAAGATATGGGGTCGGTTAGTACCAGCATGACAATCTTTTTCTTTCTGACTTGACGGAAAACAGATTCAACTGAGCTTCCCATCCTTTTTCTCTACTTCTCTCTATTTCATTGCTTTTTCATGTCCCTGCACACTACAATTCATCGCTGATCGGTTCCTTAATCTATCTTCATTCTTTCCCTGCATTATGTCCTCTTCCTTCCTTTCTTTACATTATGGTTTTCTTCTTTATTTTTATTTGTTTATCTTGTTTTTATTTTTTCTGTTTACCCTGATATACAAAGGGAATTTTGGGCATGCCATCTGTGGACAAAGATAAAAGCATGCCATTTGCAGTGGAGGATGACACACAGCTTGGGACAAGGTTGAGTTCATGGGGGCGACAGCAAATTTTGATGGTGGAGGTGAATTTTCGGCAGAGCATTTTTGTGTTGGCCAAGTTGCGAAAGGAAGGGCTCGGCTGCGAAAGGAGTGGTTGACGATTGTGTAACAGGCAGCGTTGTTTGGACTTTCAAGGAAAAGGATTTGTGAAGCAGGTGGAAAATTTTAATGACATGGCATCATGCCAGCTCACTCGGGCAAAAAACTAGTTCGGGCCTATTAACATTTTTTTTATAAAAATATAAAAATTTGACCAAATTAAAAATTTATTTAAAAGCCTATATTTTATAATATAAAAAATTAAATAAGTAGTACCTTCTTTAAATACTCCATTCATTAATTGAATAGAATTCTACCTAAGAAATCTTTCAAATAAGTCTATATATAGATATAAACTTTAAAATTTAAAATAAGCTTAAGAATATTATCAAAATTATTAATTGTATATAAAATTAATAAATTATATATTATATAATAAGAAATTATATAAATATTATACTTTTTTAATTATATATAATAAATAAATAAACTAATTTATTAAACTAAAGAAACCTTTTTAAGGTTAAAGTTTATCTTATTTAGTTAAATAGTTATTTTTAAAAGTTTAAATTTAACTTGTATAATAAATACAATAAGTCTATCAATGTCAAAAATAAACTAAATCATAAATTCCTGATAGACAGTAGAACCCATTCTCACCCGTAGCTTGCTCCTAAAGACATTATGTATGTCTTTTTTAATCTGCCGCTTGTAACTTGCTTTTATTATTGATGCATGTTCCACTATTTACCGAGAAAAACGCTTAAATAATTAAACAAACGAGTCACGGATGTAGCACAGACCACAGAGCCACAAATTACTGATTGGGGTGTGTATGAACAGAAATTTAATATTTAAGATGTGATAAGGATTTTTTAATGTGTAACAAATAAGCACTTATAAACTAATTATATCAATGGTCTTGACACTTGTATATAAACTAAACACTTTATAAATCAATCAAGTCCAAAATCATATTATCTGTGCAATAAAATTTCGCATATAATTAACTTACCAACTATACAACTCATTTATTACAATTAGATTGGCGTGCAGGGTCCCATTCTTGGGATTAATTCATTGATCAGCAACTCTATATTGCCAAGCCAATCAATAAAATGAACAAATGCTATTTAAGAAAAAGGACACTTTCATTTATTCATATCATTCTTTAACTATGGAATGACTTCAATCCACCAGTTCAACAATCATTAATAACAGAACTACATAATAGAATATATTATTATGACAGAAGTTATTATATTATTAATTATGTAATCAAACTTTCAAGAAACCAAGATTGGGTTGGCCACGGGTCCAATGAAAAACACAGCCATGGAAGTTTCTTCCCTTATCATGAAGACAAATGGATGATCAGCCACAAAACTTGGTACTGGAAACCTGCCTTGTTGTGCAATCACAACAGCACCTGTGCTAGCTGCAGCTACTGTTCCTTCCTCATTGACTTCAATGCATGCCTTATGAAGAATCTCTGAAACACTGAATTCGGCTTTGAAGAGAGAATCTGAAAATTCTGTTAACTCTCCAGGTTCGAAAGGTAATGTATTCCTAATTTTTTTCATGTCCTCTTTAGCCTCAAAATTGAATGAGAACTTAAATCGTGGGATCCAAAAGTCAGGAATGTTCTCTTTCTGCAATCCAAAATCCTGATTTACGAATTCTGGGTTTGAATTTAATGCATGAATCAAATTTGGGAGGCCATGTTTCTCATGCGGAAGAAAGAAATACATGGAGAACCTTAATGGGTTATCATAACCACCTTGGTAAGGAATTTGAAGTATTTTATAAGTATGAAAGGATTTGTAGTCATATATTTCAAATCCAGTGTTGGTCATGAAGGGAACCTGCACATTCAGCACATTGAGAAGGTTGAAAGTTTTGGTTTTAGTCTTGGATGCATCAGACTTTCGATTCCATGGCCATGCTACTTTGAAGTACATTGCGTTGACAAGAACTAGCCTTGTCAATCTGGATAAGGAATTTGGTGGAAGAAGTTCCTTTATCAGTCCATTGGTGGCATTTTCAGCCCATGCGTTCACTTCCTCTCTTACTTGAAAACACTAGCGAAACAGGATCAATATTGTCAGAACAAAATCCATGTATTCAGTATGATTAGTTTACTGTCAGTAACTTGTTCTAGTTTCCTTACTTTTTTGACTTGATCTGTAAACTTGTTTGACCAACTCTTCGAAGGATGTCTTCAAACCAAAATTTTGTTCCACCCAAACCCCTTTGACAAATGACAAGTTAGGACCTCCAGTGTTGCTTCCGATATGAGAAATAATTTGTGAAGATAATGAATTCACTTCGTCGATACTTTCTGATCCCAAAACTGAAAGAAGCTGCTGCAAGGTTTTGCCGGATGATCCTGCAGCAACAAGGCTCAATATAATGTGCAGAGACAAAGGGGAGGACACAATTTGAACCATTTTCAACTTGTTTCAGCAGAACTTTGCAGCCAATTGCATGCAGAAGTTTGTCTTGAAGGAAGCAGGGTGCATCTGGAAAAGAGACTCCATTCCAGCCTTGGAAATGTTTATTAATTTGAGACTTTAGCTTCAACTCATCAATGAGAAGATGATTTTGAAAATGACCGCAGACTTGGTGCATTGGACCAATGAGTTCTGTTATATTAACATGTTTTGTTATCATTTTGATTCGAAGCCTTCGTTTGACCCATAAGTTTGTGCAGGCTTCAAGAAGCTTCCATTAATTAACTGAGAGAACTTTTTTATTATTATTTTCTAATAAAAGTGAGAGGGCATGCAAGAAGTTACAGTGATATTTATAATTTACTCACTAATAAAAAACTTCAAACAGAAATCGAACCCAAGACTTTGACGCAAAAAGTCTATCACAGGCTATTGCATCTTTCTAGGAGACTCCTTGATCTCTTGAAAATCTAAGAGGCAGCATTCAGTATCCATAAGCTCATCAGAAGCATAATAACCGGGTTATAGCCTTTGCAACTGGTGAAGTTCAATGGCTGACATACCCCCTTGAGGACTTTCACGTCCCTTTTCAAAAACCAGCCTTCCTTTACTGTCACAACCAGTTAGCTTTACAAATAGCCGCCAATCCAATGTTCCATAAAAGAATGAAACACGTTGAGATAAATTTCCACATAGTGGGGGAGAAGACACAAACAGGTAAAATAAACAACTTGAACCAACCAGTTAAATTAACTCTTATCCGCACTTTTTTATATTGCTTTTTTTTTTTGGTGCTACTTTTTTATATTGCTTTAATATTATAATATATTCCTCAATTTCAATACTTACACCAATAAGAAAGGTTACCAAAAGTAACTTCTAAGATTTAATTTGAACTCAAAATCTTTAGACTTATCAATTAAGTCAATCCTCAATTCTTGTAAGTTTAAATCTGTATACCATTATTATACAAACAAATATTAGAGAGACAAAGAAACTAGGGGTTCCATATTTTTTTAATATAATTTAAAACTTGAGAAACTTATGTTTTTGTGAAACTTACGTTTTTTATTTCATTAATTTTCGCTCTCATTGAATGTACGCATTGATTGGAGGAGATTTAAATCCAATTGTGTGAGAAATGCAGCTTCACTTGACCATCCATTTAATAGATAACAAAGATGTCGATCGTGTTATATCACAAATTTTTTCTCATTAATGTGAGTGAAAAAGAAAATTGATTTAATTTTGGGCCACTATTGTTAGAAAATTTTTTATATTATTATCTAATAATGTATGCTATCATATTATTACAAAAAATTAATTACAAAACTATTTAAGAAATTAAATTTTTTTAATGATATAACAAAATATGATTTGATGAAATAAATATATTTGAAAAATAAAAAATAAATTTTATTTAAATTTATATTAGTCTTCTGTAACTGCGTTTCAAGCAATATACAGTCATATCACATTCGGAAGTCTCCATTTCCATAACTTTCAAGGATTACAAATTACACAAATAATAGGAATTTGCAAAGCTCAAAGATGACCATATCCTTAAATTCATTATTAATGTAACAATAATGTATCACTTTTTTTTTCCCCGTAATAGTCACTCTATTGTTTTTTTGGATAAATTTGATAGTCGCTCTATAATCTAGATGCTACACATCCATCCCGTGTTTTTGCTAACTATATCATAACCATATTACGATTCCCATAAAGAAAGTAAACATGTTCATCATTTGGAAGGCATTATTCGAGAATTATGCAGTTATATATTCTATTATCAAGGAGAAGTATTCTTTGAAGCAGTAGCAGGGGGTGTGCCGGGGCTGCGAGGTGGAGGGAATAATGGAGGGAAAGGAAAGGGGAAAAATGGTGGTGGTGGTGGTGGTGGTGGTGGGGGTGATGGAGTTAAACCTGGTATTGGAGGGAATAGTGGAGGAAAGGAAAGCGGAAAAATGGTGGTGGTGGGGGTGGTGGTGATGGAGTTAAACCTGGTATTGGTGGGAAAGGAAACAACGGTGGTGGCCTTGATGGGGGAGGCTGGAATGGGTTAGGGATGAGTGGTGGCGGGCTCGGTGGCTGAAATGGATTAGGGATAAGTGGTGGCGGGCTCGGTGGCTGAAATGGATTAGGGATAAGTGGTGGCGGGCTTGGTGGCTGAAATGGATTGGGGATAAGTGGTGGTGGACTTGGTGGCTGAAAGGGGTTAGTAATTAGAGGAGGTGGCTGAAAGGGGTTAGGTATGAGGGGAGGTGGCTGAAAGGGGTTGGGGATTAACGGTGGTGGCTGAAATGGGTTAGGAATAATGGGTGGTGGAAGAAATGGGTTCGGAGGAAAGAAGAAGTTTTCAGGGTCAGCTACTTTCTGATCTGAAAACTGAGCTTTGTCTGAAGTTTTAGTTGGATTGGACTCTCTAGTCTTTCCTGGCACTGGTGGTATTTCAGGAAGGGGTGGCAGAGGAGGGAGTTGTGGCAATGGTGGAAACCCAGGCACTCTAGGACAAGTAGGAAGACAACCAGGTGTGGTTGGATCCTGGAGTGGAGGTGGAAATGATGGCTCTATATTTGGAGGAAATACAGTTTCCACAGAATCCAGCCTCTTGGAGTTCTGAATACTTGGTTGTTGGTTACAGTGGTTTGGCAGTTTAAGAGGCTTGAATGAGAAAAACCCAGCTGAAAATATGTGTACTCCCTGCTTTCTTGACTTGAGGCTTAGTGAAGAAGAAGTAGCTGCTAAGGCCACAGCACAGTAAGGTTCACTGCTGCTTATCAATTTAAAAGTACATCCCTTGATTCTCTTCACATGTTTACTAACTGAGAAAGGCAGCTGCACTTTAAATTCCCCATGCTCATCGGTCTTCACTTCTTTCTTGAATCTAGGCTTTGAACTCTCATCTTTGCATTCTACAGCTACTGATGCTCCTGCACCCAAGAACACAGGACAGAACATAATATCAGCCACAAAATTCAGACAATATCTGTAGGTGCCAGCTGATTAGCTGGTAGGGATATGAAATTGAACCCCGCCATCAATAAGGAAATCGGTTGACATGGACCTGAAATGAAATGGCTGCCCTTGGAGAAATCCTGCTGAAAACATGTGTCACAGTAGACAGTGCCAACCACAACAGCAGGGGGAAGTTTCTTGTCATGACTAGCCTCTGAAAAACTACCAAATGTGAGACTGAGAAACAAGATTATAAGGAACCAAGACATTCTAAGGTTTGTTCTCTCAGAAACTCTGTCTATAAGTGAAGGGGAATGGGTGATTGTGCTTCCAAATAAGTAGTGAGGGTCTATACTCTATATCTTAAACAGTACTCAAGTATGCTATTACTGCTCTTTCTTTTTGTTACCTATCTTCTTTTTTGTTGTTGTTTATTCTTGCTATCTATGATAAATAAATAAAAAAAACTTGTATAGCCCGACCCAGAAAAAGGCTATTTATGCCAATCATGCAAAACTAGTCAAACTGTAAACTAAAATAGGTTTGTTTTCCCACCACTGAACACCTAGAAAAGACGAAAATTTGGAGGGTGGAAGGTTAGATAGAGATAGCTCTTGGTTTTTGTTTAATGTGCTTGGAAGTTTGTTCCTTTGTTGGTATGAAAAATGCCAAAGGTATAGTGGGAGCCCTGTTGGTTCACGAGACAAAGAGAGTAGCCACATGCTCTTGAGCATGCAAGACATGATTGATGATGAACAGATAGGAAGGATGTCCTTGCTGAAGTCACACTGAGAGCTGAGACAAACTATGTTAGCATGACCTGTGAGAGGTTCTGAATTTCAGAGCTGAGACAAACTACGTTAGCATGACCTGTGAGAGGTTCTGAATTTCAGAGCTGAAACGTCGGGGCGTCATGTGATGCAGATATGCATGTGAGAATATTACTATTTATATTAGTTTTGGAAGTTTAAGATGATGGATTTTGAAGTGGACTTGGAGTTAACAATACTAAAGTGTTTGATAAGTCTGTATACATTAACTTATATTTTTATATTTCACTTATTTGTGATTGCTTCATTGGTTTTGGTGTTCATGTTAGTTGTTATCTATGTAATTAGGCATAAAAGATGTGGAAGTACTGTTAATTTTTTTACATGTTCTACGTGTACAATTTTTTTTCTTCAATTATATATAATTAGATTTACTTCTAAATTTGTGTATATTGATATCAATACTTTTCTAGACATATCCACTTACAGTTCAATACTACAATTATTTTTGGTTTTCTCCATTGTCTACATAGAATTTCCCTTCACACAGTATGAAAGACAAATTCTAAACAAGATTCTCAGTGATATTGGTTACAGGCCCTGTGAACTTCAGATAATATACCAGTGAAGAAGATAGTTCCATTAGTTTGATTGCTGATTCATGAGTCAGAACCGTTCTGCATTGTTGGCAGCCAACCTGTTTGGAAGGTTTTAAAGAGAATCTCACAATTATTTGTACTTGAGAACACATAAATATTTGTGCTAGTCAGGTGATTAACACCCAAATCTCATTTTATTTAGCATATATATAAAGCATAACAAGATAGAGGTTAATTAAATGGCAATCATTTAATCTTTATGTTTTTCAAAATACCAAAGTAAATTGCAAATAAGGAATAATAAAAACAAGAAAATTGTTAAACAATGGGTGACTACAGTTGTGAGAAGCTTCCAAAGGCTCCGTTACCCATAGAAGATGCTAAAACTTGTGGAAGAATCATGTTGTTTTGGATCCCTCCTTCTGTTACCTCCAGCCTCCATTATTTGAAATTCGTTCTCACATGTACAAAAATGTTAATTTAGTGTGTTAATTTTAATTACAAAAGTGTTATTTTTAAATATTAAATTACTATAAGTGACTTCAATCATTTATAAATTTTTTTATTTTTAAGAGGAAAGTATAAATTAAATGTTAAATAAAAGTTTTGAGATAATTTTTTTTAAATAAATATGCTAATTTTATATAAAAGTTGGGGCTTTTCTACTAAATGCATATATAGGTTAGTACTGCATTACTTATATTCTTTTTCATAATAGATTTTTTTTTTAACAATGCTATTTGCCAAAAAATATTACCTGATATGTCATTTACAATATTTGTTAAAAAATATAAAAATTTTGATATTGATTTTTAGAAGTTTTTTTTAAGAGCATATAACTTTAACTGTTATTTATCTGTAACATAAAAATCATAACTTTTAAATACTTTTCACAAGATTTTTTTATAAAACAAAAATTGATAATTTATTTAATAAATACTGTAAATACCTCATTAATAGAAACTTTTTTTTTCAAATATGTATCCTAGGATGTCTTAATAAACTTAAAAATGATACAGTTAGTTTCTGACATACAAGTTACATGCTTTTCTTAAATAAAAGCTAAAATGAGTTAGAAACCGAAGGATTAACATGGAAAAGGACCCATTAAGAAGATTTGCAGTGGATGATGATTCCTGTAAAAGCCAAAAAGTAGTTGTCAAATTCTAGGAAGTCTTTCTCTTCACGGGTTCTTGATAAAAATCATTGCACATTCACGGACGAGTTGTTTTTGTATGATTAATTAAGGGGACCCATGAGGGGTCTGCTTCTTTCATTTTTGATAAGCTTAGAAAGACTGATTCACACTTATGCCATGATATTAAAATTATAAAAGAATTTCTACAAATCTGCACAAACCTTTTTTTTTGGTACAACAATTGCTCATTTTGCTTGTGTTGCTGGAGTAGAGGTTAAACACAGGACACAAGTCTTTCTTTCAGTTTTTGGGTGGCCATACCCTTGGCACTAGTGTTACCATTTTTTTTGGCTGCCTTTGTGGCAACATTTTGTTCACCATTAATTACTTCAAAACTCCAAGTTTATAAGAAAATGGAAAAATATTGATTATAATAATGTAATCCAAACAAAGAAACATTAAATTCATCTCTTAAATAAAGGTAAAGTCACACACACCACTTCTATTCATACTACACTCTAGTCACCTCAATAAATCCTTTGTTTGGATTAAAAGAGAAAGAAAAGAAATAAAAGACTTATTTTAAAATTTTGAATTTAAAATGTTTAAGATAAGTCTTCACTTTCTTTTTCCTTCTAATTTTTTCAATCTATACATAGTCTTTAACTTTTTTCCTTGAATGGCTCTTATTTGTACACACCAGCTCAAACCAGTGTGCAACAGTACTCTCTGTAAATAAAGTTACATAGAAACGACAATAAATGAAACTGAAAATGCCTTCAGCTTCAATTAGCTGCCAGACAATCAATCAAATTACAAAGCTCCACAATCAGAAGACAATGCGTTTCCCCTTCAATGGCATTTACTCACATCCGGTGAAAAGAACAATCCACCCCACCACCTAAGATCTAAAATGACCTATAATTATAATACATATCCTTCCGAAGGGAAACAAATCTGTACAAAATCAACAAGTACAGGAGGGATTTTTTTTCCCCTTATGACCTATATAGCAATGAAGACTGAAGCTGCCACATTTCCATCCCCAAAAAACTGATCAGGGAAGACATTCCCAGTCAATATCACCGCTTGAAGTACCCATTGCGTACAGCACTTGAGGCTGCAGCATATATATAGTCTTCAATGTTGATAGCAAGGGAAAAGTTTAGACAAACGAGACTTCAGAAAAGTTTTTCACTCCTGGTCCTCTATAGTTTTATTCACAATAGCTCCTTATCATAAAATGCAAGAAGTTGCTTCACATGATTATGCCAGGCAGCTACGTTTTGCCCATCCACCGTAACCCAGTCAACAACAGTTGATGCTGGTTGCTCCCACCACTCATCAAGCTGCAGAAGTGGTTACAATTTAAAAATTGAAATAGAAATCTTTTCGTTATGAAGCAACAGTAAAGAGTCCACAAACCAGATGACATATCAAATTTAAACAATTCTGGTGACTTATCTCAAGCAACCAAAACTTTGGTCTCTGAACTAAATTTTCTTTATTCAGCCATATGTAAATTAGACATACTTAGCATAAGTTGCCTACAACAACGACCAAACCTTATCCCATTAGTTGGGGACAAGTTACCTCCGAGTGCAATACACACACAGAAATCTTAGGAAGCAAAGTCGTAATTTATACAAGCATAGCTTTGATTAGAAAAAAGAAGAAAATGCCAGTGACATAGGGAGGACTGAAAGATAGAGCCAGTGGGAGAGGGTGTATGCTGTATGGCAAATTATTTAGTTTCTAGCACTATGCGCCCTGAATTGAGGGTTGCTTTGACTAGTATAATGAATGATGTGGTTGTTTATTGTTTATAAATTTCTATACAAATAAATAGGAGATTTCCCTTGGAATTTTTCAAGAAAATTGTTACTCATAATAGTAATAATTGTGGTAGTAACTAACCAAACCCCTGACATATTTGCTATCTTCCAAGCTCTTCTGAGCATTCAAAACTGCAGTCTTGAGTTCAGGCAACCATTTGTCCATGACAGTTTTCTCTTGTTCTGCAGCCAAATTGAGAGAAAAACTTGTTGTCCTGCATCATTATATCAATTGTCAAAAAAGATGAGAAAAAAAGAAAAAACTTGAAGAAATTCCCAAGGCACGAATCTGTATGCATCTATCTTGCTGAAAAATAAATTTGACTATAGTAAAAAAAACTAACTTTAGATACAGATTTACCTTTCATATTCCTGTTGAACACGGTAAGCATGGTTCAACAAGGCATGGCCACTTTGAACAAGATCCTGTCTAATATGGACAAGATTAATAGCCTTTAATAAATCTTCCAACACACTAGCTTCAGAACCACGAAGTTTCAAACAGAACTCCAGGGAATCCAGCACAGATGCCAGACCAGCATCTGAACCCTCCAAGCCTGTCCATTTAACAAGAAAATGTTTTACTATATTACAATAGCTTTAAGCCCACACAAATGCATGGCAAGCACAACAAAGGTTTCTATTCTTCGAAATCCAAGTAAATGAATAAATACAAAATAGTAATATATATATATATATATATATATCTTTATGGGGATTGCTAACATCCACTCACTCATTTTTACATTGCTGGATGTTAACAAGCTTCACCTTTTCATTTGAACAATAATGTCCTATCTTTTATTTTTTTTAAAAATAAAAATTCAAGAGTATTTAAGACATTTTATTAATCTCTCTCCTTCTCTTTTTTTTTTAATATTATCTCTCTCTTCCTCTTTTTTCTCAACTTATTAAAGGAGAGAGAAAGTAAGTTGAAAAAATAATAAGTTAAGAAAAAAGAAAAAGAAAAATAATTATTGAGAAAAAAAGAAGAAGAGAGAGATTAATAAAATGTCTTAAATATTCTAAAATTTTTTGTTTTTAAAAATTAAAAAAAAGTATATTATTGTCTAAATATAAAAAGTGGAGTTTGCTAACATACAACAATGTAAAAATCAATGAGAGCATGTTAGCATTCCCCTATAAGTATATATATATATATAATTCATAACTCAATAAAATTCCATTTACAATTTTGCTCTAACTGTTGTGGTAGCTTGACACCATTTGACTATTGCATTCCACATATTATAATATTGTTTATAAATTGGTAGGAACATCCAAATATTTTCTTCAGAATTACAATTTATAATGTAACAAGTATTAATATTCTATATACTAAGTTGCTTTCATGTTGTTTAGAAAAAAATGTTCAGAAGTAATTTAATTTGTTCTCAACAAAGTATTGACATGAGAACATAGATGAGCCATAATCCTTGATTTAACTAACGGCATGTAAAATAAAATAAAAATTATCTAATCACGCAAATATCAATTAAAGTTAAATGAATAACCTAAAGACAATTTTCATTTTTTATATATTTTAAAAAATACTGGTGCTCTATTTAGATTAATTCTTGATTTTTTGTAATTCAAGTGATAAGAATACAAAAATAAATAGCAAATCCCAATTCTCTCTCCCTCACTCCCCCCACCCCTCCCATCTTCCTATAATAAATATTGGCACCACTTAGTGCTGCATATATTATTCAGTTAAAATAATTAAAATTTGTGACTTTCTATAAGCTGCATTGTGATTCCCCCCACAAAAAGAAAAGTGAGAAAATAATAGTTCACAAATTTATGAGGAATGCATAATCACCATACCGCTTCATTCACAGATATCTTACAAAAAAACAAGTAGCATTCATTCTAACATTTAAAAAGAGTACATGGTACTCATTATTCCTTACATATTAATCAATGCCATGTATAAAAAAAATTAGACAATTAGTTGGTTGAGCTCTAGCATATACATAAAGTGAGATGTTTGGTTCAGTTCTCTCACACTCACCATAAAGTAGTGCTCTTACTATAGATATGCCCCCTACATATTAGGCATGTAGCAGGACCTTAAAGTCATCTGAATTTATCTCAAAGTAAGCCATGAATTTTAACATATAAGTGCCCAACCTCGAACAAAGTCATCAGAACAGCTATTTCAGAAAAGATGAAAACTTTCTTCATTTTTCTCTTATTAGAAATTTATAATTATTTTTTTCTTGCCATTTATAATTTACAGTCAGAGTAAATTATACAAGATGCCAGGTGATTAATCAGGATCAGTAATCAGCAAGGTCTTCCTTTTTTACTTCTTTGGAGCCAGTAAGCAAAATGAGTCTTAGGCAGCCCAGAAGGATGATGATATACATTGCATACCTCAAGGTCGTTTTCACTCATGGAATAAACAAGGACTGGTTAAAACAACCCTGAGGCATGCAATGTAATAGGAATTTAATATCCACCTAATCAAAAGTTTATTATCAAATTATATCATCATCCATTTGGAAACAAATATATTAATAAGTATATAAAAAGAGGAATTAGATCTCATTACGTCAAAGGAGAATCATTCTAGCAGATGCCATATAGAGAATAAGACTTAATCCAAAAACCTATCAATAGCTCGGTCTATAACCAGCACATGCATCTAGAAATCTATATCAACAATAAAATAAGAAGCACTGGTATGTGTACATGTATCGTATCCAAGACAACACGATATGCAGAAATGATAATATAAGCACAGTGGGATATTTTAAATATTGATAAAATATTAAAAATATATAAAGACATATAAATTAATGTAAATATTTTTTTTATAATACTTCATTTTAAAAAGTACCAAAACTAACAAATTTTCAAGTGTTTTGGTGGGCTTTCCACAAGTTTCAGTCTATTTTATTTCAGCCAAAAAAATTGCCTAAAAAATACAGGAGCTTCCATCGCAGTCCCAACGAGCCTCCATATCAAAGACACCTCTGACATGGGAACATCAGGAAAAATGGCATATCAGCACATCAGAGTCGATAATATACTCACCAGCAAGATATTGAAGTGCAGTTGAAACACGACATATTGATGGAATTGCTGATGGATCCCGAGTAGCAGCTCTTGCTGTCAAAATAGCGGCATTTATTTCTGCATTTGCAACTGCTTCCTGTCCACGGGATCCAGTAGCGCCCATGGCCTCTAAGAGTGCCTGAAGCAGAATTGAAGACAAGATTAAGTTTAAGTACATATCTGTGTATGAGATAATTGATTAAAAAATATCTAAAGCAAATTTACCTTCTTTACAAGAATTTTAATTTTACTGACAGATTTAAGTTCCAACTCCTACATTTCCTACATATCACAAACCCCATCACATAATCTAACAGCCAATCCATACAGAAGAGATAGACCAGTCAAATTGGATTCAGAGCATCTCAATCCAGAGAAACACTCCTTGACATGATGGATAACCAAGTAGAATGGGTGTGTGCTTTTACTTTGGAGCAGTTTCTGATGATTCATAAAAAAGCTCTGGATAAGCAAGGAGGATAGAATTCTGTGGCTGTGTGCAGTTGAAGCAGTTCTAAGGCATATTTGGTTGGAGTGGAATGTGCGTATCTTTAAGGCTGTCTCTTTGCCCCTAAACTTGTTATGGGATAGGATCATATTTATGACTACTCTTGGTGTTCTGCTTTGAATGTCTCAAGGGAGTTGTCATTTTTGACATGCAAAGATCGAGCAGCCTTGCTGCATTCTTGAGTTTTCTTTTCATGTTCCTCGTTGAATCTTGAATTTTTTGTTTGGGGGATATCTTATTCTCCACCAAATCATACTTTCCTTCTTTTGTTTTGGGGGATATCAAATCCCAAAAACCAAGAATATTATTTCTATTGCTAACATATATAATTGTAAACAAACGACAAATTGTCTGTTGGAACATTATAAACCTGTGTAGAAGAAGGAAGCATGTAGAGGCTATTATCTGGACTACGATAAAAAGTAGACACTTCTTTCTCAATAAGATCCTTTGCTCTATTTGAAATTTCCACAACAACAGTAAAGGCCGGAATTATAGTGCTTGATGCATACTCCCTTGCATTTAATGGCTGCTGACTCCAAAATGAAGCAGCATCCTGTGATATTAAAAGAGAGGGAAAAAAAATCAATTAAAGAACTGCTTACTAAAAGAAGAAATGGGAAAAAAATACAACAATGATGTGTTGGAATCAATTGTTTAACTTAAGAGAAATGGATACCATCAAGGCCAAGTAGGATCAAGATTTGTAAAGTTGACAAATATCCTTTGTCCCAATATGTACATCAATTCACATTTAATGCATCAATGTGCCAATGCCCCTTACCATATTAGCCTTAAGGAGTGCAGTATATATGGTCTCAAGTTCCAATCTACGAGCATCAAACTCTTCAATTTTTTTCCATTTTTTCTTCAGAGAATCTTCAGCTTCTTTCCTCTCAGCACACAACTTATTCAAGCGTTGTATTTCAGACATCAGGGTATTTAAGCTTGCCTTTAAACCAGCAACTTCTCTTTCCTTGGCCCAAACATCTAACTGAACACATAAAAGTAACATAAAAAAAGCCAGACATATAAGTGGGTAAACTACCCCTCAAAATAGAAAAAAAGATAAATCCTTTATTTCTCCCACCTCAAATGTGGATATAAAAAGTATTTCTAGCATTAGGAATCGGGTAGCATTGGAAGGAAAAAGAAATTTCTTTTCTTTTTTCTTCCAACTATTAACAGGTGATAATCCTAAATAAAGTTGGAAAACCTAGTCACTGAAAAAAAGGAGAAGCCTTAATAATTGAATTCGTAAAGGTGATGATAGCTTGAAAACACAGGTAAAAGTAACTGATGCACTGCAACTAATGCACTGCAACTAATGTACCTCAAGTTGCCTAAGACTGCCAATATTCCGAGATGTGCTTCCAATACCGATTGAGCATGAAGTAACGTTAGTGCCTTCATCCAGATGTTTTATAAGTTTTTCACACAAGTCCCTAGCTTCTGCAGCCTTGTTCAGTGCATCTTCAGTAGCCAAAAATTGCTGAACATGAGCTTTCTGTGAACACAGAGATACAGTATCAGTTCCATAAATCCAGTAAAAAAAAATCACTCAGAATATTAGAAGACAGAATATGTTTGACAAGGTTAAGTCCAAGCTACCATCAAGTTGACGGACATGTTGATTCTTATATCCACTTACTTTATACTACGACATAAAAGGGGATTGTCAGAACTCAAAACATCAAACAAAAAAATTGGTGCACCCATGCATAGAGATCAACTTGAGGACATATAATAAGGCATCATGGCTATCCAATCAGTGTCCAGGAGAAGGAACATACAATAGTACAATGGAAAGGAAAAATATTGAAGGACAAATCAACCTTGCACCACTTTAGGAAGATAAAATAATGCAGTTTACAGAAGAAAAAGACCTGTCTTTCAAGAAGTTGATATTGACTTCCTCCTGGAGGCACATCAACTCCAATCTTTCCATTACCATAAAGTTGATACTGTAGAGGAGAACTCCCATCAGGAGAAGAAACATCCATAACTATGTTATTTTCATATTTGTACCTGATTGAGGAATGCAAGTTGAATTATAGCAGCTACAGCGGAACTAATATCCTAGTTAATAAAACAAAATTAACAGAACGTTCATAAAATTTATAAAACTACTTCATACACGTCAATCTTTTTCTTTCTGGAAGGAGGAGGGGGACTAAATCGCATGCATCTTCAACATGCTTTGCCAATTTAGCATTCTGATTGAATTGTTTTTAGAAAAATTATAGTAACAATGATTAATGATTTCAACAGAAGGATCAAAATTCAAAAATTATAGTAACAGAGGCATTAACAAGTGTAAAAACAGAACAGGAAGAACAAAATGACATATATTCTGATACCTCAAGGTCTCTGCATCTGCTCTAACATCAATTTTCTCTGTTTCTCTAGAGATTAGACTTTTCAACCGAAAAGTGTATGCAGTAATTGCCTGAAGCAATTGAGGAGGACTCTTTAGGCAATTCACAATAATAGTTCTAACCTCATCCGGAATTTCCCCATCAAAATCAAACCCCAACTTGGCAACTTCTGACTGAGGATTCAAATGAATGCCACTTCCTTCATAAGCAGGAAAAGAATTCTGCATTTTTTCAACCATGTAAGCTACAAGAGATTCACAAGCCTTTCTAATATTCTTTTCCCTTGTGGTTTCAATGAGAATGACATCATCTGCAGATTTACTACCCTTAACAGTAGAATAAACGGCTTCCTTTTCACTTGTGGCACTAAAACTATTGACTGTTTCAATGGAAGAATTTACACCTGATCTTTGAGCATCCCTTGCTTGATTTACATAGTAACAGAGACGTTTATGATATTCAGCAAATATTTTTGCAGCTTCATCACATTGTCGATCATAAGCCTCCAACATCACTTGCTTTTGCCTGCACAACGGGTAAAGAATATATGATATATCACCTTTCCTCATTTAACTCCTCAAACACTTTTGTTGTCTCAAACATTCAATGCTAAAATCATAATAAGATCATTTTGTTTCTCTCTTTCATATATCTCATGAGCATAGATGAAAGCAAATACTTACAATACCTTCCTTGTCAACAAAAATATTTAATAACAGAAGCACATGATAAGTTGTTTCCAAGTAGTGGAAAGCCTGAAAGCCTGAAACTAAGTCTTCAACTCTCATCCTAACAAGCAACAAGATAATGCCTACATTATTACTCAAAATGATATTAAATAATTGCAACCTAAAACGAATTAGTTTCTACAACTAAATTTAGCAGGAAGGAGTGGTTTTTAGTACTGATAACCAAAGTTGGCATTGTTTGTTCATCTTCTTTGACCCAAACAAAAAGCCAAAAGAAAAGTTCACTTCAACTGAGCGCTAGTAAATTTTTTTTTTTCCATTAAAACAAACAATTAGTACCTATAGTTTCTATTCATTAAAGTATTAGTCTCTATTTTCCATGAAAGATTGGTCCCTATTTTTGAGAACATTCATACCCCTGCTGCAGTGGTTCTGGCCAGGGCTGTTCAGACCTTGGAGGACTTCAGAAAAGCAAATACTAAGAAGGAAGATGTTCAAACAGTCCCATGCACTTCGGCTGAATCTAGCCAATTTGGAGACGTACAAACTCAACACTGATGCCTCAGTTAGAACAGACAGAACTGTGGGTTGGGCACAGTCATTAGAGATGGGGAGGGAAGTATACTGGCAGCCACAGTCTGGAAACTGATGGAAAAGGTTGATGCAGCTGTTGCGGAAGCTTTGGCACTAAGAAGGGGTACTCAATTAGCACTTGATCTATGCTTCTTCAATCTAATTGCAGAAACTGATTGTAGAGACTGCTGCAAAATTTTCAACAATGTAGAAGTGAACCACACATATCTGGGATTGATTCTAACAGATTGTAAGACTCTTGCCATGCAGTTTAGACAGCTCACATGACATCATGTTAAGAGGGGAGGAAATAAAGTTGCTCATTGTTTAGCCTCCCTAGCCTTCGAGTATTCTGATAGGATATGGATAGAAGATGCTCCACATAAAGCAAACAATTTAGCTTTGTTGGATGTACTTGACTGTTTTCCCACTTAATGTTATTTGAGGACTAAAACACAAATGAGTGGAACATATAACGACTGATACATTAACACTAAATGACTAAAATTCAAAAGAGTAAAACTATATAGACGGATAATACTATAGAGACTAATTATTTATTTTAATCTTTTTTTCAATAAGAAAAACCTGCACTCCCGTTGAACTAGAATATTGGGGAATTCTCCATGATTCCATGGAGAAGCACAAATAAATGGTAAATCACCGAGCACATAACTTAAAAAGATCACATTTTGGTAAATTGTGCAAAAACCCAAACCTGTAATTGGCTCGTTCATCAAGCATTCTCTTCCGCTCAGCCTCTTCCCTTGAAACCTCCAGCATCCTAGCCTTCAAATCCTTCCTCTGCCTCCTGACAACATTCCTCAACCTCTCGACCTCCTTCGCTGCCAAATCTCGCTCTTGCAACGCAACCTCTCGAGTCTCCGCCACGCTCGAACTCTCCCTCAGGACTTTCTCCTTTTTCCTCCCCATACTACTCCTCCCCTCTTCTTTCCCCACACCCACCAAACTAGCACTAGAACTGGAAGCACCGCCACCGCCCCCATCCCCATGAACCGTGATGTTCCTCCGAATATTGTCCACCGCCTTCTCCGATTTCACCCGGGTTATCAAGAAATTCCAAATGGGTATCATGTTTCCGCGGCAAATCTTCCGAAGAGACTCGACGGAGGGTAAGTGGGACTTGGTGGAGGCGGCGTAGTGAGGGAGGGGCCTGTACCCGATTTCCTCGTGAAGCCATTGGAGTATGGCCTCTGGTGTAGCCGCGGAGCTCGATGTGGTCTGCATCGAAAATTAGGTACAGGAAATCGGGGAAACTTGCATGGTCGAGTGCAGAAGCAGAATAAGAAGAAGAAGATGATGATGAACTGCAGAAATCTGAGAAGAAGAAGAAGAAGAACTGCAGGAATCTGAGAAGAAGAAGAACTGCAGTGTATTGTATTGCCGGCCAAGGAAGAGCAGTGACTTCTTTACTGCATACACATTACAGGGTCCTCTCCTCTCCTCTCCTCTCCTCTCCTCTGGAACAAGCAGAATTTAGTCACTATATTAAAATATAAAATTACTCTATATATTAGTTGTTTTGTGTAATTATTTTATTTGTTATTTCTAAAATATTAAGTAATTTTTTATTTTTTAACATGGAACCAAAAAATATTACTCTAAGTTTTTTAAAAGAATTTAATCGATCATATAATTTTTATAATAATCAAATTCATTTTACATATATTTGTGGCTGACTTAAAATTAGATTAAAATTAAATTTATTATATCTGTAGTTGGTAATAATGTGATAGAGGGACATGCATTTTGAATATTTACATAACAAAATATTTTTTAATAAAAAGTTTAGGAAAAAAAAATTATTCTATTTTAATGATAGATTATGTCACAAATTTTAATAAAATTTATCAAAGAAATATTACTAGTAAGAATTGAACTTTTTTAATAGAATTAAAGTGTGAAAATATTAAAAAAATAATTATCATAAATTATTTTTACATGAAATTTTTATTTTTTCAAATTTTATAAAATTCCAGCATTCTTGTGGTAGGTTTTTTTGTCATAAAATTAGCAATTTTCAACCGTATGATGTTACTGTTTCATCTTCGACCAAGCATGACAATTTTGTTGGGTGTTGCGCAAATACTAACGTTATGTTTGGTATGAAATGAATGGAATGCAATTCCAAATTTTATAACGAAATTAGAGCATTTTTTATTTGTTGATAAAAAAATTGTGAAATGTCATTTTTATTCCGAATTCTATTTTATAAATTTGTAGAATAAGATTCTATATTTCTTATTTGTTATGCCTTTATTCAAATAACAAAATGATAAATTTTACTCTTATATAATCTAATTAATCCTAATCTAACTAACCCTGATATAATAACTTATTCTAATCTAATCCTATTCAATTTTTTGCATCAAACCTAACGAAAGAACCAAGAAGTTTTGGAACTTAATGCCTCTTCTTCTCGCAATTGCCAATGCAACAAAGTTGGACCGACAGAAACAATAAATTGTTAATTCTGAAAAATAAATAATTAAAATACTAATGTGCGTTTGGTATACAAAAATAATAATTCTATTCCATATCTATTTCATAAAATAAGGTGTTTCTATATTTGTTTGCAAAAAAGTCATGAAATGATAATTTTATTTCTTGTTATATTCGATGAAACCAGGAATGAAAGATTGATAGTCTATATTTTATAGAATGAGATTAAAGTTATTTATTTTTAATATATTCTTAAAAATTTTATATAAATACACTTATTGTACGCCTTTTTTTGGGTAATAAAATATTACCTTTTTTGATATTTTTCAGTTTATAGTATAATTTTTTATAATTAAATTTTATATATTTGATTATTTATTAATCTCGATAGTATATATTTTAATTTATCATTATAATTTTTCGTCTCGACGTAAATTTTTTGTCTTTGATTTAAAAATTTATTTATATATAAAAATAAATATAAATTATTTACTTGATATAAGAACATTATTCTTTTAAAAAATGATAATATTTATTCTGATTAAATTATTAAAAAAATTAAAATTAAATATTATTGTTAATATTTAAAAGATTTTTTTTCTTATAAGAGGTATTTATGTCATTTACATCAATTTTAATTTCATTCTACAATAATTCTATATATCAAACAATAGAGTGACTCATAAAGACTAATCATTTTAAAAGTTATTAAATTATGAAATAGGAATAATTATTTCATTTCACTCTATTCTTATTCTATTTTAATTTTATAAAATTATTATTCCGTATACCAAACGTTATATAAAATGATGATAATATAAACACATTACATATCAAATAGCAAAGTCAAATAAATAGATCATGATTTTCTTATTATGTTGAAATAACAATAAAGTATCATATTAAAGAGATAAATATATAAAAGAATTTGAATATAATTAATAGATTTATAACCCGTTAAGATGAATTTTTACTTATAAAAATTTTGTGCTTATTTTTTTTTATCAACATAGTTTTGTGACAAAAGAAGATATAAATTTAAAAGAAATAAACATTGCATTTGTTGTTAAATAATCACTTAAAAAAGTAAACTAAACTATAAATATGAAAATATTTGGGCAAGCAACCAAAAACAAGCATTTAGTCGTTTAGAGTGTTATATGTTTGCTACAAAATAGAATGTTGAGCAGAAAAACTGGTGATTTAAGTTTACAGGGGAGGATAATATATCACAATATCTTATATTCTTTTTTTTGTTTTTTACAAGTACAAAGGAGACATATGCAGGTTAGTAGTTCTTTAAATGAACTTTACCTGCAAGTTAGGGATTCAACCAAAAAAATGGAGGTTCCTCTTCCTCTTACATAATTCTTGCAGTTCTACTCACATTTCTTACCCTTTTTGCATCACCTCCGTCTTTCAACTATTAGGAGCATATTTTAACCAAAATATAATAAACTAAATCAAGTACGCATTAAGTGAGACTTGTGAGAATTCTATTTTATGAACATTGGAGGCTTACCATAGATCAATTTTCCGTATCATTACCAAATATAAAAAATTAAATATTTTATTTTTTTTAAGTTAATGTTTAAGATAAGGGAAGATTATCTCAAATTTAAGATTAGAATAAATTATCAATTTTAGTAAATATTTACAATAAAATTATAAATTATTTACAAAAAGATTTATAATTCAAATTAAAATCATACAGTTATCATAAGTAAAAGATTAATGTGAATCAATTTCATTAATACAAGCATTTGAAAAGTAAAAATTTTAAGTTCAGTTTGTAAATGGAATAAGGACAATTCTAAATAGCGTAATTCATGACTCATTTTTCAAAACGATGCTTTTGGAGTCCTTACATGTTTTTTTGTGTTATAATTAATTTTTATAATCATGAATTTGATTACATAGCACAAGTAAAGCCTTGAAAAGTGAAAATTATGTTTTTCCGATGCCACAATAATGCATATATGAGTTTGAGTTTCATTTTAATTTTTATTATTAAAAAAAGTTTAACTTCTTATATAGTTAAATTATTTTAATAATATTATTAGATAAGAATTTAATTTTAATCTAAAGTTCTTGTAAATTTATTTATATTATTTTTAAATTATATATTTTTATATCATTAAATAATTTAATTTAATTTTAATTTATTGTTTAAATTATTATTTAATATTATATTATCATATTATTTAATAAATTTAATTTTTAGTAATTATTATCATATTAAATTATGTTTAATAATGTAATTTTTTTCATATTTAAAATAAATAAAAATTAAATCTAAAAAAATTAACTTAAATAATAAATATATAAAAAAATTAAACTCTTTAATAACAGGATAACAGTTAATGGATAATAAGTTAATATACATTGACAATATACCAAAATCAAACTAATCAGATAATATTATACTATAAAAAATTACAAATAAAAACGTATCAAAATTTAATTGTGTGTGTCTATATATATATATATATATATATATATATATATAATGCAACTTGTGCATTGAGGCAAAGATTTGAAAAAAAGAAAGTGGGGCTTTCTCTTCCTCATTGAGAATTTTCTACTATAAAGTTGGGTGAGATTCCTCCCCCCACCAAACCAGAGCCAGAGAGAGAAAGGGGTGGCTTGGGATTTAATTTGGCGAATTCATAGCTACTATCGCCGAAAAATCCAAAATCCCCCATTACAACGCGTCTGTCCTAATTTGGAATCCGATTTCCCAAACCCAATTTCGGAGTTCCAGGTTCCTCTCTCTCCATCTTCTCTTGGAAGTTGGAACATCAAATTTTAATCTTTTCTCCCTCCACTTCTCACCTCTCTCTCTCAGGTGCTTTTTCAATTTTTTCATCTTTCTCGCTTCCGATAGTGGTTTTGACCCTTCTGATTGCCTTGTAATTTGATAATCGAAAGTGTTTGCATGTGTTTCTAAGCTGATCTTTTCTTCTTTGATGGAAAATTCCAGTGTCTGCTCTGACAATTTGGATGTATTTTTTTTAAAATTTTTATATAAATGTTCCAATTCCTGGGGTGGTCATGTTTTCCCTGTATGCTTATGGGGTTATTCTCTAAGATAGGGATCACAATTTTTCATCTGAAAGGAAAACAATAATCTTCTTGTTGGTTGAGGCATCAGCATAGCTTACCAGTGAAGGAAAGAATCAATTTTTCCAAAATTTGAAGTAACACCATCAATGAAATTGCGGTGTGTGGCAAAAGACTAAAACTTTCCCTTCAAAGACTCAAATTTGTCATATTCTTTTTAACTTTTATACTAGATATTTTCTCACTTTTATCATACTTCCATTTTTTTTTTCAATTTTCAGGGAAAAAAGTGTGTTTGTTTATCTTATATTACAGTTCTGATTTGCCGTTCTGTAATGTGTACATGTTGCTTTGGAGCATGAGCATTAGCTGCATTGCTCAATAGTCAAATACCAGCCTTTAGTTATTTTAATTGGTCAAATTGCATGAATGATAGCTTCTACTACCTTCCCATTTTTTCAGTGTTTTTTTATGAATTTTGGTGTATTTTACAGTTGAGCAAGGGCAACAGAGTCTGCTTATCCATATTGCGGGGCATCTGAACTGAAGAGGGAGGGTACTGGTTTGCGGAGGCAGTGGGACTTCTGCGAGCTTAGAATCCTCTCTCCTTTATATTTATGAAAGCATAGTTAGTGCTGTTGGAGGCTCCTTTTCTCAAAACGTGCATGTAGCACCATCTATTTTTGTTGATCGGTTGAAGAGTGGGAAAAATTTAAGCTCAAGAAAGAGATTGAAGCTGGAACAATGGGTTCTGTTTGTTGTTGTTTGAGTGTTGACGATGTTGAAGGTTATGTAAATCCAAACAGTTCTGGCTATAGGAACTGCGTGTGTCTCAATTGCTTCATACAGTACTTTTTAACTATGGTATGCCTCTAAATCCTATCTCCCTGATCCTCCCTTGTTTCCTTTCCTTTTCTTTTCTTGGTTCGGCAATGCTGTGTGTTGTTGTCCATATTTGATTTTGATAGCTCCCCTCATGACTTAATGGTCTTGATGCATTGTTTTTGCCCAGAATTCCATACTTGTGGGGTGGCAAACCTGTTATATTTTCAGGTGCACGTATCTGGTTTTTGTCAGCGTTGGGGATTGCTGGCATTTTCCTCCTGGGTGTTTTGGTTCCTCATACCATTAGTCTTGAAATATGTGTTCTAATCCCCCAAAATTTACAAATGGTGATGTGTTGCATATATGCATCCGTAAAGAAATGTTGAAAGTGCTATCAATGTTAGAAGTGATTCTTTAATTTTATTTACCTCTAAGCCAATTGTGGGAGCGATAAGTTTGCCATCTGAAGGTCTATTGTTTGCTTGTTTTTCCTTATTAGGCCACAAATAAAGTCAAGAGAAAAATCCTTTTTTACCCTGAAAATACCTCATTGGCTCATTTATTAATTTTGTCCTTTAGGGATTTAATTTTATCAGATTGACCCCTTCAAACTGCTAGTCACTAACAAATCCCGCCCCTCCATACATGAAATTAAGAGGGACAAAAGGACGAGATTTGTTAGACTTAAGGTCTGAAGGATCAAATTGATAAAATTAATCTCTGAGAGACTAAATTGATAAATGAGGTATCTTTCAGGGACAAAAAGGGGTTCCACTCTAAAATCAAATAAGATCAATCTGTAATCACATATTATTTGGTTTAGGATAGATTTCCTGCATCTGTTAATCGAAGTTTCTTGGTGGTAAATCTATTGTATTGAATGCCATTTGCATTAATATTTGGTAGACTGCAACTTGAAGAATATTTAGTCCTAAATCCATTTTTCAGGATGATGTATCTTGACATTGATGAGAGCTGTACTTCATAATATAATATAATATAATATAACCCTTGTCTTATCTACCTCAAATTTCAGTATGCATCCATATTCCGTAGAGGGGAAGTGCATTCAATTCCTTCTTCTATTCAGGGGGCAGCATCTATGACCTCTACAGCATCACTTGATAATTCTCTATCTGACATGTACCGTTCTCCTCCAAGGCCCTTGCCTTATGATGCAGAACCCAGGTATTTCCGCCCACAGCGTGATGGACTAGTTTCAAGACGTGAGAAGGGTTCAAGCCATTTGAATGAGGAGTTAGAACCTCTAAGAAGTGATGTAGATATGGATCCAGAATCTTTAAATTCGGGAGACAAATGGAATGAAAGTGTCTGTGAAGATGGATCAAAGGAATACCATTCTAAGTCCACACTAAGACTTTCATCAGCAAAATATACAACTGGAGTTGGGCTTGTCTATGTATCATCTGAAAGAGGAGGATGTCTGTCCAACTTGTCTTGATGGTAGAGATATTTTTTACCTTTACAATCTCAGATTTTCATTAGAAGACCCTTTGATTCTGGGACTTAATTTTTCATGTAGTGTTGATCTGTGGGATGCTTTATGTCACATCTTGACATATACTGAGAAATTTGGTATACATATTGTAGAATGTAGATGATGTTGCAAGACTCTATAGTGCTACTGTATTATATTTCCTTTTATTTAGAAAGTTTTTGCTTTTGTCCCTTAAATTTGGGAGAGTTTAAAACGAAAGTTGGATATTTCAATTAGTTAGAGAAAATAAAATATGCTTCTCTCAGTGTTTTCTTTAGTTAGAAAATAGTAATTTACTAAATTTGAAGCAGCATGGCTTAGAAGTCAGAATGTAACTTTGGCACAGGAACTTAGGAGCCCGATCTTTAGATTCTGAGCAGTATTGCTTGTGTAACTAATAACTATGATCATTGCTGCAATCAACATGTTGTTGATGCTGGGAAACACACTATTGAGAGAATGGGACCTTTCAAGATTCTTATGTTTCTACTATTATTTTTGCTTGCAGAATACACCGAAGAGAATCCAAAGATAGTGACAAAATGCTCTCATCATTTTCATCTTGGTTGCATTTATGAGTGGATGGAGAGAAGTGACAACTGTCCAGTTTGTGGAAAGGTAATATTTACTTAGTATTTTCTAAATTCTTTCTCACTGAAGTCTGTGGTTTGCTTCTCACCTGTGCGAACTGGTTTGAATCAGCCAGTTCCAGTACGAACTGGTAAACCAGTCCAATTCCACCAATCCCAGTGGCTTGTGGTGCGCTGCCCTGTTATAACTCAATTTGCACATTTCAATATGAAATCTGCCGAAGAGCCAAACCCAATAATTCGCATGGTAACATAGCAAACACCAGGCTACCACACCTTGTTGTTAAGAATAGGTCAAAATATTAAATTTGCCAAACATGTAATTCTTGATACAAAAAACTAAATGCTGAACAAAAAAAAAACATTAATCTTATATAATTTACCCGAAAAACATTAATATTATATGTGGACGATTCTCATAAACATGTATTGAAAAGATGGGAAGGTTTATTTTGTCCAACTAAAAATGTGGAGGGTGCTAACCTCTAAACAAAGGTGAGGAGGTTAGTATTCCCCAAAATAATTGTATTCATTATTTTTTGACATTTAATATAATTTTTTTAATATAAATTTTATATAATTTATTTAATTATATTTGTTATAATTTACAGTATATTCATCATATTGTTAATATATATGTTTTATTTCTAATATAAATAATTTTTTTTTTAAATTCTTGTTTGACCATGGTTCATGTTCCAGTTTCCAGTTCAACCAGACGTGCTTTCAGAATATTGATCCAAATTGACATGCAGTAAAGCTCAATAATTTTAACTAAATGAATATTTTTGTTAGGCAACTGCCGATGGCTCTTTAAAGCTAGGAATAAAGATAAATATAATCTGTAGGTTGTCTTGTCTATGCAGGACCTTATATATTCACGTTTAACTTATTTTTTTAGTTCCACCGTCGTTTGCTTCTTGTGACTGCCATTTCTATTTATTAGTTGTTCTATGTGGTGGTTCATTTGTTGTGAAAGTTCTTGGAGTCAGGCTAATTTGGTGATTTCCACATTTACTCCCTTGTAGATGCAGATTTTCACCTGTAGTTGTCAGCATGCGGGCCTAGTCTGTCTGTCCAATGTTCTTCCATGTTACTTTCATGGTTAATTGGGTGTTTGGCAACTTTCAAAAATGAACCTGTTTTAAAATTACAAATACTGGGTGTTTGAGAACTTTAAAAAAACCAGATATTTAGGTATAGTGGGGCTGGTTTTTAGATATTGGTATTTGGTTATCACATAAATTTTAAAAAACTTGTTCTTATTTAAACATAATTTGAGGTAAAATTAGTTTTTTAAAAAGTCCGATTCAAAAGTAATTTTTTCTAGTCTAACTTTTTCTTGATCCCTCTCTATCTATCTAGGCCTTTCTCTCTCATAGAATTTATTATGGTAATGGTATTAATAACTAATGAAAGATAAGAAAAGGATTTATGTGATACATGTGGTTTTTACTCAATATAAATTTATATATACCCATTGGATGGTGGAAAGGGTTGGGGCAAACTTGCACAAGTTATAGTTGCTCGAGCTTGATTCTGATTATTTAAGCTGACGTTGACTCCCACCCAGCTTGCCTTCAGACTCTGTATGTGTTGGGAAATATTACACGTGTCAATGTATGTGTGTGTGTGTGTACATATGTATGCACATAATCACCTATGATTATTATATATTTGTATTGATCAAACTGTTATAATGTACAGCATCTAAACATATAAAATGATTATATTTGAGCCAAGCATGGCTTGAGAGCTAGTGCCTGAACAATATTTTCTTTTGCTGCTGACCAAGTGCATTTCTGATTGATGAGCTAAATACTGCACTAGAAGTTGGAGTTTAATAAATCATGATAATCAGTTGTTTATTTGACTTTTCTTTTTGGGTCTAGGTAGTGGTATTCGATGAAACGACTTGATCTTGATTAAAAGGTTTGTGTCGTGGATGAAGCTAGCAACAGAGGAAAGGAAGAGTACAAGCATAGACCATTGTGAATACTCCAGATTAAGCGCTTGTCATGTATAGTAAGTATAAAAAGTTTTCTTAACCATTGTTGTAAGTTCAATCTCATCCAAGTTGTTTTTTATATTTAAATTTTTCCACTTGGCCACAAATTTGAAGGAAGCAAAAAAAAAAAAGGTGCAATTTTAGATAGAAACTTTGCATTGGCTTCAACAGTTTCCTCTTGTGATAGAAGGATCTTTGTTTCTTTGTTGTTAGTTTTGGCCAACCTTTCTTCAACTGCTAGATTGGTTGGATCCCTAAAACTATCAACTGCAAAAGTGTTTGGAAGTTTTTCGTATTTATATAAGCAACTTATTTCAAATAAAAACAATGAAGTCTTATTTTATTAGATAGGGTTGGCTACATGAATCAATCCACGTCAACAAGTTCTGTTAAAAATCAAAATTTTAATAAATTCATTTAGAGTAAGGTTTTTATTAATGGTACTAGATAAAATTTTCTTTGATCTCTTTTAATTGGATTATTTTTTCTCACATGGTTAGATTACATTAAGCGAGTTTTTATAATATCTTGAGTCTTGTTATTCATCGTGACGAAAGCAAACTGATCTTGCGGAAATGCACAGCTGCCGTCCACCGTCAAAAGTGAACTGATTTTTTATTTTGGTTTCATCATTTCCATTTTCGTAACATCGTTATCTTTATGGAGCAAATTTAAATCAATCAAATTATAAGTCTATCTATTTACTTTTTAATCCTTTCTCAAAATAGGGGAACTAATGGTTGATATTTTTTGAAAGAAAAAATTATTTTTTTTATCCCTCATATTTTCTTTTATCAATTTTGTCTATTAAGAATTAATTTTATTAATTTAATTTTTTTAAAATTTAAATTTTCAGCAGTCTCATCCTCTCCTTCATCAAATTAAGAAAAATGGACAAAAAAGATGAAATTGTTAATGATTTAAAGTTTTGATTATTAAATTGATAAAATTAATTCTTAAAAAATGATATTTGCGAGGGATGAACTGTGAGTTTTACTCCATTATTTAGTAGACTTTCAATTGTTTTTGAAATTTTCATCCAATACATTTTATGATTGGTTCATATTTGGAAAAATGTTAATTTTTTTCATCCAATTAAACTGGTCATATAATTGGTTTGGTCTGATAGGTGGAGTTCGTTTATTTGGACCTTTATTAGGATAATGCTTTGCCTTTGAAGCGACAATGTCAGTGTCTACTTAATCCTTAAACCTATTGGAAGCGACAAGACTTGGGACGTTATCTATTATTGGGCATGCAACTGGGTGAATAGTATATGAAATTTTGTCCTCTTCACGGGAACAATGAGTTGAAAAACTGATGTACATGGGAATGCATCTAAAAACTCATGTTTCATTAAGTTTCGAAAGGAATGGTTAATAATGTAGTGATTTATAGTGGAGCAGAGTAGAATGATGACAGACAAGGAGGTCTCTCTAGCTGGTAAGGCCAAACCAAAGTGGTTCAGTTCTTCTTGTCAGCAATTTTTCAACGCTGCCTAACATTCTACCATCTCTGTTTTCTCCACATTTTGAATTTTGCTACAACAACACTAGTTTGCAGACTTGATTTACAGTGGTAGAACCAACATACAAAAGCTCTGGGTGTTCGTTATTTAGCAAGGTTACTGTTGAGTTATAGTTATAGGATCGCATACAACAGTTTGCTGTTGTAGGCCAGAAGTTAGGACTGTAAATAGCTAAGACAAGGTCATTCAGTTCATTATTACTGCATTGTGGAGAGGAATGAAGATGTACGATGTAGAAGACATGCACATTTTCTTGAATACAAGTTCACATAGCAGTATTATATATAGCTCTCATGTCACAGGACAACTTTGTAATTTCAAGGTTTCATCCTTATATTGTTACAGAGGACTGTAGAAAGTTCAAGGAGATTCAGGATCTTTTGTGGTATCTCTGAAAAACCTCAGGAAGACCTCAGTGGGTAGGGCACCACTCATCTTGAGATTCCCATTAATCTGCCAAAAATTTAAATGACTCAATCTGCTAGGTAGTGATGATTCTGAATCGGAACAAAATAACTTGAATTTTGTACACTCACCGCATAACATGGAACCCCTGGAACGTTTCTTGGGTATGTATTGAGCTCATCCTCAACCTAGTCAGAATCATAAAATGCAAGGTCAATACTCTCACATGATCTAGTTCAATCATCAAGCGTCATGAATTAATTCTTTTAAAAATTTAAGTTATTAAATAAAGATAAATAAATAATTTTATATCTTTAACACTAAACTATACATGATAGTTATCACAAAGTACAAATTGCGGTTGCACAACAATGAAATTTTTGAATGCTCGGCTGCTTAAAAGATCATGCTACCATTTTGATTTTAATATGAAAAAGAAGGTACATTAAGAAATTGGAAGCAGTAGCACCAAATATTTCAAATCCCATAAATTAGAATACATTTCAATCATCATTTGAATTTAAATACAGCATAAAGGCGTTTGCTTATGTAAAAAAAAAAAACCTCCTTCAGCCCATTGTTGGGGTTTCTAAGAAACTCTGCTGCCCCTTTTATACCAACCTTCTCGGCACATTCCAGAAGAAACTTCCTGCACCCAAATTGCAAATGATAATGGTACAAACGTTCTGCAATAAAATATTATTAGCTAGTGCTGACCAGGAGTCTTGGATTATTCTATCCTTACTGCCATTTTATGTAAAAGAGAAAAAAATCTAGCTAAATCCTGCCACAAATTACCACCAACCATCCAAATTTATAGAAATTTTGGCCCTGCATTCCTATATTTGTTTCATATTGAACATCCATTTCAACTCTTAGTCTTAGATATTAATATACATAAGGCACCTAACCCTTAATATTTAAAAGAACTCCCTTTGAAGAAATCGGTTTGTTGTTTTAATTTCCCCCAAGCAGTGAGTGAAATGTGAGATTTTTTTTTTTTTGGGTCTGGGGGTGGGGGGATTTATCCAATATTAGGGATTGAACTGGGGTGCGGTGAAATGTGAGATATTAAACCATATAAAAATGAAAAAAAGAAATGGTCAAGTGTCAAGTTAATATCCATCCATTAAAAATCAAAACTATTTTGCTACTGAAAACCATAATGATGGACAGCCCTTCAAAGGAGTGTCCAGAATATCCCCCTTAAGGAATGCCCAATGGCCTTAAAGCAATACAGATAAAGGGCTGTTAACTCTTGCGAGTTAATTGAGAACACAACAACAAAAATCACAACATAAAAAAAAAAAGTTCTAACACACAGACAAACAGAAGAAAAAGAATGCCAGAAGCACTTACTGGTCACGAATGTATTTTCCCTGCGTGAAATAGCCAATGCAAAGTTCTTCCACTAGATCATTATGCTTGTCAAGGCCCTGCTGTCCAGCAAAATATATAAGCCTATGGCTGTCCATAGTGTTTCCCCTGTGGATAGTTAAGACAAAGTTGAACCTCAATTAGAGAACTCTTCTTCAGAGCTCTCTCAACTTTTAAAGTGATTCATTGATGGGATTGTGAGAGTTGCCCATTGAAGAATTGTAAAATCACAATTAAAAATATAAAATTATTTATGTGTCTTCACCTAATAATTTAAACTTTTAAGGTATTAAGTAAAGACACATACACTCTAAAGTTTACATGAGTCAGAACATATTATATTTTTGACCGTTGCAATAACAAATGTGATTCAAAAAGTGATATTAACAAAATAAAAAACCTCTGATATCCGGGCTGGCCTCCATCCGTTCGAATTGAGATCCAAACTTGGTTCTGTAATACTCCCTCTTGTCAATACCTTCTTTAGGGGCATCAGGGAGAAGGATAAACGGATGCCATTTTATCTACAAATTCAGCAAAACCGAAAATTAGCACAGCATATGGCAGACATATTTGTGCACCGGAGAGATAGAGAGAGAGAGAGTATAAGACCTCGAAGTTGTATTTATACTTAGAGGGAAACATGGCTTTGTCTAGATATCTCTTCCCAACAAAGCACCATGGGCATATAGTATCAAAAGTAATATCAATTTGAGCAAGCCTCTTTTCATTCTTGGTATGGGGAAAACAAGTCGTCAAATATTCCCTCCAAGCTAACTCATCATGTTCATCCTCATAATATTCAGCGTTATACTCATGAGCCTCGCCCTTCTCATGCTCAACGTCATTCTCATCCATGATCCTGTCGTATCTGCAGTCTCTCCAAAACACAAATAAATGTCAAGTAAAATTGTGATGAGCACGACACGAATATGATCCTTTCTCTGTCTAAATTACAATTTAAAACATAAATAGCTTGTTAGTCTTGTTATTAGATGCAGGTTAGCTCCTATTGCATTCTCAAGATAAAGCAGGACGCATGGTGCTGCTGCTGGAGCCTGGACCATCTTATGTATTGCTCAAATAACAAGCGTTCTATGCTTAGAGCCTATTTTGAATATTATAACTGATTGCTGAGAGAAACTCGTTCAGCCAAATGCAATGGCTGGCTTTCAAAATTTCTTACCACCACGTCATCCTGGGAGACTGGACCAATAACAATAGAAATCTCTTTGGATAATCTCATTTTTTTAAAAAGAAAAACACTTTTATTTTTTTTAAAAAGTGCTTCTACACAATTTTAAATGTGTTTGAAGGTAATTTTAGAAAAAAAGTAGAAGTTAAAAAGAAAAGTGCGTCTGGATATATATTTTAAAAAAAAAATGCTTGTACATATTTTTAAATGTGTTTAAATGTAACTTTAAAAAAATATAAGTTAAAAAAAAGTCAAGTTATCACTTTTTTTTTAAGTTAATGATCCTTGACTTTTAAAAAAGTGAAAGAAAAACTGAGTTTTAGCTTGTACATATAAGTCTGTTTTATTCTATGATTCACATTCTAAGTAATGCAATTTTTTGTCATTGTGTCTTAATACTTCAAATCAAAGTTTAACCTCAATGACTATATCACTTAAAAAAAGTAAAGAGAACAACACTTGTAATATGTTGTTAAACTTTTGATATATAATTAGACATGTTTTTATTGCTTCATGTCTTATTTTCTATGATCATATGACTATGACATACTTAAAAACATCACTCTTCCTATTATGTCAGTCTATTTAATCATATTTTATATATCTTAACTTAGCATATATATCTTGCATTTAGATTTTTTCAGTAATTTTGATATAAATAAAGTATTTATATTCTTTTTTACCTAAATAAATTTAAAATTCTTTTTATTATTTAAAGGTATTTTTAAAATATTTTATCTAAATGTAAAATTATTTTTTCTTTAAAATAGCTTTATTAAAAATATATATATAGAAAAATATTTTTTTTAAAAGCTTATCCAAACTTGGGTTTTGTCCAAAACAGCAAAAGATGGATATCCCTAGCAATGTATCAGTATGTTAAGACTCTTGTTGACATTGGCATCCATGCATAAGTACAACAAATGTAAGACTCATTAGTATGTGTTGGAATAGAAAACATTGAAAACAATAATTTCCAGGCAGGAAATGTATGCGAGGGTGATATATGTAAACCCAAAATTCACACTATAGCCAAAATACCATAATTTATAAATCTTAAGTGGAATTATGTATAAACATTTTTTAGTGGTCAACCTTATCTAATGTAAGATTTATACTTTACACACACAAGGAAACTCGAGGAAAAAGCTTCGAATGCACACACTCTTTTTGGTGGGTGAGGGTTATCTTTGTACTCTGGGGTGAACTATAAAGATGGAAGGGAGAATGGGAACAATCAGGAAGAAGATAAAAAAAATTACAGGTGAATATGTGATTTTAAATTTTATTAACAGTTATTATAATCAGTCACACAAAAACAGAAGAAACAAATCCAAACAAGTCCATAACCTTATGATATCTTCGAAATTATGATTCAAAACCATGTCTTGAACTATCATACTGCAAAGGTGTTAAACTTCAGAAGTATAAAAAAAAAAAAAAATAAACAAAGAAAAAAGAGGTAAGGATCATGAGTAGTGACAACTCTATATTTTGATTATGACTATTTGATAGACACCTGATTGAAAAATAGTTAATACTAAGAGGCTTATGGTTCTGAAGCTAGTTAACTTTATGTCCGAGACAGTAGCTGTTTGTCAAAGTAATCTTCAGAAGAAGCAGAAGAAGAAAAATCCAAATCAAAAGACGAATTCAGGAACAACCCAACTAAAATTCAGAAAATCCATGGAAAAGATAAAATTTATAAAGAAATAAAATGCAATCTTTTCAGCAAGAATAGCAAAGAATTATGAGGAAAAGTGCATATAATTAAGAATCCATTTGCCGTAAGAGATCGATGTAGAGATGTTTAGTTGGGAAGGAAGAATACTCGGAAGGCTACGAGTTTTCTGAAGCTTTGAGAATTGAGAGAGAGGAGAAGCTGTGACAGGGACATTCGAATTGGAGTTGTTTGATAGATAGATGCAGGGGACAAACAATCTTGATTGTAAAATGTTAAATCTTGTTATACGATGATATTTGGTAAAAAAATATTAAATAAAAAAATAAAAGATTTCCTTATTTCATAATTAAAAAGATTATCATACTAATTATTTAAACAAAATTAAAATATTTCTAATTCTATTTTATTTTTTCAAATGTGGCATAAAGTGATGATTCTCTTCACCAACCCCACCCAAAGTAAGACAAATTGGATATCAAGAAAAAATTCAATATAATTTAAATTCTTACTATATTAAATATTTTTATTTAATATTTTTTATTTAGTATTTGGTGAATTATTTAATCCTTTTTTATTAAGCATTAATTAATAATTATTAGAGTAATTATTTAAGAGAATTAAACATTATAGAAGAAATAATTTAATACACAAGAATTATTACTTATTAGGTGAGGATTTGAAATTTTTAATTTTATTTTTTTTAAATGTGACGTCAATTCGTTGCTTAACATTCTCTTCCCCAACCCTGCTCAAAGTTAGGCAAATTGGATATTAAAAAGGTATTAAATAATTTTTTGATTCTCAAAGTATTAAATATTTTTATTTTTTATTTAATACTTTTTATTAGGTATTAAAAAGATTATCTAATACTTTTTTTATTTAGTATTAAAAAAATTATTAGACTGATTATTTAATAAAATTTAATATTAATCATAACTTATAATTAATGTTAAATTCTTATAAACAATGAACTTAGTAATCGTCTTAATTCACTCGAATAAATAAAAATCTGAGGATATATAGAAGTTACATTTCTATTCAATCCTTTCATTGATCTTTGTCCATTACTTGACATCATACACAAAAGCCATAAACAGGAAAAAAAAAAAAAAGGATTATGGGGAAAATCCCTTTGTGTACCATTTTGTTTGTGCACCGGATAGTTGATTTGACATTTTCTGATTTAAGTTCCACCATTTACTATTTGTCAAAATAGTACTGCTTGATTATCTATCGCTTCAGTGCAAGAGTGGTGCATCATGTGTATGCAAGAATTACTTGAATTATGCAGCCTTCACCTATGACATTTTCCCCCGATAGGAGAGAGGCTGCACTACAATACTTTAAAATTTGAAGGGCACATCCTATACAAGAAGATTAATCAAGCAGTTATTAAACTTAAAATGTAGCTATTAGCATAGTTGATGCCTTCAACATTCATCACATGTCACAAACTTAACACAGTCATGCCAGTGATCTATCTACTCAAATGATGCAGCATCCATGGTGGGATGTGAGTGGTGCTACTAGGAGCAGTTCGAGCTTCACCCATTTCCTCTAGCGATGTTCTTGCTTGTATCCCACTGCAACATTTTGACACTTCTTATTATCTTAAACAATAATGTATGCATGAAAAGTTATAATTTGGCCTACCTAGGGGGTTGTTTCTCACCATAGGGTGCAGGTTATGGGATAATGTACTTGTAGATTGCTTATCTCTAGACACAAACATATGCTTAAAATTCTTTTCAAGCAAAGCTACTGTGGTAAAATTGTATGTTAGTTAAAAATTTCCATATATAACTGATTTTTCTGTAGTTCCTAACTTCCTAATGGGTCTGAAGTGAAAATTCAACATTGGTCTCCCTTGCTACCACTGTGTTTTTGCATCACTTAGAATCTCCAGCCTAAGGTTTGACAATTGAAGATGTTCCTTCTATAATACGTGCTTAAGTAGAAGAGAAAGACAAGAAAAATACCCAAGTGTTAGAGAAGGTACTAGTCTTTGTGGTGGTTGTAGCTCGGGAGGACATAAGTTGAAGGTGGATGAATTCTGGCCTAGGTTTTCTGGCCAGCAGTGTGGACGTTCAGTCAGTGTCTTCTCTTTCTCCTTCATCTAGCCATAAATGTAAGCAAAGTCAGCTTTTTTTTTTTTTCCCATCATTTCTTGTCTAGAAGAACGTTAGATTGAAACGTTACTAGTGGCATGTGGCTTCTACCTTCTTTGCCAGCATGCTGTTTTGCTCCTGCAATGCCTTTGCCTGTCATATGCCAATCAGAAATTTATCTTTATATTCCCAACCGTATGCAGAAACCTTCTTGCAAATTGTTAAAAAACTAATTGCACTTCACAAGCAGAAATTAATTGAATAAACTCTAGTAGTAAAAAAGTTAAAGAAGGAACAAAGTAGAAAACAAATACATTTGAGCATTACTGCCAGTAGCAGTATTGTCATCATAGGATTCGCTCCCTTCTGAGGAGCAATACAAATTAAACTTGCTCGTTATATATATGCCTTCGATTGAAGATGTCCTTAATGTTACATAAAAAAAAAAAATCCCTAAAGTCATTGCACATGAAAATCGATAACAATCTTGCCTGTCAAAGGTATTCTGCAACTAGAAATTTTAATGTTAGCATATTACTAGTCATGCACTGGCTAACACTGAATAGTACCTCCAACCCCATGACTCATTCCTTACCTTTCTCTGTAGCTCCGAGATGGATTCATTCATAACTTGGTTCTGCATAAATCATATTGATAGGTTAATTGAAGATCAGCTGAAAAAAACAAATGTTATATATGCTAACCCTAGCTAATTTAATTTTCAGAATACATTTATTCCCTTCTGTTGTTTTAATCTTCTTATTTCTAGTAAATGATTGAGCAATCTTTCACCTTTCTTGTTCGGATGCGCTTTATAGCTGTGTCAAGCTGTTGCTCCATACTCTGTAGCTCTCTCAAACTCAAGGGATCCAGATCATGTCCTACGAAGTTCCTATATTGAAGAATATGAAATAAACTATATATCATTCTTTTTATATTCTGTATGTAATCTCCCCAAGTGGAATGACATTAATTAGTTGAAAGACTTCCTCCATTGCTCAAAGTGATAGTAAAATTTACCATGAACTCTCAAATGATCAGTACCTTAAGTTCCTCTCTAAGACTTCCACTTTAGCGGTGAGCTTGAAGCAATCTAAGGACCAGTTTCCCTACAATAAAGTGATAAATGGAAGGATAAATTCATATTCACTGACATCATATATATCCCAAAGACTATGTAATTTGAATCAAACCAAAAAACATGCTGAACTTGAAATCAAGACCAAATTCTAATTTGAAACTAACTTGAACCAATTTTGATAACCAACTAATCAGAAAACCAGCTAAATCTTTTGATTGAGTTTACCAACGATCTGTATGAACCTGTTCTATGTAATATTGAATTTGCCAAGGCCCGCTTACCATTAGCAAAGACAACAGGACACATGTACAGTCGTTAACTTTCTATTTTCATAATTAAGCACATTTGCTGAAACACCCACTTTTCTGTGTGTTCATATTTATTATTGAGTCATTAAATTGACTGCAACAAGTATTGGACTTTGGTAAATCTCGGATGAACAGTAGCTTTGTGTATCCCATGCTAATTCTGGATAGAACTGAGGATGGACTACTGGTTTCAAACTTGTGAATGGACTTCAGTGATGGAGAGTGGGGTTAAATCTCATATATGTTGGAAAATATGACAGATATATCCTCACATAACAAAGGCAAGAGGTTCTCCGTGTAACAAGATATTTAATCCAAATTCCATCTACTTCATAAAGCATTTGGATTGACTTGACTCAAAACTCAAAAAGTGTAACATAGGTTCTGATTGAACCAAGGACCATGTAGACTTCACTGAGGCATCTGCATTAACTCACAGAGCTGTGGTATAGTAACAATGTTGCAATTTCACAATAAAGAGGAAACGAGGAGAGAAATAGATCTGCATTACATTATGGATCGAAGATTGACACTTTAAACAAGTGAATTGGTGTTTGCAATTTTTAATTTGATTAGTCGAGCGCATCAGCTAACTCATACATTTGATTCCCATATTTTGGTGATACGCTGAGGAAGGGATTCTATTCCTCAACTTTGGATTCCTAGGCTACTAAAAAAAATGACTAGTTGAAGATTGGCTTCCAATTAAATTTAAAAATAACTGTTGATGAAACTAAAGGCATAAAAGTAATAAATATAATGAGAAATTAATCTGTAAATGATGAAATAAAGGAAAGTAAAGGCTAAGAAACTGAAAGATGAATGATAAATGAAAAGAATTGATTGGGTTGTTGGTTGTGTCCTTGGATGATGTACAAAATGAGCATACTGAATATTTATAGCCTAAACTAGCCACTACCCCCACTAAGCCCATCTGCCACGCTCTTTTCTTTCTTCTCCAAGATTCTGTTAATACTTTATTATGGCTAATATTCATGGTGAGTGTCTCAGCCACATCAGCTGGATTTCCGTTTTCTAGGAGTTGTAGAAGTTGTCTCAACTGATAAAATATCTGCCATCTCAGCACATATATCCTTATCCCTATTTTTGTGGGATGTGCATCTTCAGCAGGTTTGTTTTTATTCCTTTAGACTTGGTCAAAAGTCTTCCGAAAAGCCTTTAATACTATTCAACTAGCCCAAAATCAGCACAAGACAGTCCAAATACAAAAACCCACTTAATTATAACTCCTTACGCATTCGGCCTCTTTCTGCAACATCTCAAACCAATTTTGGTTACCCACATCAGCTGTCCTGGTCTAGGAAATCCTTATTTTGGCCGATTACAAATTCTTGACCTAATAACCCTTTGCCCAATATTTGCCCCAACTCAATTTTTGAGTGTTTACAGTTAGTCTCTTAGAAGGAGTAATTGTTGGGAGTGCATGCAGTAGCCTCATGGTAAAAGCTTCATACTTGGTTGAAACCCCATCAGGAATCGATTTCAGAAAGGAACGAATCCCACTCCCTTCCCCCTTCCCCAAACCCTCTCTCCCCCCCCCCCCCCCCCCCCCCCCCCCCCAACCAAAAAATATAAAAGAGGAGTAATTGCTACAATATCAAAATATTCTGAGCCATACTAGTAGCTCGAGTAGTTCGTTAATTTTCTTGTTTGTTCCTTTCCTTTTTTTATAAAAAGGAAAATCTTATTGAAAATGCTTCTCATATTTTGTCTATAAATCCAACAAATCAGGTAGCTTTCTTTGAAATTGACCAAAATAAATTGTATGTATAAAGGAATCTTGTGAAGTTGATTATAATCCAGGATTGTTTACATATATCTTTTCTCTATCATGAGGTATTTTGAACAAAATTTGTAGTCGTAAAGAAGATAGTATATGTATTCTTGTTATCCTAATCCCTTTTCAGAGTATTGCTAGCGAGTTTTATGCTTTTTATCTCCTACAAGTGGCTCCCTTCAGGAGCCGAGCAGTTACATTTTCTCTCTCTAGCTAACAACAGAAATGAGACCTAATTCATGTCAACAAATCTTTTTCTCCTGCGTTCTCCCAATCCTACTTCTTTAATATGCAAAGATTGTGAATATCTAAAGAAAAATCTAAAGTTTCTGCACTGCTGCCACCTCCCCATATGCAAAATATAAGTATCAAGGAAAACACAGAAGTGGTTGATTTAGTCTTGGGTTATATATGTACTAGTGAATTGGCATTCAGATGTCAACAGAATTTATGTTTGTATGGAGTACGTACCTGTGATTCATTATCAGCTCCAGCAAGTTGTACTGTATGAGCATGACTCTCATATCGTTCCAGGATGTTTTCCATGCTGTTCCGCAAGTGAAATTAAATAGGAAACTATGAGACAAATGAAAAACAAAAAAACTTGAATGCTTGTTAGTTTATTATCCTATTCACTACAAGTAAATAAACATGCAGGTAGCTTTTGTTAGAAGATGTTGTGCATACTAGTAAGTGGCTAAAGGACATCTTAAACACAAAATTCTACATACCACTTGCTACTTTGGAAGGCATATGGAAGGAAATGTGACCAGATAGCGTCTTCCGTTTTCTGAGAATTTGAAGACAAGTGGATTTTATGTTCACAGGAGTGAACAGATTTTCAAAGCTCATTTATTTTATTTAGAGGATTTCTGTTCACTTGCATATTAGCACATTGTTTGAAAAAAGTTAAGATTCATGGGGTTCCCATGGCTTTTAGTTTAATCTTATGACGCATTGTGATTTTAGCATCACCACTCACTCAAAAACTAAAAGACCAAGAACGAAAACAAAAAGTAACACATTGAACTGTGGAGAATCATATCAACAGAGTTTATGGTGATAAATTAAAGAAGTGGGATTTTGCTCTTGGAAAAACTGAATTTGCTTAGAAAAATGCAGTCCAAGGCTTAACTAGAGTAATGGCTTTCTTCATTGCCCATAGGAAGGTTACACTATATCCAGATAATTACCAAAGATCCCTATTTGTGTGTTATGAATGAATACCCATATGGCAAAGCAAGTTCAATCAGCTCATGAAGTTAAAAAAGTGACTTTAAATATCCAATGCTGACCATAAGGCAGTAACTGATAAGCTTGGATTGGCATCAAATGGTGTTTCAAGTGGGAGATATCTCTTATTTTCTTGAAAAGGAAATTTTCAATAGGAAACATACAGAAAATTGCAATCAAAGAAGTATATATGAGGGCATGGGAATTTCAAATTATTGTTGCTGACTTGAATGAGTACAATCCTTGTGATTTGTGAAGAATTAGCATATGAAGAGATTACCTAAGTGTAAGATTGGTATGGGGGATAAAAATGAAGTTGATCAATTCATGGATGAATTTTGTGTATATAATTATATGCAAAATTAGTTCATAAATTTTTCACTCACATTTTTATTTTCATACCGAACTGATCCTAAGTTGAGTTTTTTCTAAGTGGAGGAATTTTCTTATTTTTGCAATTTCCCACATTCGTCTAACTATATAAAAGTGGGACTGGACTCAATCATGGACCTTAAGATAGTCTTGAATAGCGACAATAAATACTAATATATAATAGTACATCCCTAAAATATATTAAAAATACAGAAAATAAAGTAAATTAATAAACTAACAGCTCGTTAGAACTGTATTTTCAACAATGTAATTTATTTAATTAGTTATACCTATAGAATTCTGCATCAAACTCCGAATCAGAAGTAAAATTAAAATCCTTCTGTCTTTAAGCTTATTTTTTCTCAATTTTCTCGTTATTGCATCTATCAAGGTTACAAAGGTTTTCTATGTTGGCAGGGCCTTTGGAAGCAGCAAGGGAGGACCATGGAAGGCATGAAAACGTATATAACTTCTGATGAACTAACGCATAAATATTACTGACTCCAGTAAAGAAGATACCATTGAAAACTGAGAATACTACGATGAAAATTATATTCATAAATCATTCTATGCCCCATATAGAAGTTCACCATATAGAAAGGGAAACATTGAAGAGAGCATTGGTGCCTGCAGGAGAGTCATTACAAAATCAACCATTGTCCATATTTTGTGCTGTGATATGCATATGACCCTGATTGAACAATTTCCTATGACATAATTATAATAATTGTCTGAAATGCAAGTACAATTTAAGTTAGGTATTTAATTAAATGTTTGCAACCAGTCCTCTAAGAAAAGCTATAACTCCATCAATAAATAATTAACTATTTGTACAGTTATGCTCCTAGGGAAACTTACAATTGTGATCTTAAGCAAATAGGCTAGGGAAAATTACCTACTTTAGAAATGGTAGCAAAGATTAAACTAAATCAGTAAATATACAAAAAAAAATCTGTAAGTATAATTATAATTTTAAAATAAACAACAGACTTACGTCATGAGATGTAAAGTCAGTGGCAAAACATATATGGTTACAGAAAGTCTCGATTAGCCAGAGCCATTGATTTTATGGACAATTAGCCGTTCAGTGGCCTGTAGAAGGTTATTGTGACCTTTTGTGACTGTTGTATTAATTGCATTACTCATCACAAAAGCAATCCAGTTAAACTACTTATTATTTATAAAGTAATTGATCTTGCATCTCTACTATTATTAAGAGAATACTTGACAGTTTTTTTATTATCTGTTATAAATTTTAAAATTATGCATTTTTATCTGAATAATATTTGGTATATAAATTAATAAAAGCTTTGGGGGTTACAGATGTGATTGGGATGATTATAATGAAAAAAAATTCTTTAAGTTGATTGAATTCACTATTAATATAGAATTAGTCTTTTATATATTGGTATGCCTTCACCTAATATCAGGAGTTGCTTATATTATTACTAAATAAAAAATATCACATCATTATAATAACTAAAAATTTTCACTTTATAATAAAAAATTTGAAAAAAAAATAGTAAATAGAAGACCTGACACTATATGTTTCATTTATTTAGTCTATATTTGAAAGCATTCTCATTTTAGTCCGCAACATATTGAGTTATTGTTAATACTATCTTTCAGTTTCTTATTGTGCAATTCGTTTATGTGATTGCAGAATGACAGTGAGGAGTTTAGTGCAATGGTTGGTGCGCGTCATTTTGCTGGAGCTTCTGCGCAGGATCCTAAGATCAAATTTCACTCAGATGTCATTGGATTTTCTCTTAGCCCTCATGGTGAGACCCTTAATATCCTCTGATCCCAGTCCCAAGTTATAGAGCTTCTATCATAACCAACAAAAAATAATAAGTGCATTCAGGATCTAGTATGGGAACTTTTTTTAGGACTCTTAGCAAGTGAATCGGTAATTAATCTATTGAATATGTATTTCCACATTAAGTATACAAAATCTTTTAAATTTTTTTAAGTATTTGGCATGTTTAGGAATGTAACATTCTCACATTTTTTGTGATTTACACTTCAGGGTGGGAATGCTACATATTCTCATGGATGGGGATGATCTTGAAAATGTAAAAAGACATCAACACTCATTTCTCATCAGTTATCCTTCCCCCTCCGCACCACCACCACCCCAACTACCAGCACACTGACGCCACCTGACCACTATCACCACCATTGCCAACATCACATCACCCCCACCGATGACTGTGTGTCTTTTGGTTAAAGATGAAAAAGAATGATTTTGGATAAAAAAAAAAAAGTCCAACACTATCAAGAATATGCAGTTTGAACCAAACACAAATCAAATATTTGTGAGACTTTTAACAAACATTTCCGAGAACGTTTCTAGCGTATCAAACAGTTTTGACTGCTTTCTCAGAAATCACATTCTGAGGAAAGAAAAATGCTTCTATATCCCAAACACCTCCTAAGTGTTTATGTTAACTTTTCTATGAACTTAACATTTTTGTTAGTATCTTGAATTTAATTATTCTCATAATTATAAGCAATGCTTATCGTAATAATTTTAACTAGAACTATCTACTTCAATTCATACGATCTGATGATAAATGACAATATTTGCAAATGACATGGGTTTGGAAAATGCATTGCCTTACTCATCAATCTTTTCAATTTGGAATTAAAAGAACATACACTTGTACACAACTCCAAAACCCATTTAGGTCATATTTTAGATTGTAGTGGCCATGGTTACATGCATGGTGGGAGATTCAAATATTTAATAATCAATACAAGCATTATAAATCCAAGTGTTTGTCTAGTTTCACTCTATATAGAATTCACCATTTACATGATTTTTTAACCAAATAAAATAGACCACGACGACCGGAAAACTTTATTTCGTGTAACGAAAGGTACATGATTCTTCAAGTTTCGAACATATAGGAGTACCAAGTATAGAACAGACAATGCAAGGGGCTAACCATACCACATGATTGATTGAACTAAAAGTGATGGAAATAGAAAATGAAGCTACTATAACCTACAACTATATCAACGTAAAAGTCATTTCTAAATATACACTACATTAATTTTAATCCATTATCAGTATAAATTTTTTTTACAGTATTATCTAATAATGTGTTATTATATCACTAAAAGATATTGTCAAAATTATATCCTACATTATATATATATATATATATTTATTTATATTGACAAGTACCTGATATATATTTCATGAAACATGATATGCCATGTCCATCACCCATCTTGTTCTATGTCAAAGGAACAAGATTAGACAGAATTGAGGTGAAATATTTTCCTTTTTATGAGTTCTTATTCATAGGATGCGTCCCCATATTCCTCTCATCTAATGATATGTTTAGATGGAGGGTTATGGAAGGAAAATGAGAGAAGACAGATGTTTATCATAAGTCTCTCTCTTATTTAAAAGTTTTATAAAAGAATGAGAAGAAAATAAAAAATTTTAAATAATCCTCAAAAACCATCTCTTACTAATCTTTGCAAACCTTTTAAAGTTCATCGACAAGGAAATTTATTAATTAACATTCTACTCTCTTTTCTTTTTTTTTCCTTCATTTTCTTTAATTTCCTTTCTTTATTATCCCTTCCAAACTCCCCAACACAGTGTAAATCTCTAAGGAGAGTAGCCAAATGTAAAGATAATTTATCCCATACTGCAGATTAACATATAGTGCATTTAAAAACCAAATTTGTAATTATAAAATTTAGAATCAAATATTAGTATAACAATCGTACATATTCCTATTTCATAGAACTCTTGATGACCAAGAGTTGTAACAGAAAATAGTAATGATTAGACGTGAACAAGATAATTCAATTAATTAAACATCATTTTGAATGCCTTCCATTCACGAATTCCTCTAAGAATTAACATATGCACTTTTCGTGCTTCATGTCAAGCAAAAATTGTTCTAGTTTTGAATATTCTAATCTCATCATTGTTTGGTTTTTGGGATTTGAGAAATAGAACAGAAGGAAAGGCAAAGGCAATCTATTATCTTCTGTTTGGTTTGGTATTGAAAGAAAGAAGGAATAAGGGGGACTTTTTATATATCTTCTGGACTCAAATATCTCAATTCACTCAAATTTTTTATTCGCTATAAAGGGATTATTGAGCTTTCAGGTTAAAAACCATATTTCTTTCCCATCTTACAATCATAATTCGAAAATGTTAAGTTATTCATTTGGTTCCTATAGTTTTACTCTAAATTTAATGTACTCCTATAGTTTAAAATCATATAAAAATGTTCTTTTAATTTTTAAACAATGCAAAATGATCTCCATTAGTTTGGTTTAATCCTTATTTGAAATGAAATTATATGAACCAAACAGGGACCATTTGCATTGTTTGAAAATTATGGGGACTATTTTGAATTATTTGAAAATTATATATATTTTTAAATGGTTTTAAACTACACTAAATTGAATTTTGAATAAAACTATAAAGATCGAATTAATAGTTTATCTTTAAAAAATAAGCAATGCAAGTTTAGAACATAAAGCCTTCCTCTAGCAAAGATACAAAAAGCTCAACTGATATGTTTCTCTGAAGGTTATATTGTTTACATCAAATTATTCTCTCTATCATCATCATTTGATGGCTCTAAGTCATCATAAGCTGTTCAATCAAACACATCGAATTACAGTTTTATGCGCCTTCTTAGTCCTCCATAGTTGTCTCTGAATGCATATCTATTATGTGCTAAGGTTTTAACACACTCAAAAAAAATAATCATGAACGTGTTGATGTTGCATATATGAGTAAAAAAACTTCTTATCAGATTATCAATGAATCCCAAAACCTGTATGTATGAGTGGTTGTTAAACTGATATTATTTTCTTAGGATATTTGAACATTATAAATTATAATGATACACATAATTAATCTTTAAAAATGTCATTGAAGTACTAAAACGTCATAATGATAATTTCATGTGTATTTAACAATGGATCCATATAAATGGAGAAGTGCATCTTATACCAACACGTTATTATTTAATTGTATAAAATTATTAATATTTATTATATTTATATATTTACAAAAAGAATAACAGTTTCTTTCAGAAATGTCTTAATCTGCTTTCTTTATGCTTTTTTATATATGAACCAGAATAAGAATGCCAGAACCCTTATTTCAGTTATTCTCAAATATCGGACTATTTTTGTAGACATCTCAAATAAGACACACCCTTTTCTTCCACTTTCTCTTCCCACAAACTATATTATACTATAAAATCATTAATTATACTGTGTCCTCCTCTTTCCCGGTGTATCAAGTTAATAGCCACATTACTAGGCTACAAAACTAAGAGATAAAACATAAACCCTGCCCCAAAATGACACAGAGCTCTAGGGTACCGTTAATATTACTTTGTTTGATAGATTTGTGTATATATATAGGAAAATAACAAGGTGAATAACTGCATCTGTATAAACTGTGTGTGTATATATCAGGACTCAACATGACACCTCATATATCTCAGACTTGTACTAATTTATTGGAGCCAGTGAATGCATTGTCATGTCTAGAAAGTATATTGAACAAGAAACATAGTGATATATAAAGTGATAAACAAAACTTCCATTAGGAGGTAAAATATGACTAGATAAAGATAAGAGAAAACTTGGTATGAAATGAAAACCCAAGAACAAACTAGCAAGTCGTAGAACTGAATACTACTATTTCAGTTTGGTCAAAAACTGTGAACTATTTCAGTTTGGGGGTAGGTAAGAGAGTGAAAGAAAAAATACAAGAGAAAAGACTACAGAGGAAAAGAACTGATCCGAGAGAAAGAGAGAGATTTGCAATATGCAGATCATATCCATGGTTCAGTTAATAAACAACAACGAAGAAGGATACTAATAGAAGTTGCCTTAACCAGATGAGTGATATCAAAGTGAATCCAAAACAACCAAACAAGGACTCTTAACTATATAAGCATTCATCACCAACAAAAAAGCTAAAAAAAGAGTGGAATTCAAATAAGCTGAAGCAAATAATGGGGAGAAGATCAAGTACGAACCTGGATTCAGAGGAATACTCGAAAAGTTTCCCTTTGTTGTTGAACACAATCAATGCTACCTGAGCATCACACAGCACAGAGATTTCATGGGCTTTCTTGCGCAGCCCCGTTCTCCGCTTCGAAAACGTCACTTGGCGGCTGATTTTGTTCTCGATCTGCTTCAGCTGAACCCTGCCTCTCCCCATTTTCTTGTACGTACTACTTAATCGTTCTTCTAGGAAAGAATAATTAAGAAAAATTTGAAAGAGACCCAAAAAGGAAAAAAAAAAAGAGATAGAGCAAATATATATATATATATATATATATATATAAAGAGTAAAGAAACCCTGGAGAGAAGAGAGAGTAATCACCTCAACGAGAAAGAAAAAAGAGAGACAAGCATGAAAGCAGAAGAAATGGAGGGTGTCTATGTATAGCATAGCATGGGTGTCTTTCTATTTTTGAGCTTCTAAAAATAGCCAGCTTTATTGTGAAGGAAAGAAAAGGATTAGCATTGGAAGAAGAATAAAGAGAGAAAGACAGCATCAGAAGGGTACAGCTGCAAGTGATGAAATAAAAGAGAGAAGAAAGAGAGAGAAGCTAGGTTTTCGCTTGGAACAATGCGTTGTCGAGTTGGGATTCGCTGGGGGAATCAAAGTACTTTGCGTTGTCGAGCAGGGATTGTAGGAGAGAGACATCTCATTTTGACAAAAGTTTTGACAGTCCGTACGAGGGTGCGGGGCCCAGCGATTTATGCGGACCGGAAACCTGCTTGTTTTGTTGTGTTTATGGCACTCACTCCTTGCTTCTCATTGGCTGACGGCGCCCCCTCCCCCTCACTCTCGGAGGTCTCTTCTTCAAGATGAAAATTTTGATTAAGGCATTGTTTGAATTAGATTTTGTAATGATGATTCTGAATCTAACTTGAGTTTATAAATTTAATTTATTTAAAAGGGTAGGATTATTTTTTGAATTAAATTAAAAATAAATTGAGGTTAAAAAATTGATTGTGAATAAATCAATGATAAAAGAATTTTTTAAAAAAATCAGTTTTATTTGAATATTAAAAAGTAGAATCATTTTTTAAAGTATAATTATAATTTTTTAAAAATTATTAAAATTTAATTTTTAAATATTATTAAAATTATGATATAAATATCAAATTAGTTATAAAAATATTTTTTCATTGCAAAGCAACAAAATATTAATTTGGCGCTTGGGGTATTAAAATTACATTTGAATACGATTTTGCTTTAAAAATTACTAAACATATTAGCACTTCATTTCAGATATAATTTTATGTCTCAAATAAGTTTTTGCCCTAACTCAAATTAACATGATTTAACTCTGTCCATTTAAATATCATGAGTTTTTGCAAAAAAAAAAATCATGAGTTTGATTTATGTTAGTGATCTTTTATTAGTACTTAGACTTGTAATATGAATTTTTAAATAGAATTAACAACCTTTTATCTCTTGAACTTTTATGTGTAACAAAAAAAAAATACTCTTACACTATATTATAAAGTATGTGTTACTTTAATTGTATGTGTCATTATTATTTTTTACTATCTATATACTAACAATGATTTGCACTAAAAAAAATGTAATAATTAAAATTAAAAACAGGAGTGACAAGTAACTATCGTAACACATATTAATAATATAGTATAAGAGTTTCGTCATAACTACTGTACTTAAGAATCATTCTTAGGGCAAGGCAGCAATATTGCTTATTTTCAGAAAAAAAAAAAACATTACTAGTTTCGTCATTTTCTTAACTTAGAATGCTGCATTATTTTGTTTATATTCTATATTTTTCTATATGTTGCATCCTTGTGTAATTGTGCTGGGGAATGCTTTTTGCAAATTATTTTTTATTTATATCTTATATATTTATAGAAATTAAACTAATTTTCTACACATATAAAAATTTATAATTTGTATATTATACATTTATCTTTAAATTTATATAAAATTATATTAAATTTTTTTACATAAATTTACTTTATTTTAGTATATAGAAGAAAAGAAAACAAAAGCTACAGTTCTTTTGCATCACTCACGAGAGCAGAGAAAAACATAAAATGAAAGAAGAAATCTTGAAAAGTTTCTCCACAAGGCCTAAGGTTAGAGCTCGATCGTGTCATTTCTCTCTCCTTTTTAGTAAAGTTTTATCTTCCTATGTGCTTCATTTGCCTTGTTTTGTTATTATTCTACTATTGTTCTGCTTCTGTTGATATTTCTCGTGGGGCTACCTCAACTGTCTTTTTTTAGTTTTGTTTTTTTGCTAAATTTAAAGAATGAGAATAAATTCTCAATCCTTCGAACCGTACTCCTAAGATTATAGTACGCTAACCACTATGATCAATCACATATGGGTATCTCAACTTTTTGGTTTACTTGATGTTTTTCTTACTTTATCTTGATGACCCCATATTCTTTAGGCTTAATTTGGAAGATCTAAGATCTCCTTACTGATTTCTGTTTTAAATCTTGCCCATACTGCCATCATTGCTGAGATATTCAAAATGTGCGTCGTTTTCCAAGTATAAGGTTTGTATTAGTCTTTTGGATCTAGCATTTTAAGAGATTTTTTTTTGTCTCATTTTGTTTTGTTTTTTTAATTTTTGGGTTGCATTCTTTGGTGGTCTTTATCATTTTTTGCCACCTTGTCTTAACTTTTAAGGTGGGTATTTAAGTTGAATTTCGTCTCACTAATGTCTTTATTTTCTTGGTGATTAAAAATCATCACTAATAAAATACTTTTATCTTTATGGTATGTTTAGTATGAGAATAAAAATGAAGTGAAATTATTTTAGATGAGTTTTGTATACAAACCCCTATTTTCATAGAGAGTTTTGTATACAAACTGCATGTATACAAAACTTATCAATAAAACCCGTATCAAACATATACTTATTGTAAAAGGAAAACATTGAAAGATGAAGTTCTTGTAATATTGACTGGCCTAAAGCATTGGATAGTAGAGACTCTCTTGTCAAATTATTTAATATACAAATCTTATGCCTTCATGTTTTGGCTAAGTAATGCAGTGACTCATTTAATTAACAAATTAAGTTTCTGTTTATTATAAAAATAACATTTGATTTTAATTTGACTTCTTTCATTATATCTAAAACAAGGATGGATACAGATTAAGGCCTATAGAGGGCTATATTTGTCCCTCCGTTGTTCCTAAACCATAGTGTAAGTGTATGAGAATTTTAGTCTAAACCTAATTGACATAAAAGTGCATATGTAAATTCTAGTCCATGTAATTTTAATTTGGCTGACTATCCTTCAATTTTAGGCTCACATTTGGTTGAAATAGGTAAAAGTGTGACATATATATATATATATGTATATGTGTGTGTGTGTGTGTGTGTGAATGCTTAATCTTTCATCAACCATGTCATTATCTTCAAATTTTAAGAGGTATAAATTTAAAATATAAAAAGTACAAACAACTTTGAATCCATTTTATGATATCTTCAAGTTATATAAACGTTATTTAACTTCATATAAATATAAGGTTTAGAGATAACTTTAGTTTGAACAAACTTCTAGCATTTTGGTCCACAATTAAAACTTGCTTCAATTGAGTTTTGGAAAAATTCTTAGGTAGTCATATATTTTAGATAAACACTTAAATCAATATTTCACATGTGTAAAGTTTTATAGATTATGTTATAAATGTACCTCTCTCTACTGATTATAATTGCATACATGTCAAATATATATTTGAATATCTATTTAGGTGTATCCCTACTTAAAAAATTCTCTTGAGTTTTGTTGCACGAAGGTTCTGAATCTTTTTTGGATAATTTTTAAGATGTGAATAAATTAATAAGCATTTAAGATACTTTAAAGCACAAATAAAGAGTGCAAAACACACTTTAGATTTGAGCATTCTCTTAAAGAAGTTAATATGTTCAATAGACATATTTAATTTTTAAATTTTTTTAATTTAGATCTAATTATTTTGTTTGACCCCTCTTGCATCTTTCTCTCATCTAAAATGAATTGTATTGAAAACAAATCCTACAAATCTATGATAATTTGCTGACGCTGTTATATATATTGTTAGTGTATAAGCTTTAGATTCTTGTTTTATTGGCCTTTACCACTTAATAAAAAAAGAAAACGAAAAAGAAAAAACCCCGACCGCAAGCATATAGCTATAAACAACGAAGACATGGATATTATGAAGTTATTAGAAAAAGCATTCGTGCTTGATGCAAGTGCAAAGAAAAAGACCAATTTTATTTAAGACATAATTTTAAGAAAAATATTCTTAAAAATAAAATTGAGTGTAAATGGTGGGCATTTATGGTTACTTTAGAATAACTTTTTGATTTCTTTCTAATTAAAATAAAATAAAATAATAAATTATTAAGAAAAATTAAAAAAAGAAACTGAATGGAGGAGTCCTTATATAATACTCATTTTATTTATTTTTATTTGTCATTTATGTTATTACATATAAATTAAGAAAATCATGAAATAACATCATTTATAAGAAAAACAAACTGAATTTGACTAAATTATCATTTTATTAAATGTTCAAAATACTAGCATTCACTCCACTAATTCTCTCAATTTATTAATATCAAAGATAAAATTTAAAAAATAATTAATACTTAATTTTTTAAAACGACAACTACTTCATCTTACTTGCATCAAATTAGCATATTGGACTTAGTTAAATCTGGTTGCAACATTTTATAAAGACTAACCACAATTTTAACAAATAAATAACTATTTTTATCATACAATAATCACATTAAAATTAAAGGTGTAATAAGTCTTGACGAGCTGAAAGTGGCTATACTCATCCTTCAAATTTTGAAATGGGCTCAATGTTAGAATAGTAGGTATAGTGTATTTCAAATTTAAACTTTTTATGTGTTTGTGTTAGGATCAAAGTCTCACATTACTTAAGCTATGTTTGATTTTACGTTGAGTTGTTGTAAACTCCCGTTCACAGCATGAAATGGATATCTTTAAGAAAATAAAGTGGTTTGGTTACACATTTAAATACCATCCAACCTTGTTTTTAACTCCAAATTGGAATTTGGCTGGAAGCAAAAGCATAATACTTTTGCGTTCACGTTCAACCAAGACAAGTTCTTTTACCAATCTATCCTTTGATCAGCGTTATTCCTTTCTTTTGCAGAAAACAGTAAAAACCAAAAAAAAAAAGTTAGTGGTCTCAATTCTCTTACTTTAATGATAAAGAATATTAAAATAATTAATGTAATAATAAAATAATATAAATTTCATAAAAAGAAAATAATTGTGTTAATTATATACATTTAATTATTTATATTACTATATTTTTGTTTAAACTGTGGTTTCTTTAATTTAGACCATACACTTATTTGAAATGCTAAAATAGTATCTATATTTTTTTAATATAATATTAATACCAAAAGTGAAAAAAAATATTTTACAACATTCATATCATTTTTTAAATTATACTTAAAATTTAATGAAATAAAATAATAAGGATAAATTAGATAAAGCAATATAAAATGCATATCTTTTTTGGTAATTATATATCTAAAAATGATATTGATAAATAATATTCAAATAATATTAATTATGTCAAAATCACTTTTCACATAAAGATTTTTAAATATAAATCACGGTCAAACAAACTTACTTTTGGACAAAATCAATTTTACAGGATCAAGTTAATCTAAAATCAAGTTTGCAAATTTCAATTCAAATACACATTTAGAAAAGGCTCTTAAAAAATACTTATATATAATCATACTCACTAATATAATACCTTATGACACAGGAATAGAGTGTGGACTTGAACTTAATCATATCATACACACATGCTACCTACCCTGCCCGCACGTCAACCCTCTATGTTCCTTTTGCTCTACAATTTTTAGTAAGCAATAGCTAATTTACTAGTATCAAAATTAATTTTTCTAACACTCAAATGGTTCCAGAGCACTTCATGTATTGCACTCAAACTTAGTGCTCGAGCTTCAAAGTTGAAATAATTCAGTTTTAAGTTTGCTTTGTAGAACGTGCGTCTTATGCTTAAGATTTCCTATTTTGAAATAACCTCTATGATTGAACAGAATGTCACTAATTATACAATCTAGCCAGGAAGATAAGATCAGTGCTTGAGGCCTTTGTTTTCTTCTTTTTCTCTTATATTTAATGGCACCAAAGAAGAAAAGAGAGAGTAAAAATAAAGCAAAGGTTGAGCTAGTGAATATGCCTTAACAACTTGCACACTTGCTTATAAAAATACAATTAAAACTAGAATCGGAAGTGTAGTAAAACAAGAAGAAAGGTGCAATAACTAATGTTCCTCCATAATTTTCATTTAATTTGTATTATAGGACCTTAAGAGCTAACATTGTAGCTTTGGACCATTCTGTGTTGCTAACCATGTTACCATCTTGCATCCACTAATAATCTATTTTAATCTAATTAGTACATTAATGAATACAAAAATGAGGAGGAAAGGGACCCAAGACAAAGGCCTTCTTGGGTCACCATTTATGGATGAATTTGAACAAGAACAAGAAAAGAGACCCAAACCCTAGGTAAAAGAACTAATATGGATTCTTTCTCCCTACATTATAAAAGACAAGCAAGTGGATTATGGTTAATAAAAAATGTCAGTATCTGCAAAAACAAGCATAAACTGAGAAAAGTGATATATACCTGTTATGACTAGCTAGAAAGGATGTGCTCTTGTGGTCCATCAAGTCAGAAAAAATAAGACCAAAACAGTGCTATCTTCTTCTCTTTTTTTTTATTTTTTGAAACAGGCCTATATATCCCTATTTGCAACTATTAAAAGACTACAGTTGTCTGTGGTCCCATCCTTTCTTTACACCAAAATGCATTTGTCTTTATTATTTTTCCACTTGAATGAAGAAATTAGGGATCTAGGGCTCATAGAATAGAACTTATTATTGCAGGGGACCATGGAAATGGACGTCCATAATTCATGGTTTGATTTAGACTACATTTAGCAAACCTAGTACCACTAGCAAAATGAAGTATGGGTGCCAGAACCAATTTTTTACACTTTTTTCAATACTTTGACATAATCTTAGTAGGTAACGTACCCATCTGTCTAAAAAGTAGTTAATATTTTTATTAAAAATACAAAATTTTTTAATTATTATAATAATGTGATACTTGTTTATTTATTCATAGCGTAAAAAAAATTAAATTTAAACTCAATATATCTTTTGATCGATCCTATTAAAACCTAAATTATCAATTTGAGTGATTATTTAAACCTTAATTATAATTAATGTAAAGCTTTCCTTTACTAAAATTTCTCCATATGTAAAACCCGATCTGGTTTATAGATTTTTGGATTGGGTTCATTTGGTTGGGTTTATTTGTGAATGAGAAAATATCGGCTGCAAAGATTAAAAAAAAACAAAAAAGAAGTTGAGACCATGAAATCTAGAAAAGCACAAAATTAAATCCAATTATACAAATTTCGAGGAAAATGAATAGCAATCAGTTGCTGTTCGCTTTGGCAAGTAATAAAGTTTTACTTAATTTTTTATCTTAAAATAATTTTCAGTTGCAACATTATAATTATTATAAATTAAATTTTTTTTAATACAATATAAATTAATCCGGATAGAGTAGGATAAATGAAGAGCATAATCCAAAGCGAAGAACGGAGTTAAACAATCTAATTGAAGATTCGTTAGGTAAAACAACTTTGAATGATGAACACTAATCAGTGAACAACGGTGGATTAAACGTGTAGCAATTGATCGAAACAAGATCAATTAATTGTTAATTTTGGCGTTAAGAGAAAGCAATTCTAATTGATGTTAGATCCTTGTGTCAAATCAAATCAAATATAGGAGGACCGTGTGATGCCCTTGCCAAAAAGTCGGGCAGAAAAATTATTCTACTTTCAAGATAAATGAAAGTTTCTAAGGCCAAAACAAGAGGTGGGAGAAAGGAATAAATGACTGATGGAGCCATGGACACTTTCCTCCTGTGGTCCTGTGTCCCCCTCCTTTCCATTCTCTTATTCTCTCATCTCCAACTAATAACCTTCTCCCACTTCTATGTGTCCCTTTTCTCACACCCCAATTCCCCTCCCAACATACTACCTCCCTAGTCCCCACCTATTTCCCTATGAAGAAAAACAAAGTTATTGGAAGAAAATTTCCAAATCCTTTAATATTGGGGCTTTTATTTTGTAACAGTACTTATTTTTTGTAATTATTCTAGCAGTGGAACTATTCTGTTTGAAGCAAGGCTTGACTGGGCACAAAAGGCAATGTGCATTTCCCCTATCTAAACCCTTTCTAGAAGATATAGAACGTAAACTTAAACAAGAGCTCCAAGAAGTTCTAATCCAAAGTCATCGTCTTCCTGGATCAAAAGGGCTAGGAGTGAGTGGATTGTGGATGGTGACAAAAATACAAAGTACTACATATGGGTCCAGGCCCTTAGGAGGGGCACTGATACCTCCCAAAGTGTTTCAATTCCAGCAGGAGTTGAGTCTGCCTTTGAAAGGAAAGGTATGTAACTTATTTATAACAAAACTCTGACTAAGTTTACCCTTAAAAGTCACTGTTGAATCATACTACATTTGTACAACTAGTTAATGTGTGCCAACAAGTAACTAGATGCAACAAATTTCAAATTAGTCTACTGACTATTTCACATCAACATAAAAATACTGGGAAGGGAATGCCATATTTTCTCTGCTGAAAGTTGAGGGGGGGGGGGGGGGGGAGGGGGGGGGCGTGGACCCCATCACTTCTATGTCGGATGAGCTAAAGGTGCCCCTAAATCTGATAAGATATTTACCATGAAGAGAAACTAGCCACATTTAAGCATAGAATCATCAAATTTTGTTCCTTCATTGTCCACATCAAGAGGGTTTTTTTTTATTTTTATTTTTATAAAAAATTCTCCCTTAAAAGAAATTCAAAAGAGATTGCAGCAACTTCAAGTGATTTTACAATATTTTCATATCGCAGTCCAATACTCCACCAATGAATGCAACCATGATGAGAAAACAGAGCTTCAAAGCAATCAGATTATAGTTTTGTGATGCAAAAGAAAAATGAAATTAACTGGTCATTCAGAGAAAAGTGCTCCTTCAAAGATACTCAAAATATAATAAATTTCTTACATGCCATATGTCTATGGCTTAAGTTTTAATAGTTTTAAGTCAGTCACTGCTGTTTTTATACCAAAATAAGTAACAGAAGCACATGCAGCATTTACACTTTCCCAACCCCAAGAGGCACTTGTCTTTGCCCTTTGTTAGGTGTTTGCTTTTATGCAGCCAGCTAAATGCTGAGCTTGGCTCAAAGCATCCATCCAGGAATAAACCCATTCACTTGTTGGGCTTGAGTTGTGGCAGTTAGCTGATCTGACGCTACAGGATTGTACCTGTAGTCAGGACTGAATCAAAGGGACAGGTGTTAAAAACTTTTTAATTCAGATCGCCTAATTGTGCAAGAACAGACAAGAAACTGGCTATAGATTACCCTATCTGCAATGTGGGGTTGCATTCCAAAGGCTGGAAGAAGCCCTGAGAGTGAGTATTCTGCGGACCATATGACATACTTTGACCACCAGCTTCCCATGATTGCCGATAATGGTTTCTTGAATTGATTTCATCCAGCTGCCAACAAGTAGTAGTCACGAATCAAATCACCAGCAGAGGAGGACCTTAATGTAGAAGTGAGGACCTTAATATAATGCAGAATAGTACAAACACAAGTGCGCAATCATATTATGAACAGGAGCATAGAACAATGATAATATTAATACATGTTCTGCGATTGAATGGGTAGCTAAGTGGAGAAAGGAAAGAAGCACTTCTGCCAAGGATTTTATTTATTTTGTTGCACGGTGCACGACATTCATTCATGTTCTTACTCCTTAGACAAACTTAAGGACTATTTGTAAGAAAATTCTAACTTTCAAATATCCAATCTGATTGGCAAAGAATAGAGATGCAAGGTTGTACTTCTAAATGAATTTGTAGGAACAGATATAACTACCAGAAACTTCAAAGCGAGACTTTTGAGATATAAAGTATCACATTAAGTCAGAGGTATATTTTCTACAAACTTATGCAGCTGGAAAGAAGCAAGCAGCAATATGCCAATCTTGCTTATTGTAGGATGAACTGCGTGGATAATGATATAATGTTACCTTCATGGTCAAAGCTCTGTTTGCTTCTACCAACATCTGCTCCTGCATCCAACCAATAGCTTGCAAGTATTAGGCACACATAAATTTGCTTTATTCCTATAGTTATATATGTTTACACGATGTACCTTATTTTGAAGATCAGCTAACTGGTCCAGCATGAATTGGGTCTGCAAAATGACGTTACAGATAGTGCCAGATAACAGGAGTCATAGCAAGCTTTTCATAATGAATATAAACACAATAAATCAGCATTTTCAACCAGCGGTACAATTTTTTAATAATAAAAAACAGGACATGTAATTTCTTGACAGTATCATTTTCTTCACTTCTGAAAATGTTAAATATTTAATAAGGAGAACATCTTATTGGTGTCAGTTTTCTAAAAAATAATTCTGTTCTGACTGTTTGAACTCCTAATCCAGCAAAAAAATTTCAGAGATTTTACAAAATATGACCGTTTTCAATATCAAAACTTCTTATGTCATCATATCATAGTTCATGTTTACTGTGTAATTAATGAATCGAAAACTATGCATTAAACCTGACCTAAGTTTACAAACTATAGAAATCGATGCATCTGCAATATTATTTGCAAAAGCAAATGCGAAATGTTATAGGAAAAATCTTACAGGAGGATGTGAAATCAAACGGAGAAAACTATATTAGTGGCCAGGGCCGCTGCAGCAACTAATTAAGTACCACGTTAATAAGCTTTAATTTCTATATATATAATTTGCTGAAAAATTAATTTTTACTTGAATATTTCATTACCTTTGTTGACCTCACTTGCTTCAGAGATGAATCCAGTTGCCGCTCAAGCTGCTCAAGATCTTTGGTATTTAATGGCCCCAAGTCTTCCCCTAGAAGGTTTCTGCAGTAACAGGGACAAATGCCATTGTCATGATAATGAAATCCTGCAGATGCAATTGGTAAATCACTTTTGAAAAATGTGAAAAATTCAATAATGGTGACTAACTGGTTACAAGAAATTCTACTCACTCTTTAACCCAAAAGAACGAACAGAGAAAAAGTGAAAGCCAAGTTATTAATTATTTTAGCACTTGTTTTCTAAGAAGTTTTGGGTATTGTTTTTTAATCTCTTCTATGAAATTCACCTCTGGGTCCTCTGAAGAGATTCAAATCTTGCTTTCAGCTTCAAGTACTCACGGTAGCTGCTCTGCTACAAAAGAAAATGACAAATGAAAAATAACAAAACTGATTCACAATAGGTAATCAAAATAGTTTATATGCGATAGATTTTATAAATTGGAATGTACTTGCAAAGTACTAGCAGTTAATAAGAATTTCCTATGTGAACTTTCTAACATATGCTATAATGTTATTAAACAGTGGCAGTTACTACCTCAAGTTCTTTGGCAGGTTTGCTGACTTCCACTGCACCATAACTGCACTTCTGGTACCTTTCAAGTGTTTTGAGCATGCTGACCGAGGGGAGAGAAAGGAAGAATCGTCAAATTGATGATGGTGTATGGTGTATGGAAATAAACAGGTTTCAGAAAAAGGCTTTGCAAAGTAAAAAGTTAGGGCTTAAATTTATGAAGATCTATAAGTCAATCAAACTCTAATACATGAAGTAGTTAATACCGGGGCAAGTAAGTTGAAATATTAGGCAGAAGAGAATATAAATCCTGAAAGCAAGTTTTTGGATCACTAAACCAAATTGATAAGCAATGTCCAAGAAAAAATCCTTGCAGTTTGGTGTGGAATGATTGGACTATCTATATGACTCTAATGAACTAGCTAGTAAAGCACTATATTGTTTTGTTATGAGTGTCACGACCATGCTTTTTAGCAAGGATTTGAAGCAAAATGCAAGTTGACTCAAGAAAATCACTGCAAAAATTCCGCTCAATGTCGAAGACAACAGAAAGTCAAGCATTTAAATCTGAAAATAAACAAGTCACTCTGTTTCTTTATGCTTATGTAAAATTGAGAATATAGACAGGGGAATCAGTGATGGGCCGGGGGATTTTTTTTATATTTTTATTTTTTCTAAAACTCAACTCAACGTAACCCGCACATGAGAAGATTAGGTTGGGTTAAGTCCAACATGCATTTAAAAAAATTTCATCAGTTAAAATAAATGTTAAAATTGATATGAAATCGAAAATTTATTACATATTATAATAAGTCTCAATAAAAAACAATATATCAAGTCTTTAACAAATTTTAAACAAACTAAAAATTTAAACATAACAAGTCTTAAACATACTCAAATTCCAAAAGTAATAAACAATAAGTAACATAAGTCAAGTCACATATGCAAGTTGGGTCAAGTTGTACGACTTAGAAAAAATTTCAACTCGCAACACGACCCATTATTTGCAAGTTAATTTTAAAATCCAACCCAACCCGTAAATCCAACCCAAAGTTGAATTGGGTCAAAACTCACATATTCACAAATTAAATTAACCTAATAGATACCCTTAGATATTGACATACAGTACGTCATATGAAAATCTTTGAACCACTAAATTTTATGTTCTTCCCTAATCTTCTTTTCTTTAAACCTTTTTTATGGAATTAAATCTAAATCTTCATCAACAAATAAGGAAATATTCTACGAGAGTTTGAACATTAAGCTTCAGATTTTATATGTTTGTATTCACATTCAACTTTTAGATAACTAATACTCTAATATGATAACGTAGAAACGTTGCCCATATAATATTTGTCTCTGTTAACTCCTAATATTTATTCCAGTATTATCTATGTTTAATATTCAGATACAAATCTTTTCTGAAGGGAAGGACTACTAAGGACCCGTGTTGGAGGTCATGGAATGTGATGAAAAAGGTAATGGAAATAGGAATAAGTCATTCTCGTATTTGGTTGGGTGATTTGAAAGAAAAAGTACATTCTTAAGGAACATTTCTTCACTTGTAAGAATAACAGATATTCCATCATGACAGTGAAGGAATCTCCGTTTGCTTTCACCTAAACAAATCTATTTCACATCAAATCATAAATTATTCTTCTATTTTTTTAATTTTTTTAATCAATTCTAACATATCAAATATAGGAATGGAATTTAGCCATATTTCTATTCTAATCTATATACTAAATAAAACATAAAAATAATCACTCCATTCCATTTTTTTTTGTTTGGTAAGCATCATTCCATTATTACTCACATTTTCGTTTTCATAAAAAAAAAAAAGAATTCTATCGAACCAAACATGTCAGATAAGTATCAATGCACTATGTTTTGCCCTGTATTGGTTCATTTGGGCTTCTGAAGGAATACAATGGAGATCTAGAACATCAAACTAATTAACATCTTAGATGCAATAAATGGACACTGAGAGAAGGAAGAAAAGAAATGGATACTGAGATCGTCTCGTGATGTGATGTAAGCATATCACGTGGAGATCCCTTAGGAAGTGACTGGTTATTAATTGAATAATGTATTATTTTTATACTCCAATGTTAAACTTTTTTTATACAATTATCTTTTATAATTAAAAAAAGAGAAAAAAAATAAAAAAAAATAAAACTGAAAATTTCTATTTCTTATTATCATTTAAAAAAAGTGTACAAGAGAATATGTAAAAATAATATTTTTGTTAATTTAACCCGGTTTCTGTGAGTTTAAGCCAGTTGTGATGACTTGATATCTTCATTGGTAACTGTATGACATTAGAAGGCAAAGTCATACGGCTCTGGTATTTTAAAAGTACAATTTTCGTCATTTGATCATGATCGGATGCTAAAATAATGAGGACTGTAGCCAGATAGCAAAGGAATATACAACATGAATGATGCTACTTAGACATTTGTTGTAGTTACAGTTACACACAAGTACATACATGACTCCACCTGGTGCCTCTCAACTCAAATATATAGAGATATCTATGCATGGAGTTGTGGACAATCATAACTATAATAGTTGATTGAGTAGCATTTTACAATTACACTATCACAGCATCTAAATTTAAATTTATGACCTCTAACAAATTATTTAAATTCTTTATCATTGACTCACTTTTAATGACTTACTCATACAATAGTTAATCCAAGCTATTCCTGTATTTTGGAAGTCTGTTACAGGAAACTTTAATCAAATTTAATAGCAATAATTACCCCATCCTTGCTAGGGTTTTATCCCCAGTTGTGCAGCCATATTTTTTTTTTCACTTCACTTCTGTACTTGCCGATCTCTCCTGTTTTCATTCTAATCCACTATAAGTTTCACACCCTTTTAGTGCTGTAATTGTTTCTCTAGACTGTAATCTTGAGACAACTGACTCATTTACTTGTTGTATTCATGTAGCGAAGCTATGTTTCTCGAAGAAAAAAAAATGGTAGTGAAGCTATATTATCAAGTTGTTTAACTTTTTCATACTATCATATCATTATATATGTATTATCACACTATTAAAAAAGTTTAACATTTTTAAATAATCATTCTTATAATCAAATTCTTTTAATAATGTAATAATATATAATTAAATAATAGTCTAAAATTTTTTTACACTTGTAAAAATTAAACTCTACATGCATTATTACCCTTTTAATCAAATATCTGCATTAATTGATACTAGTTTTTATTACAGATATGTGTCAATAATCTCTTACTTGTATACATTAATTCAATTTATTAGTGATAAAAATATATGGATATTGAAGAATAATAACCTTGGAAAGAAAATAATGTTGTATAATTATCCTAGATTATAAATGATCTAATAACAGTACCAAAAAATATCGATCTAACAAATATTCAAAGCACGTTTTGGTGTCAGTGTTTATGTCAACGTCAAGTCATTCTTATTGTCTTATCCCCTAAGAAAGAATACTCACCCCAGTGAGGAAAATTAATGAAAATTATTATTTTTAGTTTTCCCAGACTTATTTAACTTCTATGCTATTTATCAAAGGTCTAACATAACACTTACTGATTTACATTGATAAAAAGATGAAATAAAAGTAAAGAAAAACATAAAGAAAGAAGAAAGAAGTTTCTGATCCACATTTCAATATGTCAATATGTCATACCAGATTTACCTTCTTGTTTTAACCTCAATGAGGTTCTCCTCAACCAAAGTTTTAGGATGAGGTAAATCAATTGGCTTTACCAGCTCTTAATAAAGTGAAGAGAAAATAGAAAGAAATATAGCTTTTGAATGGAAGTACGAAACTGATAATATAATCCCCATTTGTACATATGCTTAGATATAATAATTTGCCCCCTTTTTTTTTAAAAAAAAAGAAAGAAGTAATTGTTAAATGCAACAATTTCAGATAAGAAATCTCATACATTGACACACAGTAGCACGCTGAAACTGATCACTCTTTATTGTTTTTCCCAAATATAAATATAATTTTTTAGAAAACAAATAATATATATTTGTTTGTTTGTTTTTGGTGCAAAATACTGGACAGCTCACTTACTGTCCTTGTTTCATTGGAAGATGTGTTGGAAGTAGTTATAAGAAATTCATTTCAAGAAATCTAGTACTGCTAACAACTTGATCATTGTCAGCGACTCACTTAGATAGACTTCTAAAATTCAGAATGCAAAATACTTAATTACAAAGAAACCAAAAAGAAATTTAGCTCAATAGAAAGAAAAGATCTTGACCTCATTAGTTATTCAAAATACTTCAAGAAAAAAAAATATACATAAAATTAAGCAAAAGCCCCCTAAAACAGGAGGGAGAAAACAAAAGAGAAAGCTAGCTAGACAATGATCATCTAACAAAAGTCACCGTACGAGTAAACAATAGATGAAATATTCGCCAGATCATGTGCCCATATCACCAGATCTCATAAATCCACTATCAGTCACAACCTTTCATACAAAAGATCTAATCAAAACTGAACCTTGATTGCTTCAACTGTAGCTCATAGGAAAGAGAAGCATAAAACTTCTCTTAAGCCAGTAGAGCTCAGCTCACAGAAGCAACAAATCGCCTTTGTTGAAGCAAACAAATCCAAAACAGAAAAGAAGCAAGCAGATCTCATATATCAACAAGGAAAAATTAGTTGCACAATAAGAAAAGAGAGATCAAAGAAATCCAAGTATATATATGAGAAATGATGCACACTATACATACCCAGAGCTGCTACAGAACTCATAGAGCTTGCCACGGGTGGAGAAGATGATAAGGGCAACCTCAGCATCGCAGAGAACAGAGAGCTCATAGGCTTTCTTGAGAAGCCCATTTCTCCTCTTTGCAAAAGTAACCTGCCTGTTTATCTTGTTCTCTATCCTTTTCAGCTCCACTCTTCCCCTCCCCATCCTAATTATTCCCAACCTGTCTATTCCCCCCCTCTTATTCAAAATTTCCCTTTTATTTATTTATTTATATTTTCTGTGTTTCTATACAATATAATCTCTGTTTCTATCTCCACTTTTCTTGTTCTCCTTTCCTACTTCCCCTCCTCCTCTTTGGTACCTGTTGATCCTACTTTTCTGAGTCAGTACCCAAGTGCAACCAAATTTGTGAAAAACAAGAGAAAGTTGGATACTTGAAGTTGAAACCCTAGAGAGAAAGGAAAGAGAAAAAGAGAACACACAAGAGTTTATGTTATCCTCCTCTTTAACATGGCTTTTTATCCTCAGGTTTTCCAATCTCCACCAGAAAATGGAGTGCAACTTAGGGTTGGGGTTCTTTCCAGTTTCATACAACTTTCTTTTTCCCATGCTTTGCTAGGTTAAGGTATATCTGGTAAAATAAATGTTTCCCAGCCGAACACCCAGTCGCGTGAAGAGAACGCTCCATGCTCTCCACCAGGTGTGGACCCGCGTGTTGCACACCGGCGCGTGGTGACAGCTGTCTTAAGTGTAAATGTTGTTAAGAAAAATCTGTGTCATTTTCCTTCCACCGTAAGTAGAGCAAGAGTATTAGAACGTTGTCACATACCCTAAAATGGACCCGACACGTGTCACTTTATAACTAGCTTCAATTATCTATCATGCAAATAATTTTTTTAAAAAATTTTTGAGAAGGGGTTTCACTTTCACTTTCACTGCATTGCCCTCACTCCTTCAAATTGCAGAATTATAGCTAGGCAGGGTAATAATACTGGTATTAATTCATGAACAATATGGTAATTGGTTATTACTCTAGTAATAATAATTGATATAAAAAAAATACGTGAAGAAATGTAATTTGAAAATGTTGCTTGAAAATGACTAATGAGATATTTTCGGTGAATTAATTGATCTCTTTGAAGTTTGAACTGAAACCAAAAACTACCTTTAAATGCTACTTAACTCAAGACGAAACCAGAATTTTTTAAAAAAAAAAAACGTATGGTAAATTGTAAAATGTTGAAATCTTTTGGGAAAATATATCTCTAGAATGTCAGAACGCAGAACCTGTGAAAATAAGATGTGACCTTGATTGTTAGAGGGAGAATTTCAAATTTTCACCATGTTTGAGAGAACAATGGCCAGCTCCTACTAATCCCCTTCCCTATAGGGCTAGGATGTGAAAGTAACTTCTTATCTTTAGCAGATTGTTTCGGAAAGAGCTTCTAATTTGGTCGAAGTAAATCTTTTACAGCATGTTTTGTATAACTTTTTTTTAAGAAAAAAAATATTTTTTTTTAATTTCTCTTAAAAAAAATTTTATTATAAACTATTTTAATATCAAAATAAGTTAATCTAAAGATATATTTAGTTCATATATTATTTATACACTTGATTCCTTGATTGAATATTTATGTACTACACAAATATATCCTAAATCATTTATAAAAACAAAAACGTTATTCTGTTTGTATTAAAGTGACTAAGCATTTTTTTCACCTTGTTATTGGATACAAATGGCTGTTCCATAGCATGCTAAAGCTGTAAGTATTTAAACTAAAAATATGGAAAATTAATATCATATTAGTTTTTGACCTAGTACTTTTCCTTATCGTAAAAGTTTTGTAATTCCACAACTAATTAATATTGATACAGTGATACTGTTGATGGTGTCACAATTCATCTCATTATACATAGAAATTGACTAGCTATAAAACAATTTTTCTTTAGAATCAAAGAATGATCCTACGTGAAGAAAGAGGTAGCAAAGTGTGCTCTTTATCTTAATTACTTGAATTCAAATTTTGGGTTAGCATATAAGGAAATAAATTTTTCTAAATGCATCACGGTAATGTAGACAATGTTCTCCTTAAATAGTTTGAGAAAGGACTTAATCTTAGTTGATACATAGGTTTGTTTGAAAATACTCTTATCATATAACCCAAAAAAAAGAATGCTCCTATGTAAAGTTATAAGTTTAAACTCTATTGCCCTCATTGTACAAAATTAAAAAGAATAAATCCTATGTTCGAATGAAGCAAATATACCTCTTTAACTATTAAGTACAAAGAGACATTTTGAACTCAATCAATTGATAGGCCAATTATCAATTTGAATCTAGGCAACGAGGCATTATTGGTTAGGTATAATTCATTCATTGATTTTTACATCTCCTCTAAAAGAAAATTGCAAATTTTTACATCCCATCCATTACTATGCCAAGTAGCAAACGCAATTAGAACCCATTAGCATTTATCTTAATTAATTACCATTTTACTCCATGGCACTAGAGAGATCAATGCCCTCAGCCCCTGATATATATTTTTCTTCCAATTTCTTAAATTATGCTCATCTTAAATTTTCTATTTTATGCTAAATGAAATCAGATAAAATCATCTTTGTTTAACTTGGCCTGATGTTTGCAACCATGAATACCAAAGATGAATCTGAATAGTGTTAATTAAGCATTGAACTTTCTTCATTGCCATATATAATGAGTTAATGGCACCAACCTCATGGTCTAATTTTTTTCTTTGTTATTTTGGGGATGCAAACCTAGCTATTTGTCATTTCATGCAGCTGTTGGTGCCGCCATTATACCAAAACCAAAACCAAAACCATACCCTATAAAGAAACGTCAAGGATTTGAGTTTGAAAAGAAGTTAATAACCCATAAATAATAGGCCACCTAGGTTGGTTGCAAAAACACCATTAGGTCAAATGAGAAGATTTCTTGTACAAAGCTACGGTTCACTTGCATTATATGCCAAAGAAGGCAACTTGTGTGAGAATTGGTAGCGTCCAACATTCCAAACAAGGAAAAGAAAGGTGGATTTTTAATTTGATCACATTAAAACTCACCACTATGTCTCCAACTACACGTTGCTAATTGTGCTGCCTTTTTTTGTGGCCTAAGAAGGAACTCCACTTTGCTTTCTTTCTTCTTTAATTATTATGATTTTGAAAGCCACGACCCTTTCTTTTTCTTTTCAACTTCACACGTTCCTCTTCCCCTTTTAGTGGTGTTTTACACGTGCATTGTTTTTGCAAAAGAAAAGTAACATTTCAAAAAAAAAAGGAAATGAATATTTACACAATACTACAAATCTACAATCAATATTATATACAAAAATGTGATTTATAATTTTACTGTAAATCTTCGTTGAGTTGAATTTTTTTTTTTGACCTTAAACTAGGAAGAACCTTCCTCAACCCCAAAATTTATACTCCACCAAAAAATATCATACACAAGTATCACACACAATTCCATTTAAGTTTAGAGAAACAATTAAAATAATGGTATCACACGTAATTGTTACTATACTACTTAATTAGTTATGATATACACACACACACACACACACATATATGTTTCATAAGTTACGAAACATTCCACATTATATATCACTTGCATATTTTAATGTTGTAATATTAGATATTCTTATTTTAAAATTTCAAAATTCAAATTCTATTGGACAAGGTGATCAATAGGATTATATAACTTCTAAATGAACATATCATATATCTCTTAGTCTTACAAGCACAAGTCACAACTTAATACTAATAAAGATCAAAGCACAACATAATACTAATTAGTATAAAAAACAAGCAAAAAGTAATTAACACAAAACAACATATAAATCATAAAAAAATCATAAATTGTAAAAAAACAAAGGTATTAAATTTTAGTGACCAATCAAGTATTTATCAATCCTTACTTGTTTTGATTGAATCAAATTAATCTAATCATAAATTTAATTGTAAAATTAAATCATAACAATTCAAGTGATTGGTTGGCTTATATACTAGTTGGTCTAAATATCACTAATTTTCTTTTTAATACATCACTCATTATTAATTAAGTGAAATGTTATAAAATAATATTTAAAATTGATAAAAAGATATAACAAATGTGTACTAATTTATAAATATGACAAAAACGTAAATATAAAAATAAATGTAATATTTTTATGTGTGAAATTTTTATATAAGCATGGCTCCATGCCTCCATCGTCCAGTCAAAAAAAAAAAAAAAAGAAAAAACCAAAAGCATGGCTCCATCGTGATGGTCCATGGAGTGCATTTCATGTCCACTCGGAGGCTCACCGATTTCCAAAGGTCACCTGGTGAGAATTTATTACATATTTTTTTGAGTGCAATTAAATGTATGTTTTAAGATATATTTTTATTATTAATTTTAAGTTATTAATATAAAAATTAAATATTTGTTTAAAATTAATAATAAATATGTTTATTGAAGTTTTATTTATTATATTTTAAAAATATTTAATAATTTTTTCTATAAGTGTACAAAGGCACTTTGACAGGGAAACGTGTCGATCTGCAACTGGTTGCTATGCACAGTGCCAGGTGACGCAAAGTTGATTGATGGAAATGGAATAGAAAACCAGAATGAATGTTCAACCTGAACCTGTCCTGGATGTGCGTACACGTGTCGGAAGTGGAGGGCGGAAGCACGAGGCCATTGGATTTCCCCTTGGTGACAGTGCTTCGGACGCGTGCCGTGAAAAGCAAAGCTAGAGGCACTGTGCAGTCATCTTGGGCAGCCAAACGGCAAAGCCAGAAAACTGTGTAGGTGCCTGTTTAGCCAAAAATTATTGCCTCTATTTATATTTTAAGATTTTAATATTTAATAATCAAAAAATATATTTTTAATGTAAATTTAATTATTCTAATATGATAAATGCCTATTTTTTTTTAAAAAAGTATATTTTTTAATTTTTTAATATTAAATACTTAAGTTAAATAAATAAAAAAATGTATTTTAGTGGGTGATAAATAAAATATAATTTTAATAACATTTTAAGAACATATAATAATTTATTATATTTTGTTTATCTGTCTGTTTTAATAATGAGTAATATATTTTCTTAAAAAAAATTTTAACAATCTTTTGTTTAATATCTTAAATACATAAAATATAAAATTATTCTTCAAGAATACATCAAAATTAAATCTAAATTAAAATGAGTGGTTTACTCCATATTTGAACTTGAATGGATATTTCTACCGAAAGCAAAACCTAATATACATCAATTGGCTTTCAATCAAGTAATTCTTAAAGAGTAATACATTTTTTTTGGGTTTAATTTGATATATGCTAGACCAGACGTGTGCGCCATAGATGTTTGTTTATTGGGCAGCTCTTAGTAGCATATTTTGAATTTGAGAAGTAGCGTCACTTGATCTTAGTTAAATTATAAGAGTGGAATCGATAGGATTTAAATCACTGGCGTTTGATTCAAATTTTGAAAATATATTTTTGAGAATTATTTTTATATGAAAACGTTGGAAAAAAATTATTCTCAAAAATCATATTTAGTTAAAAATATTCTTTAAAATTTTATATTAAATATGAGATTCCAACATTCTCATGTAAGAAATCTCAAAATTTTAAAAAAAAATTCTACAAACCAAACTTCAATGATCCATTGCGATAGAAAAAAAGATATAATTTGAGTAAGGGTTTGTATATTAAAGTCCTTGTAAACCCAGGAAAAGAACGCGATCACGGGCGTGAGTATTTAAGAACTAATAGTTAATAATAATAATAATAATCAAAGCAGGTTTTGGCACTATAAATTGGCAAAGAATCAGATATAATATTTTTAAAATAAAGTAGCATATACCGTGTAGCCTTGCCACATAAAGACTCTGAATCGTTGAGGACCAACTAGTGCCAACTCTTATCCCAAATTATATACGCCCTTTTTGGGTCATGTTTAGCTAAGAGATCATTGGAACTCTTTACTGAGAAATGACCTTCGTCTTACTACAAGTTATATGATCTTGTCCATCCACGGCATTCCAATTACAGTCATGTAGTTAGCCACAAGATTGTTCTCATCATCCAAATTACGAATATTGCAAAATCGATGAAGCAATGGAATGTTAGAATTAATATGTCAAGAATAGGATTCGAAACTATCACTTATGGTCAATAATGAAGTTTAAAAGAAAATAACAGAGAGAGAAAGGAAACCAGGAATCCTGGCACACAATTCTGATTATATTTGTATTGCTGCAAAACATAAAAGCGAATTTACTTGAGCTGCAGAAGATAAACTGCTGTTACATTCACCATCTATGAGGGGTTATAATCTTATCTTTACATTGATAAGGAGAGGAAGAAAAGAAAGAAGAAAAGAAAAGGAAAATCCATGTCCCTCAAAGAAAACACGGCGACATTTAATGTTGTAGGCAGGAATACTTGTTCGCAGATGAGATAAAACCACTCTGATTATAGTTTGGAACAATCAGGACATGGAAAGTAACCTTTGGCTTGACATTTTACACATGCTATCTGCTTCACTTTTGATTCACGATTACCAAGTGTTTCATACAAATCCTCTACAAGGTTAATACCAAGTATTCCCCCTTCTTTGACTGACCCGGTTCCTCTGCATCTCGAGCATGCCATTCTCCTTAGATTGCCACATCTTTTGCACATCCCTAATGAGCTGCAAATGAAGGGTTGCAGCATATATGTCAAAGCTTAAAAATAGATAAAAAGTCCATGTCTCACTACATAACTGGTTCACAATGCTATTCATATCAGAGTTCTACACTGTTATATTATCTTACTATCATAAATTCTTATTCCTCAGCTACAACCATTTTTGTGACTACTTTTAAAAATCTAGTCACCAGGAGTCACTTCATCATTAGTGCATTACAATTCAGGGGTCTGAGAAAGGTTAAATACCACGATATAGAATCAGATAGTGAAGCAGTCGCCAGTCTACCAATAGGGATAACTGGAGGACAGAGAAAGGGACAGACAAATTAAAAAGATGCAATTATGGTTTTAAACAAGCTTGGCATATTCGCTGCATCAGACCCCTATCAGCAGCAGGAAGCTAGCTGGGTATATGTAAGACTATAAAAAATATAAGGCCCTAAATGAATCTAATAATACTAGGTGAAAGAGTTATAAAGAGGAATTAAAGGAGATTGAAGAATCCAAGATGCTAAAGTGGCTCTCAATTACTTGGCCAGAAGAAAAGCATTTCAAGTACAACCTCTTAATTTCCAGACGAGCAACAGTCAGCATTTCAAATACCATGAACATTTCAAATACCAACACCTTGATGAGATAAAATGATGTGTATGAGACATACAAAACTCCGTGAACACCAAGAGTCACATGGATAATCCTCCTAACCAAAAAGAAGAGCTGAACTAGTCAACCAGAACCAAGATAATTATGAATGTATTTCCCATGATTTTGCCCAAAATTTCAATTATATAAGTGCTACACCAGATTTTTCTTTTTGGGATAGAAAAGACACCAGTACACCACATATGTTACTATTGTCCCCAAAAGATTAGAGGACCTCTGGATCTAATCGTTGATGCGTACAACACTCTCCTTCAAGCATGCAGCTAATGCATCTATTTTCAGATAGGCTAGAAAGATTGATTTTAAAAGAGGAAAGACACAGAAATATGTCTTAAAATGATCGATTACTGGAAAATGTTGAAGTTCAAACTATTGCAGAGCTTGATTAACTTATTTTGCTAATTGACATGCATGATTCAATTCAAATAGTCCTCTTTAAATGAGCAGGTTTTGAGCTCATGGGTTCCTGTCAGAGATCAAACATGAAGAAGTCTTAAAGCATGCAACATGCAACAAGTTTGAATAGGCTTGCTTGATTAACTTATGCAGCATAGACCATAGATTAAATAGAAATAACTGTCAAAACCCAAGTTAGAATTAAGTGCAGATTCTGTAGTCCAAAGTCTAGGCCAAAGAGCGAATGTCTCTCACATATTGAAGATTGATTCTCACTAAATCTAACTTATCTCCCGCATCTACAAAGTGCAAAAGGGTGCTGATGGGTGTCTAAATTTGGAGATAAATAACGAGCGATGATTGCAAAAATGGCGTCTTGGAATGATATAGATTAACATGAATCAAAATCAAGCACAACCAAAACAGACAACTTGGATTGCATTCCAGTAGCATTTGAGAACAGTTAAAGACGGGTTGGTCAAAAGAATGCCAAAGGAACACATACTAGCTCACAAAATCTAATGGGGTTTCTTTCTTCGTCACAAGACTTAAAAAATGCATTGCAGGAATCAGAACTAGGAACAAAGTAAAAGGAGAAAATGGGGGGGGAAAAAAAGTGAGAAACGCGTTGACCTGCGCTGAGAAGCAGAGAAGAGAGCGTCGATTTTGGGGGCAGCAATGGTGGCGCAAAGGAGCAGAGTACCCACTGCAAAACCTGCAACTTCACTCGCCGTGATGTTATCCATTCCCTTGCTTCCCTCGCCTCTCTCTGCTGCTGATTTAAATCACTTACAGTGGAAATCAATAAGTAATATTTTAAGGGACGAAACAAGCAAGGGCCTATTAGCTCAGTTGGTTAGAGCGTCGTGCTAATAACGCGAAGGTCGCAGGTTCGAAACCTGCATGGGCCAGTTTTTGTTTTATTATTTTTTGTCCACGCATGGGCCATTTTCTGCCATTGACTTCTTCCAATCTTTCTCTTTTTGGGCCATAACCCATGGATCTTCAACAAGAACATGTGGACCCAATAAATTATTGTCAATAAATTTATGAAATAAATATATGTCAATACAAGCACCATATTTAATTTGGTTATGTGGCGTGTTTTTTTTGAAAATTATCTTTGCATAATCACAACAAAAAGTATGGTTACTTTTTATAAAGAGTGATTATTACTCTGTTAATCTTTATGCTATTCAATTTTTTAAAAAAAATAAATATTCACAATTCAGAACATTGTAATTACATTTTTACTGTAATTACTTTAGTTGTTCGAAGAATTACTTTTAAAAAAAATACGGCACTAAAATGAATACAATATCTAATTTATAAAATATTATCAATAATAAAAGTGTGAATAAAATACCATACATAAATATAATAAAAAATAAAAAATACATGTTATAGTGTGAATAATGTTTTGTATATATAATAAAAAATATTAAAAATTATCATATAATCCTTCAAAAATCAAAAGCAATTTTAGTTAAACACCTTGGGTGTTTGGGCTTTATCCATTGGCTCCACTTTGTTATTGGGAGATTTTGGATTTTGCTTTTAGAATATTCATTAAGTTCATTTGGAGCCTCCGTTTAGTCTAATTGGATTTATCGGACCCATGCCACTTAAGCAATGTTGCAATGTAGATGATATACAAGAGGAGTTTTACTCTTAACACTTAGTCATTAGTAAGGACAAAGTTAAATGAGCTATATGTTTTTTTCTTAGAATTCAATTAGAAAATGCGACTTGCTATGATTAAAATTTATTTTAACATTATTTCTTTCATGAGAGGGGAAAGTTTAAATTTTCATTTCATGTGTCATGGTTTAGTATAGTACTTTGTGAGTACCTAAAAATGTCTTCATTAACAGGCCAACGGTAAGAAAAAAGAGAAAGAATCATGTTGTTAGTGCACTTGGCCCTTTTGAGTTCTTTGGTCTTAGCTCTCTTTTGTCACACTCTAGATTTCTTTGATTTTGTCTTTGTTTTCTTTCTATCCCTATATATTACATGATCCTTTTTATTTTAATTATGTTGAAGCATTGTAGTTCACCATAGTTCAAGTAAGAAATTCTACCCCCGAAACTTCCAAGATTAAGAATGACATCAAAAGAAAACCATAAAAGTCTAAAATCTGACCAATCTTTGAAATTTTATTATTGGAATTAGTGGGAAAAGAATATTTGAATTCGAAGTTTTTCAACATAAAACCCATTGGTGTTATTTTTTCAGTGATTGACTATATATGATTTGAATTTGCCAAAATAAAATTAAGAGTAAACATTTATTTTATTTCTCAAAATATATAAGTAACATTAATTTTATCATTCAAAGAAAGTTGATATCAAATTAATTTCTCAATAATAAAAAATGATATTAAAATAGTCTTTATGTTATGAATTATAAGAACATCATTAATAGAACTTTTAATCAAGAGATTAAATTGATATAATTTTTTATAATTGAAGTACTAAATTAATGTCATTTTTTATTATTAATGGATTAAATTAATGTTAATTTTATTTGAGAGACTAAATTGATGTCACTTTCTATTATTTAGGGATTAAATTAATGTCAATTTTATTTGAAGAACTAAATTGATATCACTTATATTTTTGAAAAACTAAAATGAGTATTTATTCTAAAATGAACTTACCAATGTTCAAACCATTTGCATTATTTCCAGCAATTAAACACTCAACACACTTAAAGAAAAAACATGTAGCCAATTCAGAAAACAACCCAACATCATTGATGAGTTAGCACAACGTACGTAGTGCAGTGATGAATAGGAATGACACCAAACAAGGGACCTAATCGGATACATTCTGAACCATTTAGGTCACCTTAACCTATCAAGGGATCACCAACAAGGCTAAAACCATATGGAACGCAGCCAGGAAAGTTCAACTGGAAAGGAAGGCCTTATGCCACAGAAAGGAACATCAATATAAGTAGCAATACAAGGAATGTTGAGGTTTAATTTCCTGAGCTGATATCATCAGAAACATCATCCTGTGGAACAAATTAAAGAGCAAGGTCTATCCTTCATGAAGTGCTGGTCAAAGCTTATAGGTAATAATTAATTAGTCATATCTAATTTTTATTTTCTTGTGATGTAACTAGATAGCAAACAACCTATATTTTGTGAATGCCACAGCTGGTAATTAAATGGCATACTTACTGGTCTCATACTGATGTAAATTGCAATATTAATAGTTATTTGTGAGGTTAGCTATTGCTAGATCATATAATATTATAATATTATCCACAATAAGTAGAGAGTCTACAGACTGAGCATTTAACTTATGGTAGCTTGTGAGCAACCATACAAGAACAAATGTCAGAAAACTCACTTCATTTAAATAAATAAATATATATAGGGATTACATGCACTAACAATTCAAGGTGTCAATTAAAAAAAAAAAACAAAGGGTTCTTTGACTTCTTTTATTTTTAGACACCTCGTTCACAAATCAGCAATTAAAATAAAGGGTTTTTTTTTTTTACGCCGTCCCTAATTCTTAATTGTGACATATATTGTGGCAAGCATCATGACCAATAAGCCAATTGGAACTTTCTCTGTAAATGGGTCACTTTGATCTGTTTAAGAGATTATTCTTTTGGAATTTTGAATGCCGGTTGCTCTCTTGTTCCTTAATTCTTTTGAAAACAGCTTGTTTGCATGCACCAAGTACGCATAATAGCATGTCAATGGGGGCTATACAGCTACAAATTAAAGTTTTTAAGGGATCATAACTTGTAAACCGAAACATGATTGGTACAGTAAAAATGAGATATGCACACAGTAAAAGTGGAGTATGCACACAACCGTAATTTTAATTTTAAAACCATGACTTTACCATATTATTTTTAGCCCAAAATTACATGAGTAATTTACTTACATAATTTTTAGTTAAAAAAAAAAGCTCAGAACTTCTTGTGAGAAGTGAAGAATCGATTCCGATACTAAAATTTTAGTTGTCTTCACCCTCATCCTTCAGTTAAGTCAACAAAAGTAAATCTCCTCTTGCTTAATTATTCCAATAGATGTATTAATTCTACTTGCCTTGACACTTTAGACCCTAAGATGATTAATTGGTAACTGGAAATAAATTTGGCGCACAAAGGAATAAGAGAAATTTTAGTGATGTACTTATTATGTTATGGATAGTAGATTAAAGTTTAGTAAAATATAAAGTTGAAATTTGACAAACACGACCGAAAATTCCATAAACAATTATATATGCTGCCGGCCATGTCCTTATAAATCACTAACCGGTGAATAGAAGAATTGATTATAATATGAAAATATTCGATTCGGACAATTAGGTGGCAATTTAATAATGATCATTCTCACGTAAGAAAATTTTGGAAAATTTTCACTGAATGCAGGTCAAGGAAAATATTTTCACTTTTATCAATGGAAGTAATTATTTTTATTATATAAATATGATTTTTTTTAATTTTCTTTTTCATTCTTCCAAAACTAATATCTCTACCAAAATCAATAAGCTTTATTTAATATGAATAGTTATTAATACCCAACTAATGAGAAAAATTATCAAAGCCAGACCTTGGTGAACAAATCCACGACCTGGTTAAACAAAGAAATTAGATGTCAAGAAATATCAAGCTCAATCTTTTCTCACACACGTGAAAATCTGTCTGAATCATAAAAAAAAAGTAGTGAAAATCAAATACTTATTTTGTCAAAGACTAGAAAGGAGTCCAAATGACAAGCTACTTGATAGTTGCAATATGAATAGTTGAATCCTAATATATATAGAAAAGCATCTTTTCCCACCAAATTAAATTAATTAAAAAATTATCTTTGGTTCTACGTGAATATCATCATTTGTCACAAAAAAAGAGGAGAATATTCTATGTAGAAATCGTTTTTCATAGTCTGAAAGTATATAGGAGCTAGTAATTAAAAGAAACTTTTCATTATGGTCTAATGCCAAAGTGGTTGGTCAAAAAGGTTAAGCATTAGCATTATGAAACAAATGTCGGTACCTGTCATATTAATATTACGTGAATTGAATGCTGCTATACCTTTGAAAAAAATTTAATTACACACTTCAAACTAAAGCATCCACGTTCATGAACGAGTTGATTAACCTTCATGCACATGTTGTTGTTACCTTTCAACCGTGTCCCCGAGTCATGTGATGTTGCTCCACTGATGTTTACTTTTTCTCCTATTCCACATTAATTTATTAGCAATCAACTTAGTAGATGATATGTTTATGAATGCTCATTTAGTTGACTTGTGAGTTATGCTAGATTAACTTTGCAACTTCAGCATCATTTTCTCGATTTCTTCTACCTTGTTGGGCTCCACATCCGTCAAAAAAGCTAAAGAATCGTTTGCTGTAAGCTCTACATATGGCAACTAATTTGTAGAATAAACAGGTACTTGTCTTCTTCGGTCAAAACCTTTGCCGACCAAGCTTGATTATTATAACAATCTCTCTTCTCTAACATAAAATAAAAGATTAAGGAATATATACATTGGACTTCTCATCGTGTGCCTTCGGTGTTAATATAGTTTTTCAGTTTAGAATAAGTAATACCTCTAATTAATATTCAGTCTGAATAACTTTCCTCTAAACAATATACGGATTGATAAACATTAACTTGTGACCATTAAATGTGGGTGGACATTTTGTCATGTAATGTTTCTATTCAAAGTAATCACACATTAATTAATAGAAAATTAAATTACCTGTGCCACTGGTAAACATAATTTGATCTTCAATAGAAAAGGACGGTGAATGATCCCATGAATTAGTTATCATGCATTATAATTTATTGCTATTATATATATACGATACACACGTAATTAACAATATTCTTTTACAAAAACAAAGAACTACATGGTTCCCATCACCGTATATATATGTGTGTGTGTGCGTGTGAGCTAAAAACTATAAGAAGAGGAGAGCAGCTTGTGGAACTCTTTAAAGGACATTAATTAATTGTGCGTCTCAAGTTCTAGGGTAGCTAGGCATGGAGGGCTTGGATCAGATGCTTGTGTCAAGCTGGTATAATGATCATTCCTCAGTGCCCTCATCTTATGTGCAGCCATTGGAGAGCAGACCCGGTAGGCTCATCAGCGTTTCAGGTAAGACAATTCCGGTGATTGATCTTGGAGGACATGATCGTGCTGATACCGTAAACCACATTTTGAAAGCCTCCGAACAGTATGGATTTTTCCAGGTTAATTTCAAACTCACTACAACCTTTCTTTCCCCAGTGTCTCTATATTTCTTTTTCTTCTACATTTCCACTACAGATATCACTCTCATGCATGATATTCTCATCTTTAAACTAAGAAAGAATAGAAGCCATAGTGCTTGGTTTTATCGAGTATCTCCTCTAGAATGAGAAGGAAGTGCTTCATTTTCATATGCTATAGATTGACTAATCCAGAAAACTGTGAAGTAGGTGATCAACCATGGAGTTTCCAAGGATTTATTGGACGAGACGCAGAACATTTTCAAAGAATTCCACGCCATGCCTTCGAAGGAAAAGGTAAATGAATGCTCTAGGGACCCGAATGGAAGCTGCAGGCTCTATACAAGTAGTGAGAATTACAACAAAGATGCGATTCATTATTGGAAGGACACACTAACACACCCTTGTCCTCCTTCGGGAGAATCCATGGAGTATTGGCCTCGGAAACCGTTCAAATACCGGTAAAGTCTGTGTATATATGAGTCTTTTCATTTTATCTATTTTCATATAAATCATTTGGAATTTTTGAACGAAATTGTAATTTTATTTGGTCTTTGAGGTCAATTTTGATATTTCACCTATCAAGGTGATTTGATCTGTTTTAATTTAGTTGATTTCGTTTGCTTCTGAAACTAATTAAGAACCGATTGCATAATCACAAAAACTTTGATTAAGTGGATGACTTTGAAAAGATCAATAATTTGATTTGACCAATAAACTCCAGCTCAGACTGCATATATTAAAATTGGGTATACAACAATTAATTTAATTAATGAACTACTTTCTTTGTTTTCTTTGTAACGCCCATACCGATTATGTCGTCATAAAAATCAAATCGTGCACAATTAAATAACACTGAATTGATTATAAAAATAAAAAATTGAAGATGCAATTAAAAAAAAAAATCCATCTCAAACTGCATATAGTTGTCGCAATTATAGAACAACTCTGAGTACCTGACATCTTTTTTTCTTTTTAATATCGCAACCACACATTTCAAAGCTCAAGTTGCATAAAATTAATCATTTTTATTATTGCGTTTATGGTATGTTAATTGACTTATATATAGCTAATTAACATGATTTTGTTTTGGAATTTTTCAGTGAGGTTGTTGGGGAATACACACGAGAACTGAGGAAACTGGGACTCAAAATTTTGGAGCTGCTTTGCAAAGGGCTAGGACTTAGCCCAGGATATTTCTGTGGTGGACTCAGTGAAAATCCAGCGGTGCTAGTTCATCACTATCCTCCTTGCCCTGACCCAAGTGTAACCTTGGGCCTAGCCAAGCACCGGGACCCATCCGTTATCACCATTCTGCTTCAAGAGGAACAGGTAAATGGGCTTCAAGTCCTCAAGGACGGGGAATGGATTGCAGTTGAGCCCATTCCCAACGCATTTGTGGTTAACATAGGCCTGCTCTTGCAGGTAAATCTTCGTGGAGCCCTTTATTAGCGTTCATCTGAAATCAACGAAACAAGTTAATTTGATACGATATTGAAAGCACAAAGTTAATACGTTCTCCAAATTACTCATACTCCATATTCACAACACGTGGAATGGCAACGGAATTGAAACGTTCACATAAGCAATCTAAAGTCGTGATATTTTTTGTCCTATTACAAAATTCATGTTTGGTTTTAATTAGTTTTTTATAAATTGTTTTTTTCAAGAGATTTTTTTAGTAAAGTTTTAATTATAAATTATTTTAAGTACAAAATAAATTAATCTTAATACACATTAATATTAATAATAGTTTGTAAGTTTAATCTAACATTTCCTCGCATTAAAAAAAATGCTACAACTTCCTAGAAGTCAGCTTCAGAACCTACTTTCAAAATGCTAAGGCCATGTCAATTTGCTTTTTATTCTTGTAAACATCACCTTATATAATTTCATGTCTTACATTGTTTATCTTATTGATAGCTATTAATTAACCTTCATAGTTCATAGTAATTAAGCTTCGATTGTTTCAAGGATGATGACAAGTTATTGTTTACACTCTTTACAGATAATTAGTAATGGAAGGCTTATTGGTGCTGAACACCGGGTTGTGACAAATTCCAGCACCGCACGCACAACTGTTGCCTATTTCATCTATCCATCAACAGAAAGCATCGTAGAGCCTGCAAAAGATTTGGTGAATGGAAGTAATCCACCAATATACAGATCCATGTCATTTGGAGACTTTCTTAGAAATTTCTTCTACAAGGGTCCCAAGATTGAAGCAGAATTGCACTCCTAACCGTCCAAAAGAGTATCTCAGATCAAAGTGGTGAACATATATATATAGGGCATGTTCAACGTAGTTGTCTATTGTGAATTTAAATAAAGTGTGCAAAATAAGATACATATTACATAACTAAGAATGCCATTTTATGGGTGTAAATATGTGGTTTTTAACTTTTTTTATCTATAATATTGATATCTCTTCTCATGCCAAAGTGCTTTGGCCCACATACTTTTTGCTTAAACATATTTATTTATGAAGAATTTGGGTACCAAAAAGTCAAATTCTGGTTCACTTGGTCAAGATCTACCGTCCATTCAATATCATATCATGAAACTAATCATACCAATATAGCTGTTTCCATATCATGCATGCATAATAGTATAAGGTTGGTTCTTTCAGCTTTATTATAGTTAATCTGATTTTAGTCATCTGAGTTTAACTATTTATGCACAAAAACTTGTGAAAGCACTTTTTGAAAATACATGTAGCTTCTCAGGGTAACTTTTGAGAAGAACCAGTAAAAATAGACGTCATAGTGTCCAATATTTTATGCATGTCACACTTATATTTGTTTGCGTGAGTAGAGTAAGTATTATTATTTACTTTTCGGTACAAAAGTAGTAAGTATCATTATTGAAATATAATTAAAATAAAAAAGAGCAAGTGACATGACTTGTTTTCTAAAGTATTATATGCGAATATGCGTATATATACTACATAGGAAAATAACACTAGATAGTGTGGAAAATTGTGGAGCATGAAAAAAAAAAAAGATGTGTCTGATTTAGGCGAGTGCTATATTTAACTCAAATAATATCATTTTTGAAAGTGTAGCAGCATGAAAGTGTGTGCAATAAATATATCATATATACCTCTACTACTTATTATCAATTGCAATATCAATATTGTTAGAGTTGGTAATTCCTGGGCTATCTGGAGAAATATCTGTAGCACAAGCCCTATGATAACCACAAAGTCTTTGATTGCCACAGAAATATTCTGGGTTAAGTCGCAACCCTTCAGAAATCAGCTCCAAAATTTAACCCCCATGTTCAGTACTGTTCTTGTGTATCTTATTTCCCAAAAACTTCACTGAAAAGTGCCAAAACGAGCCACGTTTACTTGATTAAATGATTAAATAAAACATCGGCTATATACGGTCCCCTTCAAACTATGATTTTCAAAAATTATTTCTTTTTTTATGCTAAAAAATTTAGTGAGAGATAAGCCTACACATTCTAAAGGTAGGATATGTTATAGGACTTCTAAAATGTTTACTAATAAAATTTTTTAATAAAATCAAATTAAAATTTTTTGAAAATACGCAAATTGATTCTGTCAATTGGGCTAATTTTTATTGGCTTAAAATTTGATTTTGTCATACGCAGAATACACGAAAACAATTAACTTTGGCAACTGAGCTACGCAATTATTTTTTTCTTTTCTTAAAGAAGGCTGGTTGCTATGCTTAATTATTCTAATATCTGCAGATTGAGTTAGATTTTCTTGATAATGTCTTCAGATGTTTAAATCAAGTCATTGTCATCCAATTGTGGACGATTATTTCGATGCTTGTTCTTCATATTTGTGATTAATTATATATAATATAAACATATCTGTCGTCAACAATTGAGCTTTTATATATATTTATATTGGCACAAATATAATATATAAATGAATGTTGGCCACAGCCAATAAAGAAATGATACCCAATTAAAACGAAAATGATAAATGTTACAAATCCGTTTTCGTAAAAACTACGAAAGAATCGTAATTTTCTTTTCAAAAAAGAAGTTTTGGTTTGTTATATTTAAAGGGTTTTGTTCATGTGTACCTTTAGGACATATATGTTAAGGAATAAAAAAAATATTTATTATTTAATATTAAATCATTTTATTATTTAAAAAATAAATTATTAAATATAATTTAAATTTTTAAAATATTTTTTATTTGATAATTTTTATTTTTAATTGCTTAATTTGTGACACATTAACAAAACTCATATTTAAGAGACAAAAACGGTGAAGTGCCAAGTGAATATGTTTTCATGACATTTATCGGTGTTCCAATTAAAAATATTCAAATCCATTGAATATATGCAAACCTAGTTTGATATTATCTATTTTAATTTTAATGGTGTTTTCTTCCATCATCAAGGGTTTGTATGTTAAGCCCAAACCCCACACCAAACTAACTAGCTTTTTAGACTTCATTGTACTTGACCTTCTTAGAGTTTGGTCTTAGTTTAACTTTTGAAACCCTCGTATCATAGTTTTAGGGAAAAAAAAAAAACTTGTTCTTTTATAGCTTTTACTCAAACAAAGTTTCACAAACTAAAACAAACGCCCTTAAAATAAATTTTAAAAAGAAATGTTAAATTAATTAAGAGTTTAATTTTAATTTATTATTAATATAAAAATTTTTATACTATTGTTTAATTACAAGTTGTTAAATTATTAAAAAAATTTAATTAAAATAATAATTACTTAAATAATTAAATACTTATAAATATGTGATTAAATGATAATATAAAAAAATTTTACGCTGATCTAAATTCATACACAAAAGTATCACACTATGTTATAACTGAGTTTACAACTTGAAATGAAATATCAAATTAATTAATCCTAATTAATAAATATCATTACATTTTAATCTTTTTCCTACAGCTCTCCGTTGAAAATAGCAGGAAAGGCCCCAAATCAAAATAAGAGTCTAATTAATCCAAGGATATAATTTTTTTTCCTTTTAAAGAAGAAATGGTTATAGTAATCAATTTCCATTGTCATGATCTCCAACGGGCGTTGTTGCCTAGCATTTTTTTTTTAATTCCAAATGGAAAGTTCTATTTCTCAGGCCCTGGTTTTGGGTCAAACCACACGGCAACAAGGCTATTGGGGTATTGGGTCATTCTTTACATATCAGCTCAAAACAAATGCAAAAACATGAGGCCTAGCCCCTGGTTTTGGGGATGACAAAAAAAAAGGCCCCCGGTTTTGGGTAAAAATGCTTTACCTTCTAGCACAGCCGACTGTATATCAGTCCCCTTATTAAGCCTGCCAAATTTTACCTCACCGACCACTGTATATATACAAATAGCACACAGAAATAAAGGAGAAGAAAAAACAAAAAAAAATCAAAATCAAATAGCCATTGCCTATAGCTGTAGCAGAACATCTTTTTGAAATTCAAAGAGCAGACAGAACCCTCTTGTCTTTTTCTTAGGCACAGAAAGAAAAGAAAACACTTTTCAAATGGGGCGTTGGATGAAACCAGAGGTATTATCTGTATCTTAGACTTCTTAATCTCTTGTTTATGTGTGGTTTTCACTTTTAAATTCTTTTTAGCAGTTAGTTCTGTTCATGAAGCTTTGGCACTTGTCCTATATATATCTCTGTGTGTGTGTAGGTTTACCCTTTATTGGCTGCAATGACCTTTGTGACGAGCATGTGCGCCTTTCAGCTAACCAGAAACTTGTTCATGAACCCTGATGTTAGGTACAATTGACTCTCAGGAAACCCTATACTCGAGTTCATGAATTGAATGTTATGAACAATGGGTGAAGTACCATTTGATATATTGTATATGTAATAGATAATATAATATAATTAATATTATTTATTTTTATATAATATTTAAATAAAATAATTGATAATATAATATTTAGTTTAAATAATTTTGTTTATTTTTTATCTTATAACAGATAAAAATTAAATTATTTTATTTTATACAATTAAAGTTAAATAAAATTATTTTAATTAAATAAATTATTATTTATTATCTTACTTAAATATAAATAGTATTAATTATATTATATTATCAATTAATAATTATTTAGTTTGCTCATTTGGCTTAAAAATTTTAATATAGGATTAACAAAGCCAACCGCAAGATGGGAGTGTTGGAGAACAAAGAAGAGGGAGAGAAATATGCAGAGCATAGACTGAGGAGGTTCCTTCGTACTCGACCACCGGAGATTATGCCCTCCATCAACCACTTCTTTAGAGAGGATAAATGAATGGGCGTCACGTAGAATACCAAAAAATTCTTGAATTAAAACGAAAAATAAAGGTTTATTTGTCGTACAGTTTGAATATAAATTTTTATTTTGTCAAATTATATTATATGATGTGGCATGTCAGCGTTCTGTAATCGTCAGCATCCAAACAGATAGAGAAATAAAAACCTTTTGTAATTGAGTTTATGATTCACTAGTGTTGTTATATTTTATATATTAAATTATTGGTTGGGACGACGTTACTGGCTATAATGTTTTTAAATTTTAAGCATTATTTGTTTTTTAGCACAATGATGGCCAAAGAAATTATTGGTGAAAATTGGTTTGGAAATTACAAGAAAAAAATAATATAAAAACTGTTACAAAAAGTACTAATAATTTCATTAATTTGTCATTATGTAAAAAAAATATTTAAAGTTAAAATGGCTTGCTATACTTAAATGGAATTTAAAATATTAAAACAAGGGAGAGTGCAAAATCAACCTTCAATATGTATTATACTCCAATGAGATGTCAACAAATTAAAATTGAGAGTTTAACAGAAATTCTAAGTAAACCATGATTTATTAATTTTTTTTTCTGGGGTCAACAACCATGATTTATTAAGTAATCCACGTGCTTTGAATAGCATAGGCATGCTTGGGCTCTATTCCAAATTGTGGGCATTCTCGTTAGGTTGGTTGGATTGATTCCCGTAGGCTTTAAACCCAATTGACGATTAGATCTGTTATTTTCCCTTGCACTGTAATGGCCCAAACTATTTTGTTTTTCTAATTCTATACGCCAAGATAGATTGTGCTAAACTTGGACTTGGGGCCCATCAACACATGCTGGAAGTAGAAATTAATCTACGAAAATTAATGAATGTTGATTGAGATGGAGACTGAGTTTGTTTTTCACTTTGCTAGAAAAACACAATCATGAAAGTACATGTCAAGATGACAATTAAGAATACTTCGAAGTCTTATTGTTTATGTATATGACATCTTTATATATGATGCTGCTCACTCATACCATAAGATACACCATTGTGTTCCTCCCATATTTTGCTGTATGAATGGGCTGCAAGCAAAGAATTATTTAAAGTGAAAGTGATCAAAGAACAAAAAGATAATCACCAAATTTATATATCCATTTTACTCCAACACTGTTTGCTGGCAATGGGCACTCATCTGGCTACCCCATGACCAGACAGACAGGCCTCATTAGTTTTTAATATAGAAAATCAGCATATGCCTTTTGTGACTTAAATTCATGATGATTGAGTTGTCTTTCACCATCCAAATCTAATATTTTTAGTTTCTATTACTAGTTTTAGTTTAATCTTTTCTTTTTTTTAGTGTAAATTAGGAGTATCTTTATAAGATTCGACTTATTTAAATTACCTTATCGACTTAATTTTTTTAGACCGATAAAAATAATTATATAGTTCTTTTCATAAATTGTAATTCTTAAAAATTAAAATACAGTTCTCATATTTAGGACGTTACCCATTTTCGTTACGCCAACACTTCATGAGTAGTTTAATCCTTTCTAGTGTGTGTCTTTCTTTTCTTTTTTTAATTTTTTATTTCCAGAAAATTGAATTAAGAAAATTACCATGAGTGTCCAAGGAATCACAGGCTGCACTGTTACACTGACTAATTAGCTAATTAAGGTTCACCTATCCATGCCTTAATAGCGAAACAAGCCCTATAAAAGTACTACAACCAAAGCACAATTGTGAAACGCAAGTGAAATATCACTTTCATTGAGGGAATCGTTTTCGACTTTACATCAACCAAGCATGACTTATAGGAGATCAGCTTTGAAATTTTTTGGTTTGAAAAGAAATAAAGGTGCTGTGTACCACAAGCCTTTTAAGAATTTCAAATGCAATTTGGAAACCAAAGGACACTTAGTTGCAATACCATTAGATCCTAACTTAGACATGTGATACATTCCAAGAGTCATTCCTTTCATTTTGTGGGCATAGTCCTCAATTATTTATCCACCGACACAGATTCAGAGAGTCAGAGTCAAAGAGAGGCCATAAGATTTTGAGAATTACGAGGGGGCAAGTCAACCTGAGCCTGTGAGCCTGTGAATTTGCACTCATTCAAACACAGATTTCGATGGCTTATGATTTTGATTTGCAACAATCATTTATAAGTGCTGATAACCTTCTTAGCAGCTTAATCAGTTACCCCACCCCGATGTATTTCGTTGTATGAAGCATGTGATTAGGTGGGTTAGGAAGTATCCTACACATGCTAGCAATCTTAGAAGAATTAATAAAACACAAATTAGATACTAATCTTGCTCCAACTTTATACGAAGTATTATGTATACAATACAAGATCTGATGATTAACATAATATTTGCTTTCTCTTCCAAGATGATTTGGTTTGCTTTGTGCAAGAATATAATAGTGGGCTTCATGTTATTGTGACTGATTTCTTTTTAATTATGATTAATTGATTGCATTCAAGCTGGACTTTTCTCGTCAATTCAAAAGTAGTCACATAGATTAGCAAAATTCTTTAAGCCAATTCAAAATTTGGGCTACACATATACAACCGTGTCTAGTTATTACAGTGACATTATGTAATTAATTAAGTACTATTATACTCTTATAAGATATATTAGCTACTATAAGATATGAGAGGCTCATCTTTTGTGAGTAGCTCCTCTTAATTATAACCATTCTTTAACGATTGATAACTTCCAGAAGCTTCACAACTACTTAATTCATGAACATTTATAAACATAAATGCTGATTTAAATTTAAAGTACACGAATGTAAAAACATGGCTGATTGAAAGCATCTTCCTTACAAATAGGATGATAGTATGTCAACCTCAAGGTTCACTTCAAACTGCAAATGATAAGCTTGAAAACGAGAAACTGCAGAGTGTATGTGTTTTCTGTTCTCTTGGGAAAAGGTGGGGGGGGTGCCAAACATGCGCAACTGGGCTCACGAGGTAACTGTCTGGTACTTGTCAATGGTTTTGCTTTCGTACAAAGGACGATTACGATATTCCCACGAGGGGGGTAACATGCAAAGGGGGGCATCATTTTCCATTGTTGTTTGTGGCACAAGAGCAGCTCCAAGGGAGCCCCACAAGGTCTTGAGCTTCATCCTCGATGTGGCCAAGCAGTCACCGGATCACATGGGTTTTGGTACACTTGGTGTAAACATAAGGTTACCTAATGAGGGTTGAAAGCAAGGGGAATGAGAGATTTTAAAAACAAACTGCATCAGTGGGAATGGGAGAAAATAACAGCAAAGACAAAAGCACTCCCAAGTATCAAACAAACTCAAATGGGGACCTTCAACACATGGGGTGGGGTGCTTGATCTTGTGCAGTGGAGCCGGCCACCATAAACCCAAGAATCTTCTGCAAAGACTTGGATCAGGGGAGGAGAAGGACTACTTTTCTTTTACATATATATATATATATATATATATATATATATATATCAGTCCAAAAAGTAAATTAAAGCATTGCTATTTTTCAATTTCCTTATCATATAACCTTGCCAATAATCATATTATACTTGATTCAGGATTTAAATATGAGCTAGAATACAATTAATGCATATTCTAGAATTCAAGAATCCTAGCTACAGCCATGGTTGCAGTTGCAATTGCACTATATATGGCTGCAGTTTGGTAAGGATAATTGTGTTATGAGTGGGTTGTGCGCATGAAGATTTTCCAACTTCGCACAAACCCATCCAAATGCTCGAAACGGCTGATATATATATATATGTTTAAATCTCCAAGAACTAGATTCTCTTCGGAAGAAAATTGTGTGAAATTTAAGAGAAAACCTAGCTAGGTATAATGCCTCAAACAATTCTTTAACTTTGGCTCTTTTACATGTTAAAGATGTAAAATTATATATATGTTTTTATCTAATAATTTAAATTTTTTAGATAGTTAATTCGTGATATAATAATGATACTACATATATACTTCCTATCATAATTTAATACGTTTTTGAATTGACAAACATTTTGTTGTTAGAGATAAAGCAAAATTCGTACTTGCCTAATAATTTAAACGTTTAATTGATATGAATGATTTAGTCATTGATATCATTTCAAAGCCATAATGAATATGCAATATGTATATAATTTCAAAAGATTTCTAGTGTGATAAATTGTAATCTCTTACATTTTTCAGACTTTACATATCAAGTCTAGTATTAAAATATTTTTATTTGATTGATCAGTACGTACGTACTTCAGCCTTCTTGACGCAAATTTTTACTTAAGTGAGTACTTAAGCCTTATTGATGCAATCAAGCTTTTAATTATTATTTTTTTGGTGAAAGCTTTTAAATTTTTAAACCCTTCAAGGGCTTCAATACTAGAAGCATAGTTATAATCTTTTATTTTTTTTATTTAATATTCACTCTTTCAAACTATCTTAAAAAATAACAAACATCTCATGTAAGACAATTCGAAAGGCTATTGCGTATACTACAAAATAATACTACTTATATCTCATTGTCAGATCTTAATATATGGTTCTTATGTAAAATATGACAAGTTTAATTTTGATTTATTTTCTATGTAAAATTTTTTACAAGCATTATCACTTAATTATATATGGATAAATTTTAAAAGAATTTGACTCAATCATTGTTGTCCTTGTTAAATTTTTTTAATGATGTGATATTGTATAATGAATGATTTTATATTTTGTAAATAATCAATCACTTTAATAATTCTTTTAATTATAAAATAAAATAATTAAATACACTTTAAGTTTTTAATATATTAAATATTTTTAGTTTTTATTTTATATTTACTTTATTAAATATTATAAAAAATATTAAAAAATTATTTAAAAAATATAGCATTACACTTAATTTTATTTTATTATTATATTTTTATCTAATTATATACTATCACGTTGTTAAATAAATTTAATATTTTAAATAATTATTATTTTAATTAAATTATTATAATAATATATTAATACATAAATAAATAAATAATAGTGTAAATAACAAGTATTATTAATCTCAAGTATATATATTGATCGTCGTAGTTTGGTTGTGCATGGTGGGGGCCGAAACTGCGGCAGAATGGAGGGCGAAGAGAGTGGCATAGAACGAAGAGCTCGTTGGTGGGAGGAATACAATGAAGGGGGGAAAGTGTTGGCGCCATCCATTTCAACATCGGGTACCTATATTTACATATTCCTATGCCTATGCCTATGGACCGCCACACATGAATCCTCTTCGCCTCCCACTATCATTCCCTCGTAACTTAATAGTTACCTTTGTTAACTTGTGTAAAGTAATGTTGTTAACATTATATCATATATTAAATAAATAAGACTTTTAATTTAGTTTTAATCAGTTTAATTATTTAAATTAATTGATTAAATCAAATAATATAATAATATAAATTTTATGAAAATATTTATAAAATATTAACAAATATTGAATTTAAAAAAAATAACTAGTTAATTGAACTAGTTAAACTAGTTAATTTAAGTATTTTTGTTTAATTTTGACTAGTTCAAAATGATATGATCATAAATTTAATAATAAAATTAAATTATAACTGACTGATTGTCTGATTCACAGTTAAACAAGTCATACCAATCCAATCTAATTCTAATAAAAATGGTGTAAAGGTCTCAAAACTCATCACTTTCAATTATTGCAAGTGCCATGCTTGATATATATATATATATATATATATATATATATATATATATATATATATATATATATAAGTTAGATATGCTATATATTTCTATATTAGTAAGGGGAATTTAAAGGGTTTTTCATTTTTTGTTTCCAAAGTTCTTAAGAAGTATTTTATTTTAATTCATTATCATGTTTTCAACATAGCGATAAAAATATGAAAAAAAATATATAAATAAAATAAAATGACCCAATTGTGATTTTACTTTTTATCAATGTTCTGAAAATCGGACCGGACCGGCCGATTCAACCGGTCGGAGCAGGAACCGGTCCTCTCACCAGTTTGAACTATCTCTTAGAACTGGTGAGGTCAAAAACCGGTCAAAAATCGGTGAACCGGTTCCGAACCGGTTGAATCGGTCAATTCGATACTGGTCCGTACGGTTATCGATTCTCATCCAACATCAAAGCCACTGAAGGACTTCCGGACCCTTCAGACGCACTACAAGAGAAAGCCTGGGGCAAAGCCATTCGGGTGCAGGAAATGCGAGAAGCCATTTGCTGTGCAAAGGGATTGGAGGACGCATGAGAATAACTACAGGAAGCTCTGGTTCTGCATCTGTGGCTCCGATTTCAACCACAAGAGGTCCTTCAAGAACCACGTCCGCGCCTTCGGCGACGGCCACGCTTTGCACACCATGAAGAGTTGCGATCAGATGGACGAAAAAGAAGACGACGAAGACGACGAGGCAGAAGAAGAAGATGAAGATGACAACAAACAGGGAAGCGATCTAGTTAGATTCGTCAAGGCGACAAAGACGACGAGGAGAAGACGATGAGGAAGAACCAAAGAAGAAGAAACAAACAGGAAGCGATCCTTTGCTTAATTTGATAATCAGTTTGTGTCTGGACAACTTTGCTTAATTTGATAATCAGTTTGTGTCTGGACAACTTTGCTTAATTTGATAATCGGTTGGTGTCCGCATATGGTACAGACATGGGACAGATGGCTTCTTTCGCTTTTTAATTCTTTTTAATTATTCATTTGGTTATTGTAATTTTACTTTAAATGATTTAATCTTTATGGGTTAAAATTGTTTAAGTATATATATTTATAATTTTAGACAAAAACTCTGATTTAATCTTTACAAATTATATTGACATTATTTTAGTTAATTTTTATGTTATATTGTTATGTGAATTAATGTTGTGTTGCTTATATGAATGTAATATTTTTTTGTTTTATGATATTATTTTTTTTATGTTTCAAATAATTTTATTATTAATTTATATTATATTTTTATAATTTTTATTTATTTTATTAGTATATAAATAATATTATATATATATATATATATATATATATTTATATTTATATATAAATATACATATATATTTAATTGTATTTCGGTTCGACCACGGTTGAACCATTAAACCTTGAATCAGTATCTCGACCGGTTCAGTGACCGGTTCGGATTTCAGAACCTTACTTTTTATCCTCTCTTCATATATATCATACTCTTACTATCCTTCTTTCTTTAACTAATTTTATTTAATCTAAACTTGCATATGTATAAGTGTACGAGTGTTCAGAATATTAATATCATTACTATTAATTAAACGAACTCTCTAAGTAATTTTTATCTGTAATTTTGTCCCCAAAATTTTCTAAAAGAGCTTGTTTTTAGCATTTTCGATATAAAACAATTAAAATATAAAAGTATAATAAAGGTAATTAAATGTTTGAAGAGTTTAATTTACTCTACTATTAATGTAAATTTTTTTATATATATAATCATTGATCAATTATATATTAACACATTAATAATAAAATATATGACATTTTATATAGTTATTATTATAATTAAATTTTTATAATTAATGATATATTAATATACGATTACATAAGTGTGTAATTACTCTGACCAATAAATAATGACATAACAGTCAACAATTTAGTTATACCTTCATGTACTACAAGGTAGTTCGTAGTGCCTGTTTTCCTCCTTTCTAACGGAATAAAGCTCAAAGTAATTATTCAAAAGCTAGAACTATTTTTATGGCACACAAGAACAAAGGCATATCCCAAATTTTATGGCCATCATATTCTGCGTCCTAGTCTTACCTCTTGATCCTAATGCCTCTTAATTGCCCACAATATGCAACCAAAACAAACACCTTTCAGATATTTTACAAATCAATGTCACGAATAAATATTAAAACCTCTCACTCAGTGTTAGAAGAAAGAAAAAACTCCAAAGTAAAATTTACCAAAAGAATGAGGAATATACATATATTTAAAAGAATACGAAAACTACAATTGTGAATCGTATATAATTATCTCTTCTGATGATGTTTCAAATTAACTCGACTTTTACCATTTGAGTGACCTTAAATTATGATATTCCAATTAGTATCTTAACGTTGGAGTCGATATTTATTTATTAAAAAAGTTTAAATCCTCTTAAACAGTGAGAGAAAAACACTGAAAGTATCTTAGGAAAAAAGAGAAAGACCAAGTCTTTGGGTTTTTAAAAAATTATTTTTTTTTTGAGTTGTCTGATACAAATGCGTAACAATACTAATGAGTTAATAATACCTAAAGAATAATTAAAGATAACAATGACTGTGGAACATGAATCAATGGCATTGAATATGATTTAAGGGTATATAATACGAAACTTCCGATGGAGAGGACATTGTTGACAAGACTTGGACCATGTTTAATAACCCTATCATTACTGCATATAGGATTTGACACGGGATTCAAACTCAGTCAAAAAAATATATGGAAATCTGCCTATTTTATGTTGGGCCTGACACAGTGTTGAGTCTATGCTCAAGCAAATTTCCATAAAGATTCCTTGCTTATCATCCTCTTCGAATTTCACCCTACGAAGTACTGTCATTTACATTAGTTAAGTGATCTTTTATTTAAGATAATTTTTTATCAATTAACGTTATTCACATATTCACATTTACAAAGGTGCCATGACTGTTATATATATCTGTCAAAAAAGACAGAGACACAGTTACTTTGTCCGTGACAGTGTAAAAATTCAGCTCGTTGGTTGTTTCCTACAAAAAAAGACACTGACACATACGCAGTTACTATGTGGTTGGGATTGCTCTTTTATGAGGCCTCGTGGGGGTTCTGGCCTTGCTCCTATGTGTGTGCATGCATGGAGCAGCGTGATGATTTATTAATTAACATTGGCAGATCAGAGAGAGAGAGATGAAGATAGAATTGGGAACAAAAAGAGGTGACGTTATTAATGAAGCAAAGGGACACAACGGAGAGAGAGGAAAGGAAATGGTAAAGAAATGTACATGCAATGCAACCATGACAGAAAAGAGAAAGAGAAAAGCGAAGGGAAATGCAGTAAGCGACAAATCCATCACTTCAGTGAATACAAACAGGTGCACGTGGATCCGACCTACCACACGTGTGCTCAATCATCGTATGGGCTTTCCTCTTCTTTTCCTCTCTCCCTTTCTGCGCGATGGAAAGAAGATAAAGACGTCAAGAAGGAGAAGACAGAAGCATTGACGTGCTTTTAATCTCTGTGCTTCTGAAAGCTGGTAACGGAGACTAGCTGCTATTGCTAGTGCGGTATAGGTTTGCACAAAATGCATTAACTACTTTGTATATTTATTCTTTTTTGAAGTTGGCAACTGAGATTTTGAGTCTCAAGGAGGGGGGCCTAAAACGGGGGTTTAATCCCCATTTTAATTCTTGGCAGCGTTGGCTATCTATGGTTTTTGTTGATGCACGGTTGTTGGTAACCACATAGTAATCAATATGCTGTGCTGATTGTAAAAGCAGTGATAATAGATCAGAGTTTATAAATTAATTTTAAATAAATTTAATTTTATAAATATAATTTTAATTTAAAATATATTTAAATAAAATAATTTATGTTTGAAAAAAAATTATTTTCAATTAAAAAATAATAAATAATTACTTTAAACTAAATAAATTTTAAAAGACAAAATTAAGTTTAAAAAATAAAACAAAAGTTAAAATAAATTAAACTAAAAATAAATAAAAACCTATTTAAGTTTTCAAAAATTAATTCCAATAGAATAAACACTTACACAAACATATCCTTAGTTCGGTGAGAAGATCTGGGAAGGGGATTAGCCCAAAACAAAAAACAAAATTAACCTGTGAAAGTATTGATATTGATATCTTATTTTCTTTAATTTGGAGATAAGATTTAATTAAAAAATATTTTTTTTAAAAACAAAAAACAAAAATTAACCTGTGAAAGTATTGATATTGATATCTTATTTTCTTTAATTGGAGATAAGATTTAATTAAAAAAGATTTTTTTAAAAAAGATTTTTTATCTTTTAATATGTTTAGATAAATTTTTTACACTAAAAAAAGATGAAGCACTAATGGGCTTTTTTTTTAAAGGATAAATTTTTGTACTTTAAAAAGATCATTTTTATAAATAAAAATGATATTTAAACTAACAAAATATTTTTTAAATATCAAATCCAAATATAAACCAGTTTCTATTTTTTAAATAAATTCATTCAAATAAGTCCTATGCTTGTATTATATTATGCATAAATTTATAATTTTAAATTAATTAAAATAAATATTAAATACCTCAGTCATTCTCCAGAAAGAAAGGTTCATTTTTCAGCACATCCGACTCCGTATATAATTACACGAGTCTTGTTCTTGAACAAATCAACTATCCTAGCCACAACGAAGCTGAAACCCGTGTGCATCAGCCAAGCAGCCATTTACTACGCACAAGTTTAGCATGATTGTGATAAATTAATTATTTTAAAAATTTAAATTATTACGTAAAAATATATTAATGATACAATTATATATCTTTGGTACACATGCAACTAGTCATAAAATCTATAATATTATATCATAAATTAACTATTCTATTAAAAATTTAAGCTGTTGTTGGGTATAAGAAAAAAAGTTAAACGCAAATGAGAAAGAACGGTTTTACATTAGAGAGATTGACTCAGATAATTAGCTAGAACTCTATCCAGATTTCAGAGATTCTCTCACCTCTCTTCCTGTGCCACTTAAAAATTACACCACTCAAACCCAAATCAAGGAAACATCAAGCTTCGAGGCTCATTTGTCTATAGCAAGTTAAGATTTCCTCGTTTCTTTTCATTGAGCACTAAATGTCATCAAAATCGCCAATAGCCAGCCATGCACAAGAAAAAAGAAGATGCCAAGCTCCTGAGAGCCTCCTAGAAAAAAGCTCTCACTTTTCAAGGAGATTTGATCCCAAATCTATTATTTTACGTATTTAGTCTCACACGGTGCCATCCTTTTCAATCTTTACAGGACGACATGGAGATAGAGAATAAATCAGTGAATCGTTACAACTTGAGCTCTACCCTATCAACCGAATGACATAGTTTGTCAAAAGTGGCGGCCAGTTATCTAAAGAGAACTACTGAATAAAACCAATAACTATTAATTAAGAAATGTATTCAGTTGTTTCTAAAGACGCAAAAAGCTTATGCTTTTACCGCGTCATATAATCCTTATTAGAATACACGCTTTACTCAATTTTTTTATCCTTTTTATGATATTTTCACATTCTTTAAATATGATATTAATTTTATTTTGATTATTATAATTGTTCTTCTCAAATATACATTTTCACACTAGATTTGAACGAACTCCTAACATTGCACACGCTTTGTCAATTTAGTTGAATAATATAATAATATTATGATCGTAATGTAAATCACATTTATGATAAATTAAATATTTATAAATATAAAATCTAATTATTTAACTGTATTTTAAGAACATATTATAGGTTATAACAGTATAAAAGAAAGTTCTATAAAGTGAAAATAAACAATAAAAAGATTAAATGTAACATTAAAAATAAGAGTAGAGGTTCGTGCCATTTGAATATATGTCATAAGAGATTAATGTCATTTTCAAATAACACAACCTAGCTAAGTTTGCTCAATATAATACATAGAAAAATCTTGGATAAAACGGTGAAATTTGATTGCACGTATCATGAATTGATAAAATTAACTTCTAAAAACAGAGCTCAAAGTGAATCTGTAATAGTGAAAAGCGAAATCAAGCTGCAAAACACATTTAAGTGATAGAAAGTCGTATAACACCAGGATTCATTGGTCGCCAGAAACCGAACGGGATGGTTCATGCACGCTCGTGCCAAAACAAAAATACAAACAATCTCCGTGTGAATTTTGTGGCAGAAGAAGAAAATAATTAAAGTTTATCATTAATTATATATCACTAGCGAAGAAAAATGAAGAGCTGAAAATTTTGAACTTTCAAGACAAGCACTATTCGATAGAATCAGCCAAAAACAGAGCCGTGATCAAAACGGTATGCAACGGCTTTATTCAGGCAAAGTGATCAATAAATGTTTCTCTCTCTAATACCATTATATAGGTGTGGTGAGCGTAGCAGTTAGTATCATGGACGAGCTAGCTATGATTGGGATAGTTCAGAGTATGCAGCCAAACAATGCTGAGAACTAGAGGACAGCCCCACGAGAATTGACCAAAAGAAAAGAGCGACAAAATCTCATACCTAAACAAAGAGCTAGGTGTTAAACCCTAAAAAGGGTCTAATGGGGATTAGGGTAAAATTGTTGACTCTTTCTCAAGTCCATGTTGGACCAAAATTGTCCTCGAATTCAAGTTTATTACATGGAAAGCCACTCACGTGTGTACATGTGCAAGCCCTTCTCTCTCTCTCTCTCTCTCTCTATATATATATATATATATATTTATTTATATTAAGTGTAAGTTGATTTACTTATTTTATTTAATAATTTTTTATTTATTAATTTAATTATTAAATTAAATTTTTTTATAAAATCAATAAAATTTATAAAATTTTATGTAATTTAAAAATTAATTAATATTTTATTATAATATTTTATTTTAATATAATATATTTTTTAATTTTATATATATATATATATATAAAAGTTTTTGAGAAAGAAAAAGTAAAGAGATACCCAATCGCAATTATGAAGAGAGAAATAATTTGATTAGATGGAGAAGGAAGGAGGAAAAGGTACTCAATTTCTGGCAGGAAAAAAAGCACAAAAGAACAAAATAGAGGCCCTCGTGCAAACTGGATGTCTCAATGGACATCACAAACTCTGGTTTAATGATAAATAAATGAGAAGAGAAGCAAAAGGTAAGAGAAACAAGCTACATGCGTGCGTGTGGGTAGACATTCCTCTCCCTCTCTTCTGCACCCATTGCCATGGCCCACTCTCTCTCTCTCCAAACCAATTGTTAGGTATTTTTTTTTTTTTGAGTTTTATTATATTCTTTTAAAATATTTTTTTAATAATCTTCTTAATATTTGATAAAATAAATATTAAATAAAAAATAAAATATTTAATACTTTAAAAATATAAAAAAAATTTAAAATTTACTTTATTTAATAATTAAAAAATTATTAAAAAGATGACTGAAGAGAACATGCATTTCTATGTGTCCTATCTGTAGTTCCGTGAATCTCTTTTTTATGATCCACCATATCCTATCACATATGCGCATCCCTATCTTCTTCTAATTTATGCTCTCAATATTAGCTTATTTTATTTCCATCTCATTTTTTTCTTTTATTATTTATTATTTTTAAAGTTTGTTTACTCTGATTGGTCCGACAGTATTCATCTCAATTATTTGATCTTTAATTATTGTGATCCGTAAATGGTCCCTGTTATGCCATTTGTCTCTCATTCTCCTGTCCACAAGTTTGTTAACTTATTATATGATCTCTAAATGCAGTAGTTTGTAAGCTCCCCCAGTCATCTAAAAAATTAATAATATGGCTTATTATAGCTCCAATATTCATAAGTCCCAACTAATTAATGTTTCTAGTTTATTTAAAATGTCAGATGTCAGAACGTAAAGGAAAAAATTTGAAAATATAGTTTTAATATATTATATACATATTTTTAAATTACAAGGTGCATATTTGAAAAAGTACAGTTAATTCCATTAAAAGCACAAGTGCACTGGTACACACACACACACACACAAAAGACTATATATATTTAATTCCATTATTATATAAAACTTAAATTATTTATTTTAAGATTAATTAAAAGTATGAAGTAAGAACATATTTTAACTAATTAGGAATGTGAATAAATAATATCAGTGAGAGTCAAAAAAATGAGTTTGACTTCAATAAAATATAATTTGATTAAGAGTATTTTAAAAAATTAAAATTAGAGTGGATTGGAGAGGAATGTGAATAGGTAAATATCCCCAGATACATAATTGATACATACATACATATATATATATAATTTTTTATGAGACATCCCCTTATAATGCCATCCCTTAACTGTAGAGCAACCATACTACCATTTAAATTTTATATATAAAAGAAAAAATTTAAAGATTCCTTTGACTAAACTAAAGAGCTTTAGATTATTGACGTAGGCATTAGTATAAACACCAGGGATGATTATTATACTGAACCCACCAAGTAGCAACCCGATGTTTCAATTTTCATTTCATGATCACCCAATTATAAAACAGATCCAATTGGATCATTAGTTAAATAAGATGACAGTTTAACCAGATTGAGTACAAAACATAACTCGAAACAAATTTTCCCGTCCTTTCTCCTCCTTCTCCCTTCTCTCTCACTCTTATTTGTGCTTGTATAAGAAGATTTGAACCATTGAATAATTTTTTTTAATAGTACAACGAGTTCGAACCTCATATCCACTGATTCAAAATTTGAGTTAAACGTCATATTAACTGTGGTTCATTAGTAAAAATTCGTTTTGATCATAAAAGTTTGTTTGGATAATACAAACGCTCACACAAAAAGGTTAACAACCCTTTATTTCACGCCTCTAACATCATTTAATTTCTCCCATTTGTCTTTCTTTTCTGAATTTATTACATCGCTCTATTTTTAAGAGTTTGGCTCAATTGATAATGGTACACTTATATTATTATGGAATAACTATTTATAAACAATAATTTTAATCAATTTAATTGTTAAATTCTAAAAATTGAACAGTTATCATGTTCATAATGTATGCTAAATTTTAAAAAAGTAAACAATAAATATATTTAAAAAATTATAAATTAAGTTGAAAATAATATTGAATTAGCATAAAATCAATTTATTGAGATTGATATGCATAAGACAAATTACTTTCAATACAATGATAAATTTTGTAAAAAAAGTTCATCCTATAAAAAACTATTCATTGACGATAGATAGACATTGATTTATACAGCTAGGCGTCAATGAATGTATCTATATTATTGAAATATAAAACATAAACTATATACTTCAATGAATTGATATGACTTTTTCAATTCTTTGGTTCACCAATCATGCATGCTTTCGTCTTCCCCCATATATCTCTAGGTTTTGCATAATTCTAACACCAACCCAAGTGGCTTTGCGTTATTCACACAGAAGTTACGGACAAGATCAAAATTCTAGATTCAGATATCACTATTCCTTGGCATGCTGTGCAAAACTAAATCACATGTGGTAAATATTTGTGAATTAACTAGCAACTTTGTTTTTTGCTTCTTATTATTATTTGTGATACGTGAGAGAACAAGGGCTGCATTTTGTTGTTTGATGTCAAATCTCTATCTACGGATCTCGCTGTGGATCCATACTTTTTCTTCTGGTCACCATCCAATCTACCTTTTTGTGCCACTTGAAGACAACCTCCCTCTCCTTCTCCAAGCAAAGTCAAAAAACAAAATGAGGGGAGAAGAGATAATAAACAGAAATCAGAGAGCAAAGGCATGTCTCATTACAATCATGTAACCCACTGATGAGACGGATGATCCATCATCATGTAAACCTAGCTTAGCTATAAACTGTGTGAATGTTATGTCTACATTGAGTAGCCTAAAACGTTTAATATGAGACTTAAATTATGAAACACTTCAAATTTTTCACGTCTTTTGAGATAAATTCTCATAACTTGAGTTGTAACAATGAACCTAGTCCTTGGACTAGTTGTATGAGTTGTGTTTTTATAGTGTGTGTTCATGCTCCATGGTTCATAAAATAAACCTTTAGGGAGAGAGGATATTGATGAATGAATCATTTCCTCCTTGAGAATGAAACCCTAAAAAAGAAAAGGCGAAAAAAAAAAAAGAAGTCTTTCTCCTCAGATATCAATGGCCTCAGCTGTACTGAGTTTCCTAAACAAATCATGCTTATATGATTGTGATTGAAACTGAACTGTGCTGAATAGTGAAGATCGCTTCAACAGATTTTTCAAAACAAAAAAATACTAAGACGAAAATGACAGTTTTTATAACAGTATGGAAGAGTATTCATCAGATCTTTCACAGTATAATTGACCACCATCCTTTGTATGGTTAGTGTCATTTGTGCGTCCTTGCACAGGGCAGGAATCTATACTTTATTAGCTTCAATTTCTTTTTTTTTTTGTGATATTACAAATTTCAATGATTTTAAAGATAAAGGTAAATCTCAAAGAAAAATATAGCCTCCGTTTGGATAATTTTTTTCAATAAAAATTTACATATTTTATAAAAAAAAAAATATTGTAGATGGTAAAATTTTAGCTTACTAAAAACACTATTAAAAATTTTGAATTGTTAATATTTTGAAGATAGTTTCCTTTTTAAAAAAGCATTGCTGGGTTTTCTTTTAAAAAATTTTGTTCAAAAGCGCATTTAGATCTCATTAAGGTAAAATATCTACCTCAACTTGTAAATTCGGAAATATCTAACTAGTTCATGAATTTTAGTTAGAGCTATGCTATACATTTAAAAAAATTAGTCAAAATTTTTTATATAATTCAATTAAAATTATGAGTAATTATTAAATAAAATAAAATAATAAAAATTACTCACTTATCTAAAAGTATATGTCAGATTATTTTATAAAAAATTTTAATAAAAGTTTTTTAATTATATAATATTTTTCTTTTAGTTATTTTTGGATAAAGGGAAATGATGTCCTTGTGTGCCTATCAACCATGCAAATTAGTGTAATCAATTAATTAAACGAAAAGTAAAAGGTGATAATCATTTTATGTATAAAAAAAAAAAACAGATCATTTTTTTGAAAAATCATACGGTATCTGGGTTCGTTGCTGAAAGGTTTCATCGCAGCATGGCAAAATTCCACATGTCCCATTCCTATTAATTCAACTGATGTGATTAAACTAGCTAGGTACTTATCCTTTTCTGCTGCAAAGCTGAACTCTCAACTCATGTTAGTTGGACACGTCATATAATTGAGAGAGAAATAATTTCTACTATCCTTTATCTTAATCTCTCACATAAGATTCCAAAACATCATATAATCTCACAATGTAATTAACTTGTCAATTTCTTCTTATGATTATGACAAAACTTTATCTTCATTAAGATAAAAAAAAAGGTTATCTTTTATTTATACACACACACACACACAAATGTATGAAAAAGAATAAAATTGTTAGCATGGACATGATTGATAATAATCTGGCTAGTTTTTGTGATTCACCCATGCTGGAAGACCACAAGAGTGAACAGTCAAAAAAAAGTCAAGAGCACAGTTGAATGGCTTTCTTTTTTTTTTTTTTTTCTAGGAATTACAGTCCCACAGGTTGAAACTGCAACGAAGGACAGCTTCAAAAGTTTCCAACTTGCAGTTAGTATTAGAAGTTAGAAGGGAACCAAATCTCTTTCCCCATCTCTCCGCACATATTCACATGGTAACCCAAGGAGACTGTCCTGTAGTGGGATTATGTAATTCCATGACCTGATCTTATTGACAGACATGTGAGAGACTGGGGCTGGCTATGACCACCTTTTCTTTTAGCTCCAATGGGGTGATATGCATGTGCTTTTTCTTTTAATCATTTACACTTTTTTTCCCCCTCTAGGTTCAGGATAAATTTAGAGATATGCTTTTTTATTATTATTATTATTATTATTTCATTTGATGAACACATCAAGTGATGTAGAGCAATATAAAAAAAAAGTTTAAATAAATTTGATTAATTTATTATAACTTAAATTTTGTCATATGTATCAATAATAATTAAGTATTTAAAAAATATTCTTTTAAAATTCCCTAATCGTTTCCTTGGTAAGCCCGACACTTAACACAAAAGAACTGAAGCAGTAAAGTTAGTTTACAATATCTACTCATTTAACAATCACCAATCAACGTTCTTCCGACCAAACCCTCACCACATTTCTTCTCTTTCCTCTATGCAACAAAGATTTCCAGCTTAAAATCTTGAAGGGCTCAATGGGGTTCAGAATATTTTATGTATAAATAAATCATTGTAGACTGCAAATGTCCGTACAACTAGGTGTGCTCATAAGCCGAATTTAGTTGAGTTTGATTTAATTTAAATTTAATTTAATATTTTAATCGAATTAATTTTTTTAAATCATACTTAATTCAGTGTGACTTGAATAAAATTGAACCACGATTGGATTGATTCAAAATTTAAATATAATTTATAACATGTTTACTTAATAAATTAAGTTATAAAATTTTAATTTTTAGAAGTAAGAAATTTAAAATAATTTTTTTAATGTTTAAATTATAATATAATAATATTTGTATAAATTGAAAAAATAAATATGAAATAATATTTTTAAAAAATAAATATATATAACTTTGAACTTAGTTGAACTAACTCAAAGAGTGACTCAGACTCGACCCAAAAATACATCAAGTCAAAATTTTTACACCTAGACATAGCCTGATTAGCTCGGGCCTAGGCTAGACCACGAGAAGAGGTTAGGTCTTGAGCACCCTACGTGTAGTTAGTTAAGTTGTTCACTTTCCTGAAATCCTTCAAAAAAGGCAACCTTTTTTTTTTCTTTTGGTAACTACACTTTTTATTTATTTTTATATGCCATTTAAAATTTATATAGAAGAATTAAGAAAATTATTAAATATTTTTAATTATAAAAAATATAATTTAATGTAACTAAAATATTTTTTTATTATATCTATCAATTTTTATCTATCATTTAAGATTTTTACATAATAATTTAAAAAGTTATTAAATAGTCTTAATTATAAAGAAATATAGTTCAGTGTAACTAAATTATCCTTTCTACTTTCTCCATCCATTTTTATTTATCTTTTAAGGTTTTTACATAAATTTTAAGAAAGTTATTAAATAATCTTAATTGTAAAGAAATATAATTCAATGTAACTAAATTATCCTTTTTACACCCTCTGTCTGTCTTTATCTGTCGTTTAAAGTTTTTACACAAATATTAAAAAAGTTTTTAAATAGTTATAATTGTAAAGAAATATAATTCAATATAACTAAATTATTTTTTCTCTCATTTTATTAATATTTTCTCTCTTTTCCTATTTTACTTACTCTATTAATTCTCTTTTCATTATTCTTTTTGTTCACATTTATCTGTTAAATAATTTTAATTGTTTAAAAATATAATTTAATATAACTAAATAACTGTTTCTTTAATTTCATTAATATTTTTTCTTTATAATTTCACTTGTTCTATTAAAAGATAAGGATAAAATTTTAAAAATTAATTAATATTTTTTAATATTTTTAAATGACAAATATTTTTGAATAAGAATAATTATGTTACGATAGATAAAAATAGACGAAAAAAATATTTTTTTTTATAAATATATTTTTTAATCATTTAATATTAAAATATAATTAAATAAAATATAATGTAAGAATTTCTCCTACGGGGACACTACCATGTAGAGTGCGGGATTTTTTTTTTTTTTTGGTCTGTTTGGCTTTTCTCCTTATTAGTAAATGGTAGCTCAAGGGCCTATATATATGTGTGTTTATGTACACGCTTTTGGTGACTCCAGCTAAAGCAGGCTGTACCTTCTTAAAGTCCCTGTGCGTTGGGTTTGGAGTCGGGGCACCAATGGCTGTGTTCATGGCAATTCTTGGTGTAGTCTTGGTGCTCTGTTTTTGCTCTGCTCTCTTGTGGTGGAATGAAGTGAGGTACAGGAAGAAAGGCTTGCCTCCAGGCACAATGGGCTGGCCTGTTTTTGGGGAGACAACTGACTTTCTTAAGCAAGGTCCAAACTTCATGAAAAACCAGAGAGCAAGGTAACTACTCCATATGGGTTTCCTCAATTTTAGGTCCTCTGTTCACTTGCATAAGTGTAATTGAAAAGGTGCTTTGGCAACATTCTAGCACCTGGTTTATAGCCTATACTTCTGGAGTGGGCATGGCTTGTTACAGTCTTTTATCAGTTTTCTGATTGAAAGCTGCTTTAACTCCATCCCCTGCATGCCACTCTGATTTATTACTGTAATTTAAGTTGTTGGGTCGTTTAGGAGGTACTAGGCTTTGTATATCCCATTTCAAGAGGGAAAAACGTTTGGCAATTCAATCACAAACTAGTTTTGTATTAGCTTCTTTCTCTGGGAGATAACAATAAAAGTTATTAGGGTAGAGGGTGAAGAGAGGAGGAAACTGGAGAAGGGTTCTGGACATGAAGACCCAGGAAAGATTCTAATAGACTTTGTTTTGACAGTACTCTCCTCTCCCTAAAGAATGACATTCACATCAGGAATGTGTGTGAATGAAAAAGCCATGCCTATTGGACAAAACATTTACATTTTCTTACTTAATGATGTTTCTCAAATTAGTTAAACTGGGTGTGAGGTAAGCACTGTTCATTCATGTACTTTTACCCCATTAGTAATGATTGTAACTTTATTTTCCCTTTTGTCAATGACAGGTATGGCAGTTTTTTCAAATCCCACATACTGGGCTGTCCTACCATTGTATCCATGGATCCAGAGCTTAATAGATACATCCTAATGAATGAAGCAAAAGGGCTTGTTCCTGGGTACCCACAATCCATGTTAGATATCTTAGGCAAATGCAATATTGCAGCTGTTCATGGCTCCACTCACAAGGTACATGAGAGGGAGCACTGCTTTCCATCATTAGCCCCACCCATGATTAGAGATCAAGCTTTCTACCAAAAACTTGATGAGTTCATGAGAACCCACCTAAGCAATTGGGATAACAAAGTCATCAACATTCAAGAGAAAACTAAAGAGGTTTGTATTATCAATCAAAATTTCCTTAACAGAAAGGAAAATTTCTCAGAGGCTTCCTAGTATAACTTTGCAAATTGTCAAACATTTGGACAGATGGCCTTCCTCTCATCCCTGAAGCAGATAGCTGGTATAGAATCCAGCTCAATATCTCAGCCATTCATGACAGAGTTCTTTAAGCTAGTTTTAGGAACCCTCTCCCTGCCCATTGACCTTCCTGGCACAAATTATCGCCGTGGGTTTCAGGTCTGATCCTTGATCTTTTCCCATTTTGGTGCTTACTAGTTTATGACAATTTAGACCGTGCCTGTTGAAAATGAAGATGCATGATTTCTTTCAGTTCTTGTGCCCATTCCCACTCCATATCTCCACATCTACCAAGCAGACTCTGATACAAACCTACTATACTGTGTCTTGCAGGCGAGGAAGAATATTATCAGCATTCTGAGTCAGCTACTAGAGGAAAGGAGAGCATCCCAAGAAACCCACCAAGACATGCTTGCTTGCTTGGTGGGAAGAGATGAAAGTCGATACAAACTAACTGATGAAGAAATCATTGATCTAATGATTACAATCATCTATTCTGGTTATGAAACTGTCTCAACTACATCAATGATGGCCGTGAAGTACCTCCATGACCATCCCAAAGTCCTTGAAGAACTCAGAGTGAGTGCACAAGTCTCTTTCTTCCTTGGGTATCTTACTGTTGCATTCTTATTCTTTCTGTCCTGACTATGTGATCTACTGAATATATTTTACAGAAAGAGCATTTGGCCATAAGAGAAAGGAAAAACCCAGATGTTCCAATTGACTTTAACGATCTCAAGTCAATGAGGTTTACTCGTGCGGTAAGAATTTTATGCCTTTTCAGTAACATTATTCAAATTTTATTTTTTCCAATTGCGAAGAAGATTTGATCATTGTCTGCTATCTGTGCCTTTTGCAGGTGATTTTTGAGACCTCGAGATTGGCTACAATAGTTAATGGGGTTCTAAGAAAAACCACTCAAGACCTGGAACTAAATGGTGGGTTTCAGTTTCATCAGGTCTATTATGCCTCTAGCTTTTTTAGTATATATTTATGGGCTCAAGAAGCTGTTTTTTACTTTTAGGGCTTCTTTTAGCCACTTCTACAACTTCAATAAAGCATGTAAAACTGTAACCAGAAAAGGAAGTTATCCCTAGGATAGTGAGTGATAATACACATGGCATTGCCGATCGGTTCAACACCTCCAACAAGACCATTCCACTATATAACAAGTTTTCCAGATAAGAAGTTGCCTTTTCCCCCAAGCTTTCTCCTGCCTTTTAGCATTACTTTAAAGTTTAAATGCTAAGCTGAGAGATCGCAAAAGAAAAGGGTGCGGGTGCAAATGCGAGTATTTTCTTGTTGCAATTAACAGGGTTACTGAAGCTTATCCATATTGTTGTTCTCAGGCTATTTGATTCCCAAAGGTTGGAGAATATATGTATATACAAGAGAGATAAATTATGACCCATTTCTGTATCCTGATCCACTAACGTTCAACCCTTGGAGATGGCTGGTTCGTCCCACAATCTCTTCCTGTGTTTTTTCTGATGCAACAAAAGTTCCATATCAGCATGTTAATAAACCTTCAACTCCAAAATGCAGGATAAGAGTCTAGAGTCACAAAGCTTCTTTTTGATATTTGGAGGGGGCACAAGACAGTGTCCAGGAAAAGAGTTGGGGATAGCAGAAATCTCCACTTTCTTGCACTACTTTGTAACTAGATACAGGTGACCAATTTACCTATTCAACATCTCTCTAGTCCTTATAAAATTGCTTGTTTTAGTTGGTAGAAAGAATTAGCAACAATTAAAAAAGAATAATGTTAATAACATTATTTACACAATAATATTTTTCCCTCAAGTTTTTTAATGAATAGCACCTTGGGCCTCACTGTATCTGGTTTGGACTGATCTTGGTTCTCCACATACCTCACACTAGTTTATCTATTTTGAAATTCGAATATAATAATTTCACGCTGTTTCTGACATGTTATATTTAATGTTCATGGCAGGTGGGAAGAAGTAGGAGGAGATAAACTAATGAAATTTCCTAGAGTAGAAGCACCAAATGGTCTGCACATAAGGGTCTCGTCTTACTAACTAGGGTTTGTGTATGTACAGTAATTAGATATAGCAAGGGTTTGTGTATGATAATGTTCTAAGTCTAACAACTTAGAAAATGAATGAAATTAGATTCTCTTGCTCCTCTTCAATTCCTTTCTATGCTTTTGTTCTTTTTACCTCGTTTCCGACACTATTGAAAAAAAGTATGAGAAGTTGAATGCTTTGAGAAATGGCTCTAATGAATGGGTCTGGCCCCTCAATAGTATTAGGGTTAGCCCATAGTTAATACATAAACATTGATGTGTGGAACACACTCAAACCGTCGATGGTCAAAGCTAGAGTGTCCCTAGGATGGCCTTGCCCCTTCAAAATGATGCTCTCATCGAGATGAGCTCCACAGCCCGAAATACTTTGGGCTCATTTTTCAAGGGCCATGCTTTGTCTAAAACTTTGGACCTTGGATTGCAATTTCTGTTTTTATATGATGTGAGTTTTTCAAGTGAAAGAATAATGTTATTATTTTCTTAAATTTTTTTTTTAAAATTTTTTAATAAATTTTAAATATAAATTATTTTAAATATAAAATAAACTAATATAAATACACAAATAATTCATAAATATTTATTACTCTTTTTAGTTCACAATAAGTATTATTTTGATCAAAAATTTTTTTATTCATATTAAGTGACGTTATCAAATATTAAAGTAATATTAATTATTTATTTTTTAATTAGAGTAGATAAAAGATTATTAAGAATTTAAGATAGTGTGAGATAGTAATATATAGTAATTAATTGTTATTAATTGAGTAAGGATAGTTCCATAATTAAGGCTTGACTTACTTTTCTTGATCCTTTTGGCTTTTGCCAAAACAACACTTATTGTGAATTGGAGGGGGTATTAACTAAAATGTTTATAGTGATTTTTTATCTTAGTGATTTCTTTTTACTATTAGATGCCACACATTAAAAATATATCCTCTTTCACAAATTTAAACTTATTTAGTATGTATTTTTATTAGTTTATTTTATTATTAAAATAATTTATAATTAAAATATTACTAGAAAAAAATTTAAAAAAATAATTTTTTTAAAAAATTAATCTATTACCGAATATATACTTACTTTTGTTAAAACTTATATTCACTCAAGCATTCAAATACTTGCATGTATATAAAAAAAATAAAATGGAATGTTTGATTTAGACGAAGAAAATTGCCTCTAATTCCTACATTGCTCGTTGAGAAAATATGTTAACCCCTAGATATTAAACTTAGCGTTGACGGTCACAAATAAAATTAATGCGTTAAGCTCTTCATGAATTAATTCGAAGGTTAACATATGACAAAACGTCAAAGAAGTGAGACTTGTTTTTTGATACAGAAGTAAAACTTGTTTAGCATGACAAAATTATGCTCCCCATGTTTAGCATCGCAAACTTATTTAAAAAATATCCCAGATGCTTGATGAGAATGTTAGAATACAAAAGTATGCTGTGAATAAAAAAAATAGTTATGTATCAGATAACATTGAAATCATAATTTTTTTTAATAAATTCAAACATTTATTTTATTACAATAGAGGACTAACACTTAGTGTGGAAAAAGAAATGTGAAACTAAATTTAGACAAAGACTAGGGATGTTAAAAATTCCCTTACTTACTTGCAACGGGAGAGGAGATAGGTATTCATTTAATAAATTTATACATATTATGATTTTTTTTTCTTTAAAATGATATATAAATATATATTTTCTTCTTATTTTACAATGAAATTTTTTAATAAATTTGTCCATAATGATAAAAATTATTGAAAAAAATTATATCATCTATCTATACTATATATAATGGGGATTCTCCCATTTGGTCTCTAACTTTTACTTTTCCTAAAATATCATTAATAATCAATTAAATATAAATACATAAAAAAATAAAACTATAAATTCATAATTCTTTTTAATAATCACCATCTATAGTTAACTTAAATACTATTTCTCCTCTCTTCTCTTTCTACCTCTATTTTTTTTTGCCATCATTTTTTTTGGTCATCAAAATCTATAGTTACCCTAGGTACCATTTCTTCCTTTTCAATCTTTTTATTTTATTTATCATTTTATGATTATTTTTTGATATATAAAACTTTTAAGAGTAAAACTGTAGCCTTCGTACTTAGAGACATAATTTACTTTTATTATATTAATATTTTTTAAATAAAATATATAAATATAGAAAAATAAAAAATGTGAATTGATAACGTACCCGTCAATATGCTAGTTCTAATAATAAAAATGTATGTGAATTGATTATTAAAAAATATAATTAAACTTAAATATTCTGATTATTATAAAAGATTGGGTTCGATTTATTATTTACCAATTCAATATTTTCCAGCTACTACCCAACAAGATGATTATTGGTTCAACTTATATACTTTATTGGATATTATTATAAAAGATTGGGTTCGATTTATTTTGACACTTCTATTTATTATTGTATTTGTAGTTTCTACTACGAGAAGGTTATAAATGGATCGTTTTCAAGTTATTTTGGTGACAACAGTACAACCAAAAGAAGAGTAGACTTCTCTTGATCATAATCTGGGTAAGCATAATTGGTCTGAAATTAGGCCCAACTCCATGGCATGTTCATCGTCACTGTCACTTGTCCACTTATTTGACCACACCGCGAGAATCAAATCAAACCCATCCATCCGTTGACCCAAAAAAAGAAACCCAACCATCCATGAACATTACAATACTTCACGGTACTATCTAAATATTTTTATATAATTATAAATATAATGTAACCTGCATATTCATATTTCGAGTAATGTTATTTGCACCATAAGAATTTATACTTTTTTGCAATGAATTTTGAACTATAACTCAACTTCTTTTCTCTTTTTTTTCATAGTTAAAAATTTGTCACATTAAATATATGAGAAAAGATATAAAATTTAAGTATACAAATGGTAAATTTCTAACTGTAAAGGAAAAGCATAAAGGCTGAATTTTAATAAAAAAATTTCTTGTATAAAAGATATAAAAAGAAGAGTAAATTTTTAATTTAACCTTTTAAAGATTGAATCGATAACACTTTGGTCCTTCAAAGAATATTAACATCAATTTAATCATTAAATAATAGAAGATGACATTATTTTGATCATCTAAAAAAATTGATATTAGTTTAATTATTTAATTATTAAAAAATATTATTAATTTAATTTTTTAATTATATAAAATTAAAATTAATTTAATTTATTAATAATAAAAATTATATCAATTTAGTCATTATTTATATATATAAAAACATTTTTAATTATTTAAATGACTTAAATAATATCTGACTCAATTTTAAAGGATTAATTTCGCCTTAGTAAAGAAGTTTGGAGGACAAGTAACATTACTCTTCTTCAATGTCAAAATGGCATGGGTCATGTTTTGATTGATTTACTTTCTGGTTACCTAAGAATTTCTAGCATCTTGAGGGCAAGAATCTTCTAGCCAGCGTTCTTCTCCATTCTGCAACAATTTCTTCTCAGTTCCCTCCAAAACATCGTAGTTCCAGAACTTGAATCTCTCCCAAATGGGGCCTTTTCCCAGTCTGTCCTGTTTCACCTTCGCAAAATCGAACGACACAAACTCCTTCACCCAACTGGAACAACTCTGTCACCGCTTCTCTGTTGCCCAGCTCCGAGCAGCCACAAACGACTTCAACACAAGTTTAATTGTTGGTAGAGAAGGCCCGAGCGAGGTCTACAAAGTAAACCTCGAAGTCACAGGAGACATTGCAGTAAACGTCGCCATCAAGCGGTTCAAGACCAGAACCCCAGCAGCGGAAATCGAATTCAGGGTCGAAGTCAAAATTCTCTGCCAGCTACGCCACCCAAACGTTGTTCCTCTGATTGGGTTCTGCGAACACAAAAATGACAAGTTCATCGTATATGATTATTTCTCCAAGGGAAGCCTCTACGATTGTTTGCATTCACCAGTACCCGCAACGTTAATCCCCTGTCATGGAAACAGAGGCTCGTGATCTGCATCGGCGTGGCTCGTGGACTACACTACCTTCAATCCGGAACTAAGTTACCCATCATCCACTGTGCGGTGAAATCAAGCAACATTCTCGTGGACGAGAATTTGATGCCTAAAGTGGCAGATTTTGGACTATGCATGAAGGAAAGGCAAGGGGAGTCAGGGCCAAGGGCACCGAGAATTGAGGTGAGGGAGAACTTGGAGCTTGGTTTGGAATATTTGGACCCGGAGTATCGTATCATTGGAAGGCTATCGGAGAAGTCTGATGTGTCTTCTTTTGGTGTGGTCCCGTTGGAGGTTTTGAGCGCAAAGGAAGCGTATTTTCTGACCCCAGATGGCGATTACAAGTTCCTTGCCAATTCGGCCTTCGATGTTGAACGGAAGGGAATTCCAGAGAAGATTGTTGATCCATTGCTCAAGGGGAAAATCGCACCAGAGAATTGGAAAATGTTCACTGAGATCGTTCAGAGATGCCTGGTTTTGCCAAGAGAAGAGAGGCCTACAATGGGTGAAGCAGAGGTCGTGCTTGAGAGTGCATTGCTGTTGCAGAAGAGAGCGGATGCTGTGAAGGAGCGTGATGATCCTGGTGCTCGATATAGCTTGGCCTAGTGCGAGAACTGCAACTAAACGCGTTATTTTTAGAGAACTGAGATAGAAATGACAGTGCCCAGCATTTGCAGCAACACATAATTAAGAAAGGGAAGATTAAGAAAATGACAACAATTATTGTTGTAATATTTCCGAAGTTTCAATTTGTAATGTTACAGGTCTTATGTAGCTCTTCAGTTCCGGTATTCAAGCAAGTGTTACCAGTAGATCACAGTTGTACCTAGTAACCTAGATGCAAATATATTTGGTTTGTATCTGGAGCAAGAGGATACACAATCCACATAAAGCTTCTTTCTCTCTAGCCTCTTGAGATGGCGTTCTCTTAGGCTAGGCTTTAAGACTACGCATGGCAATAAAATTTGGAAAAAGAAACAACTTGGGTTGGCGTGTTGTTAAATAATTTCACTCTAAGTCATGCAAATTTAACAACCGAAATTGAAAATTTTCAGCAGGCGGGTCTAGGACCAAGACTTGGCAAGTAAGGGACAAATTCATACTCTAATCAAACAAAATGATCAAGGAAACAAGCTTCAACCAATATAGAAGAACTCTGCCATCACCTACGAGCAACTTCAAGGAAACCTTGGTAATTGATCGAACCCACTGGACTGGAGAGGCAGGACTTGTTACGTACTATTCTTGCACAACGACCCATTGACCATTATGGTTCCTCCAAGAGCCAATATTTGATAAGGTAAAAGAAAGCAAGTCTTTCGAAAAGAATATAAAACACCAACAGATGCTATTGAGTATGTTACCAAAGCAAAGCAAATAGCACTTTTTACAAAATTTGTAGGAGGGTCTCTGGCTATCAATGGCGATGATCACTAGGTTTTTATTTTCTAGTTTCTTTTATTTGTCACTTTTTTTTTATCTTTTTATTTGAAACACTAGCTCAATATTAATTCACAGTCGAAATACAAAGAGTTGGGGATTGTTGACTTGAACCAAAAAGAAAAAAAAAACAATTGGGCTGAAGTAAAGTAAGAATAGTTGGGCCAACCAATAGCCGACGGTTGTTCAACAGGAGTTCAAATATTATCCAAGAAAGGGTAGCAGCCCAGAAGATTTCTGAAATGTATTTTAACAATTTTGGATGTTTGGAGGAGACTGAAAAAGAAGAAATCAATGGAAAAAAAAAATCAAAACAGAATGATAGATTAAAAAATTAGTTTCCTTCTTTTTGTTTGGATATGTAAAATTGAAGAGTGGGAAGAAAATCATTGAAGCCATATTAATTTGTTTGCTATCCTCTCCTGCTTCAATTGATCCAGAAAATGTTTGACAACCATGTACATACCGCAATCATTGTTCTATATATATTATCTGTTTTTCTTGTCATAGAGAAAACAGAAGGTTTTACAAGTAATTTTATAATATTCAACAATAATAAATTTAATGGTTTATTCATACTTTCTAATTTAGGGTGATCCATTAAAGTTTGCAATAAATTGGAGGATATTATCGGAGACCTTGTGATCTCCATCGAGAAGTTGCAGAAGATTAAAAACATGGTGGAAAAGGTATATATCAGACCGAATACCATATCCTTATATTTCATATCCACCTTCCTTGATCAAATATATTTCGTACTTCAAGTTGACTGCCGTGAGTTATCTTCCTTATCTCTTCGTTTAATTTAATTCTGAAAATTTTGATCAAGAACAAAAGGTTTGATCTTTTTCGTGCCATCCATACCAAAATTTGAAAATTGTTGTCAAGGTTTCATGGAAGTACGTACTTTCAATATTTTTCTTTCTCGTTACAAGTATTTGTTAATTATATTTAACGTGCATTTGAATATATTTATTTTTTTAAAAAAATATTTTTATTTTTATATATTTTTAAGTATGTTTGAATGTAACTTTTAAAAAAATAAAATTTTAAAAAAGTCAATTTACCTTAAGTTAATGTTTCCAAGTTTTCAAAAAAAGTGAAAATAAAAGTAGTTTTTAATATAATTTTATGATAAAAATATTATTTATCTTTTATTAAAAATTACATTTCATATATTATTTTTTTTTATAAAATTTGTTCACATAAATCTCCCTGATTATGTGTAATTTTTAATTATTGTGTCATAATACCTCTAATTAAAACTTAACTTCTATAACTATACCACTTTAAAAAAGTGAAACAGAATAAAATTAACATGTTATCAAGTTTTTGGGTACATAATTAAATATGTTTTAATTACATTACGTTTCTTTTTTCATGACTATATGACCATGGTAAAAAAAATATTTTTGGATATCCTGTTAAGTTATTTTGTTATAAAAAATACTTTTATTCTCTTTTATCTAAATACACTTTAAAATTCTACTATTATTTAAAAATATTTTTAAAATATTATATCTAAATATAAAATTATTTTTTTTAAAAAAAAAGACTCTATTAAAAAAAGATATATAACAAAAATACTTTTTCATAAGTTTATTCAAAGAAACCCTTATTTGATAGATATGTAAATATTTGAATTCTCAACTTGCTTGGTCTCCAAATTTCATTATCAGCGCTAAACCTTGGTTGACAATGTTTGGATATAAACCTTTAGTGTCCTTGAAAAAAAACCTAAGTATCTTCACAAGGTCCATTGAATCTTTAAAAATAAATTTTTTTAAAATTTTTTAAAATAATGTAAATAAATAAGAAACTGCTACATGTATTAATTAATAAGCACAAGTCACGAGATAAAGTTTGAAAAATGTTTATGCATTTTTCTTTTATGTTTTTTTAAAAAATATGAAATTACTTTCATTTTAGAATCCAACTTACTTATTTTTTAACAAAAAATTATTTATAAAAAAATATAAATAAATAAATAAAATATCCCTTTCTTAATAGTATAATAGATAGGAATAACCTCATAAAAAAAAGGAATAAAAAAAAAGAAACACTGTTTGTAAAAAATAAAAATAAAAAAACAAGTCTGGTAGTGGTAGAAGAAGCACCCACGGATAGACGGTGACGGCGGTGGCAAGATGAGCAGCGGCGGGAAGGGCAAGCAGCCGAAGCACCAAAACAAGTATGCGTGGAAACCCAACGCCGGTCGCAAGATCAACGAAACAGTAACCACTCTTCTTTGTTTCTCCAAACTCCTTTGTTTTCGTTCTTGTTCAACTTGATCTTCGTTATTGCAAATTCAATAATAAATATAATAATATCCACAGGAAGTAGGAGGAAGGCTTAGGCCTTTGTCTGAGATCACTGGGGTTTGCCCTCGCTGCAAAGAACAGATCGAATGGAAACGCCGTTATGGCAAGTACAAGCCTCTTGTTGAACCCGCCAAATGGTACGTGCTTTTATTGTTCTTTTTTTTTCCCAATTTTTTCATTAATAATTAGATTATCAGTTAGCATTGATAAATCTGGTTGCCAATTCGATTGTTGAATGTTGCAGTCAGAGATGTTCCAAGCGTGCTGTTCGTCAAGCTTACCATAACTTGTGTTCAGGTTAGTCTCACTTACTCTTAATTTACTCTTTGTAATTTTTTTTGGGTACTTCTCAATCAGCGGAATAAGGAAAAAAGAATGAATTTTTGGAGTGTGGAGGTGGAAAGAGAACAAGGATTCAATTGGTCGGAACTTGGAACACATGTTGTTTGTGAAATGTTTTCTTAGGATAGAAACCCAGATGGAATTAATGAAAATGGACTCTGTTGTGTGTTTTTGTGCATTTACTGATTGGTTTTGATGTTAGTGTAGGTTGTGCCAAGGAGCATGGTGTATGCGCGAAATGTTGTTGCAGTGTGGACCGAATAGTTGGAAGGTGGTCTTTAACATTTGATAAAGGATTCAGTTTCTGTTTTTAACATTAGTTTTGTGCAAAATGATCGTTACTTAGCAACTTAGCATTCCCTTTCCCCAACCCTCAAAGAAGGAAAAGCTGAATTTGTATTGATATCTAATTTTGTTTCTCATAGGGATTCATCAGAAGTAGAGGCCGAGCAAAAGATGCTTGAGGAGGTTTCTTCTTTTTCTTCTGCCCCGCCCCGGTTCTTTTTCCCAAGAAAAAAACCTCTGTTACCTTTATATGCTTTCTGAATGTTAGACTTGTTTAGTTGTTTTTCCTCTGGAAACTCATAATATTTTTTACTTACAGGCCATTAAGAACTCTCGGGAGAGAGACAGGAGAACCCTATTGCGTGCTGTAAGATACTAAAACCAAGGCCATTCCTTTTCTTTAGCTGCATATCCTGCTTCTCTTCTATCCCAAAAATATTCAGTCTAATCACATGACTACACATTTATTTTTTTATGGGACATGAATCACTTATTATATTTGAAAATCAAATCACCAAGTTCTGAGTTTGTTAAATAAATCCTATTACGAAGTTTCTTGTATTACCTGATGTTGATGCATATGCAATTCTCTAATATTGTTGCACATACATCTAAATTATTCTTCTTTCTACTTTTGCCATCAGATGAACAAAGGAAAACCTAAAAGCTCAAGAAATACCCCAACAGATAATAAGGTTGGACAATTATTTCCAAATGCATCCCTGGAAGATTATGCCAAATCGAATAGAGATAATGAGGATCACGATGATGGTGAAATTTGTGATAGTAAAATCGATGATAATGAGGATGAAGTTTGTGATGATGAAAATGATATCAGTGAGAATGAAGATTTTGATGATGATGACGACGACAACGACAATGACAATGAGGAAAAGGTTCCTGATCAAATGAATGCAAAGAATGAATGACTGAGGAGATTTGAGTATGTCAGTTTCTACCAACATTACATCGTACTGATCTCATTGCAGTTGGTTTTTTGACATATCTGCTAGATTTTAGGTGAAAAATATTTCAATTGTTGAATGCAAATTTTGGAAGAGCTGTATCTTTTTTGGTCAATCCGAAAGTAACCAAAACAGGAATCCTACTTCTACTGTCAGTTATACTTTGGAGTTTTTGATGCAGTATGCTCCTATTCGGCTGTGTGTAATTTTTTTTTTTCCAGTGTATTTTATTTTTGAACTATCATTTTTTTAAATAAATTTTTGGTTTTTGGGTGGGAGTCAAAACATGTTTCCTCAAATTAATATCTATATAGATAGCATGATTTTTGTATCAACCACGGGGTCCGAGCATGACCAGCCGTTTATTATCAATTCAATAGCTTCCTTTTCAGCCACATGGTTGTTTCTACTAAACACCTCGCTCAGCTCAACCTTGTGCCCGCTTTATGCGTCATTCAGATGGCTGAGATGAAGAGCGAAAGCATATACTTTTGGTAACTTGGTAGGAGTAAAATTGTACATGGCTTATGGCTCATCAAATCATAATTTTTTTTCGCTTTTCCTTGAACGGAGAAGATTGAGAACTAATAGCATCTTCTGACTTATTGAATGGGATTTATCTCATTTTTCTATCAATTCACCATTATGACTAGGTATGCTAGCTGCGTGGAAATGCCTTGTCAAGCTTAGTAATGACTTGTTCAGTAAGCAAGAATTGTTATGGCATGCTAGTACATGGACACAAGCGTCGCATAAGCTTGAGTGAGATTTTGTAGAAAAATAAAAATTGGTTTATTTACTATTTTATCCTTGCCATTCCCTCTTCGTTCCTGTAAAAATTATAGGCCTCCTTCCCACTTCATTCCTTTGTAATTGGGAGTAGGCTAGTATCATCAGGGTTTCACTTCTGAGGAAATTTTGGCCTGGATCATGATGCATAAACAGAAATGTGCAATAACTTCCACGTTTAAATGGAACACATTACATTTAATGTTTCAAACTTATTCTTCACATGTCCGAGAAATTACTCAAGCTTATTGGGGGAAAATCTGAAATAAGCACACAATTAAAAAAAAAAAAAACCTGCATCTCATTGCAATCTTTTTCCTCCCATGGTATATTATCCATAGCAATGCTAAAAAAGAATACACCTAATCCAATTTAATCATCGAAAAGAATGAAGCTAATAATTTTCTAGTAGGAAAAAGTCCATATCTATGTATCCAAAAGTTGTTTCCTGAATAATCAGTTAGTATAGCCTGACTGCTTAAAGTTTAACCTTGAAGTCAAAACGATTAGGCCCAACAGCAGCTAATCCAGTGCTCAAGGTGTAGGATCATAAGCCATTGTGTGCTTATTCAACATCAAATGGAACTCTAATAGCAAGTAGATTGGACCCAAAACTTGGCTAATCAATCGACAAGAGACCAGGTTGCTGACCAATTGCATCTATTCATCTTTTGCACACAAGCGCTCTGAGTGAAGAAACATTGAAATACTTTTAGGCTGAGCTAAATATTTACATAGAGAAAAAGGTATTATGAAACACGAAGATTCAAAGTGTGCCACATTAAACACAATCCCCAGCCAAAAAACAAGTCTACAATATTAAATAAATAAGAAAATAAAATAAACAACTTTCAAAAAGGAAAACAAAATAAAAATGCATTCCATGGGACAATGAGTCCAGCTTGTGGAAATAAATTGTGTCACTGATAAACAATTTGGCCTCTTTTCTACAAGGTCACCAGTGTTGACATAACAGTCATGCAAAAAACTGAAGAGAACATTCAAGTCAAATAGAATAATGTAAAACAAAGTTTTATTACCGCTTCTAGAGAAAACTAATTATATATAGCTTCTTGTCTGAAACATCCACAAGTGAGATGACTAAAAAGAATAAGGAAGTAATAATTGGAATATCTAGTAAGATAAATTTTAATGGCCATAAGTTTATGTGTTCACTGAATAATTATGAGTAGTGAATCTCCAAAAATGTTAATAAATAAAGACCAAAGGCCTGACTAAATAAAACTAATCAAGAGGAACAGTTTGATCCACAATGTTTTTGTATTCTTTCAACATTTGTGGCTCTAAAAGGCTACTATCCATTGTGAAAATGGTGGGTCACCTCTATGAAAACTTCAGATAATATTTCAGTCATGGTTTCCGGAGAATATAAAAACTATAAATAGCCTTCCGACATCTGGTCCTCATTTTAGTATAATTCTCCGCAAACAGGCTATAGAGATTCAATTATTCCATGTAAAGCTTCTTATTTAAGATTTTGGATTTTGTGACTGATCACAGATTAAAAGCTCATGCGGTTTCAGTGAGAATTTTCCTGTTGAACAAAAACATAAAAACTGTAGTAATAAACAGGATTCATACAAATGACATGTTAGTGGATTCATAGCTTCATACATCTCTTTCTCCCAATATGTGTGTTATGCATAGGTTCAATTCAGAAACAGCAACCCACTTATTTGTGCATTGACGAAGATAATTTCTTATTTAATAATCTGCAATGAATCAACTATCCCAAAAGCTTAAGCTATTAGGAGAAGACACATAAATGATTTTATATCTCTAACATAATCTATTTGGGGTTCTTGCTGAAACTGGGTGTGTTCTTTCAACAAAGAGTATGTTCTCATTAAGCATCCTAAAAGTTTTCTTTTTTTGGCAAAAATGAGGAGGAGAATATTTTATCACACTGTACACTATAAGTAATTCTAAGGGTGTCTTTCTTCCCTTACATTTGTTATGGGATAGGATTGGTGCTGTGCTCATGGTTGTTTCAAGGGAATTACTGTTGCTGATAGGCAAAGAGATTAGGGGTGCACACGGGTCGGTTCGGGCCAGGTTGCAAGCAGAAACAAATCCAAACCGATAACAGAAGCTCGGGTTGGATTGGATCGGTTTTGTAAAAAAAAATTCATTTAACCCGAACCGAACCAAACCGAACAAATTCAGGTTGGTTTGGGTTGAGCCATCGGGTTATCCATTTAAAATCCTTTTCCACTTTTTAACATGAAAAAAAATAAAAAAAATTTAAAAAAATAAAATGATTGAACTGAGAGTGTAGTAGACAAGCACGGCAACATCAGGGGTGAGGTGTGGGGGGTGACCTCATGGAGTGACCGACTAACTAGTGAACCTCCAGTCACCAAAAGCAGTGAAGCACAGCAGCATCAACGATGAAGCGTGGGAGTGACTGACAGAACCACTCATGCACGACAGTCGCACAACTCATTACTCAAGCGACAGAGGTGAGGCGAGGCGTCGAGCAGCACCGCGACGAGCGACGAGGAGTGGAGTTGGATGGTCACTGTCGGCGACTAGGAACGGTAAGACAGTCGCACCACTCAGTACTCAAGTGACAGAGGTGAGGCAAGGCGTCGAGCAGTACCATGGCGAGCGACTAGGAGCGGAGTTGGAGGGTCACTGTCGGCGACTAGGAATAGCAAGGCGGCACAGCAACAGAAGGGAAAATGATTGGCCTTGTGAGTGGGCTGAGGCTGTTGCTGCGGCAAGGGTCGACAGCGCACACACGTAGAAACGAAATTGAAAAAGGGAGGCTGGAGCTTGGAGACCATCAAGTACAAAGGGATTGCAAAAGACAAGTCACCCAAAACGCACAGCATCAAAAGGAATTTGGGAACTCTGGTCGGGTCGGGTTGGGTATTCAGGTAGTCGGGTTTTTTTGAAATCCGACATCCGAACCTAACACTATCGGATTTGTAAGTATTTTACCCGAACTAGCTTGAATACCCGAATCAACTCGAAATTTTGTGATTGGATCGGTTTGAGTTAGTCGGGTTCACGGGTTGACCCCGGACCCTTGATCACCCTAAAAGAGATTGGACAGCTTTGTTGCATTTTCAAGGAAAGTTGGCTGGTTGTTTTCTTTTCCGTTTTGCAGTTAGGAGGATTTCTTTATACTTTCTCTCCTTTCTTTCTGTTAATATATCCATCTCCTAATCAACAGAAGAAAAATTATCAATGTTCCTTTTCTAAATTGCTGTTTAGAAAGCAACGTATGTCTAAGCTCAGCAATGCTTTGAGCATTTCAAAAAGTGAAAAAAGCAAATGTAATTTGATATTCAAAAGGCAGCTTATAGCTGAATTTGACATTTCCATACAGGAGAAATTGTGTCCCCCCGGAGCTAAGCCTAACTCCAAAGGTTCAATTTCACGCATCCAATTGCAACCTCAAGTTCACCATATAAGAAATAGGAGATAATCTAAATATAAGGTTGAATAACTTCCATTTGGTATGCAGATAATTTTAAGATGCAAAAATGTATCAGTGACATTGTATAGCGCTTAATTAAAAGAACAATAAAATGTTATCGGCAGAGTAAATCCACATGTATACAATTGAGAATTAAAATGATGACACTATATGTCAAGAAATAACTAACATAATCAATGATTATTGGACCTAAATTTAAGTTCAATAGTTATTTCAAGATTTGAATATACCAAACCAGAATAAGCGAACAAGATTATAAACACACAAACACAAGTGCGCATACACACATAAAACGAATGTAAATCAGAGAGAAAGAGTTCTTACTCAGATATTCATAAGCCAGTATCATTGAAGTACCCCATGCTGACATGCTGAAAAATCTTGGACCTAACCCTCTATACAGACCTTTCCAACCATCCTCATTGATTAAGTCTTTAACAACTTGTTTTACAGAGCTCCTCTTTTCATGTCCCATCACCTGGAGTGCAGAATTATTGAGTCAGAAAAATTAAGTAGGCAGTGACAGGCTAAATAAAGATAATTGAGCAATTAAAATGCAATTTCATATTCATGTAATGCTCTTCCAATTCTTCCCCTTTTAGTATTCTTTTTGAGAATGAGAAGAACTTCTACCATCACCAAAATTGCTCAATGAAATAATTCTGTATATATACTGCAGCAACACATGTATTACTACTATCTCTGCATCCATCAACTCCACAGCCGACAGTCTGAATTACAGCAAGAACTTGCAGATAATGGAAAGAGAGAGGATAGGAGAGGAGAGAAGATTCATCTACAGGGCTATACAAAAAGAAAAACATTTCATCCAGTGCAGTAGGACCAACAAAGAAAATGTCAGAGAAATTAATTTCCAAAACACAAGACAGACACCTAAAGCAAGGATTAGTGCACGAAGTCATGGAGATGTAACAAAAAACTTTCCTAAAACAACATGTTTGCACCAAGAGTTGACTTTGAATCCATACCTTTTTACCTTGGCATTGGACATACTTACTAGGTACATCCAAGAAACAATGTCTCAAAGCATGCTTTTTGCAAATGATGCAGTCCTAGTTGATGAGTCGATAGAAGTAAATTCTAAACTTGAGTAATGGATAGAAGCTTTGGAATCAAAGAATCTTTGGTTAAGTAGGAGTAAGACGGAGTATACAGAATGCAGGTTTAGTATGACATGAGTTAGCAATGTTTTAGAGGTAAAATTGAGGATCACATCATACAACATGTTGCAATGTTTAAGTATCCTCTATCCATCTTACAATAATGGGGAGATTAATAGGGACGTCACACATAGAATTCAAGCTGGGTGGAAGAATCATAAATGGAGAAATGCTTCAGGCATAATTTGTGATCGTTGAGCCTATCAAACTCAAAGAAAAATTTTAGCAGACAACCATAAGACCAGCAATGCTCTATGGTATTGATTAGTGAATATTGGGCAATGAAATGCCAACAAGATGACAGGAACCTGGTATTTGATTAAGAAAAACAATGGGAATAATTCCCAATTACAGAAACAGACTCACAGCAGTAAACTGTCCCTCACTCACAGCCAACAGAAAGCTAATGGATAACACTCAAAAACAGAAAAAGAAGAAGAAGAAAAGATAGCACAGGCCATTTGAGAGACCTGCAACCTCCCTACCCAAAAAGGGTCCCAAAACCTTACTCACTAATTGCCTGCTTTTCCCCTCTCTCCCTCTCTGCTTTTAATAATTTTCCTCTAACAGAATTCACCCCCTCACCCCTCCCTGCCACGTGTGAATTCTATTATTCCCATAGTGGATAATTCTATTATGGCCCGTACTGCCCACGTGATGGTCTGGTGCCTTCTTATGGCCCTTACTCTTCCTGCATGCCTATCACAAGAGCAAAAAAAATAAGTGTAGTGGAGATAAGAATGTTTAAGTGGATGAATGAACATACAAGAAAATATAAGATTAGAAATTAATGTATCCAAAAGAAAGTTGTTGTTGAACCTATTGAGAAGATGATGAAGACTCGCCTAAAATGGTTTGGTCATGTGAGAAGAAGAGCAATAGAGAGTAGAGACTCCAGTAAGAAACATGGATCAAATAGAATGTTTAGGACATGGAGGATGATTTGACCTGATACCTTGTTGAAACAAAGAGTGTTTGAGAGAAATTGTGTGTATTAGATACAAACCACTAACACCTATTTACTACTAATCTAGGTCAAGTACTATTGTAGTACAACTAGTAAAATCCCAGCCTAATAAGACTACTAACATCATAAGACTCCTAAAACACTAATAGTCCTAATATTCTAACAAGAAACAACAACCAAAGAAAAAAAAGAAGACATAAACAAATACAAAATTTAGCATCCACACTACGGTGATGACCACAGAGAACAATGAACTTAAAAAAGAGAAAGAAACATTGTCAACATGGTTATGAATACCTGTAACCGCGTCTTGATAGTATCCAATGGGGTTTGTAATGCAGGATGCAGTTGCACCAGCAATAATCCCTCCAGCAGCCTGAACCAACATAATCTTCTGCATACTAGGGGTGCCTTCCTCATATTTGGCACCATGTCCCAAGAATCTGCCAATGCAACCAGTTGCTAATTCTCTTCAATATTAGACTGTTCACTTAATAATGCATAAATAAAATATTGGTATGCACATGATGTACTAAAAGTTTATTACCCTATTAGTGATAGAATCCACCATTCCAAAAAGACTTTAAAAAATCCATGCTTACTGCAAAATTAGCATATCCTGGCTACAACAACACACATTTCAACCAGCACAATTCAATCCTTGAGACTGAATCCATTACATTGATCTGACCAAGTTAACATTAAACTTTAAGGACATTTATCAGATCTGAGCAATGCACTCTGCTAGTGCTTTTGCAGTTTTGCAATGTCCTTGGAACGTAACAAATGTCCACAACTCTAACTTAGATGGAAGACATATAAGCTAAGTTATATATATATATATTTATATAATGAAGATTTATTGATTAATGGACTACAAAAATATATGGGCTCTTTCAACACTCATACTACTCATGACATAATAGGCTAATGGCACTGGTTCAAATTTCAATAGATGAATCTCTAGGGGTATTTTTATTTTCCTGCTATTTGATAATTGATACAATATATAAAGGAAAAGGTAATACAATAATGTAACATTAAGATTAAGAACATGCATTGCCATGTCTCACCTCCATAAAAAGCGTTGGCTTGAACCATAACTTGCCCACCATACAGCACTGGATGGTGAATAAGTCATAACAGATAGACCAAACCCTCTATATAATCCCCAAATGCCATCAGACCTTAAAACCTTGCGAGCAACATCCAGACCCCCACTATACTGGGCATAGCCTGAGTATCCTTGCACCATCAACTTTTGGCTAACCTGAATATCATTCAATGTAAAGAAAATTAGCATATTAGAATTATCCCCATTTTGATAAAAGAAAAACATTTTATCAACAAGAAAAGAAATGAGCACAAATGAACAAGAAATAAAAAGGTAAAACAAAAAATAAACACATAAATAAAAAATTACTTTCCTTATTAATCTGAGTATCTGTCATTAGCACCCCTTAAAAGAAGCATAAGTGGAGCACCATAACAAAGACAAAATAAACTGAAAAGTGAAAACACATAAATTGCTATCTGTGAACTCTTTGATCATTCTCCAATAGAACACACTGTTAGTCTGCAAACAAAGCACATTACTGCAAAACCTTTCTTTCTTCATCCTTCAAGATTTTCTGATAGTTGAGTATTATAGAACTATCCATTGCATTTTAATTATTTGTCCTAACCATAAAAAATAGAAGTATTAACCATCAAGGTAGAGTTTGACACAAAAATAAGAGTACAAAATAGTGTTTAAAGTAAACACTTAATAGTACTTTTAAAATCATAAGCAAAAATGAGTACAATAAAGTGATAAACACTTTCGAAGCTAGAATCAAATTGAATTGCAATAGACAAGTGATAGAACAACAGTGAATATATTCCGAGTAACAATACTTGTCATAGTGAAAAGTAAACATAATAGATTGTTGAGCTGTCTAAATAACTTGTTTAACAGCAGATGTATTATTAATGTACCAACATATCCAAGTGTAAATGTATGGGCATCAGTGAGTTCAAAAGAATATAGATTCAAGTTCAAGGATAAAAAGGCGTGCAGTCATGATCAGGTTACATGATTTAGATTATCATACCACATCAACTGGAACAAACACAGCTTGAGAAAAAAGTGATGACGTCAAGCCTGCAACTCCATTTGCTATAGCAGCCTGGGTAGTTTCTGATAGTCTAAATGGCTCAAGCATCCTGAAGGCAGCCACCTTTGTGGTCTCTAAAGCAGTGAGGAATACAATTCTGGCAGGAATTGCACCAGTGATAACTGTGCCAAACCCTCTATACAAACCAGGGATGCCATCTGTTCTAAGTAATCCTTTCACAACAGAAAATGCATTTCTCTCTATAGCATCCTTTGAAGCAACTTGCAGCCTAGTTTTCACTACAGATACTGGGTAGAGTGCCACGGTAACACCTGTAAAGAGTCCAGCTCCTACGACATAGAACTTTTCCTTATCTAGCCTACAGAATTGAGTGAACTTAATAAGGATAGAGCTTGTAGATGATAAGTTCATTATAGTACCATGAGCTCAAAGAAGTCATCAGTCATGATATCCGTATAATAAATTAATCACAAACCAATGCAAGATGGCCTCAATCTTCATGAAGAACTAGCATTTACAGATGGAAGATTGAAAAAATAAGAATTTACAAAAAAAAGGGCATCTAAAATCATAGAAAAAAGTTCTTCTTATAGTTCTCAGCAGGAAAATGCAAGCAATAATACAAGCAACAGGATGCAACCTTGAATGTTGAATCTCAAGAATTCAATGATATCTTCTTTTTGAGTAAAATCAACAATATGAAGATATAGGCTTGCAGTGAAGGAAAGAATCCAACATAATGACTTCCCATATGCACAAACGCCAGCTTGTAAGCATTATCAAACAGTTTTCAACAGTTCTTATTACATTTCCTATAAAATGGGGGAAAAGTAGATGCTTTTTATTTTTCTTCCCTTTCTTTTGTAGAAAATTAGCTTCCTCTTAAATTGATTTCGTTTGCTTCTCAATATACAAACAAACTACAAGCCATTCTCCTACCCCGATTTTCTTTTTTAAAAAAAAAAACAGAGACATGTGCTTTAGATAGTAGTTCACGAAACTAAAGCAACAGTCATCTATAGAATAGTTACAATCGCATTAAAAAAGAAAACTTTAGGGGCCATGGTGAAATACTTTAGACGTGTTTCGAATGATGGATAGGTCGAAATGCACCGTACATTAACCAAACCAACCAATAGTACCCACGTTCATTGGTTCGAATTTAATTAAGAGAAAAAAAAAACCTAAATCCCAAAGGAAAAACAACGAAAATGGCACTGAAGGAACAGCGCAAATTGCAGAAGAACGATAAAGCGAGCATACTTGTCCCAGTTAATCTCGGTCTGACCGAAGGAGCGGGGTCGAGAGTCGGATGCGGCCATTGGAGTCTTGAAATTCAGCAGAAAAGTGAAGAGATCATCGCTAGCTTGTTGCCGATTTCGAATATCCAAAATCGAAGACCAAGAGGAGGACCTTTTGGCTTTGGGAATGTGCCAAAAACTCTTCTAACTTCTTGGAGCCCAAACGATCTGTCTGGACTCTGAAGTGAACTGAAATAGCCAAAGAAAAAGGAATAATTTATTATAATAGGAACGAAGGATATAAGGGAAGAAATTCAAAATCAATGATAGGTGAAAAATTGATAGTGAAATTTTTTTTTTTTTATCTTTAAGGAAATGTTAAACCATAGTTATCTCTTTGTATTTGCAAATCATTTTCCCCTTTTCTCCCTATATGACATGACACCCCCCAATTCATATTTTCAGGTTTCACCCATGTCTTCTGTTGTGTTGGTTAGTGTGATGACGTTTCACAAAGTAGGTGTAAAACTGTGATTTAGCTTAATCCATATTACAAACTAATTAATGAGGACAAAGTCAATGGTTCAACTTGTCAAGATAATGTAGCCTAAAACTCTGATTTCTTAAGATTGATTAAAAAGAGATCTTGTCATGATAGACTCACGGGGCCACTGGAACCAGAACAAGTGAGCAGGTTGAGAAAAATTGACTAGCCGTAGCTCATAAACTTATTTTACATCACAACACTGCTTCCTCAACGTATGGGAGTAACTCCATGCAGCTAAACGGGCCCCCTTTAAAGACTCAAGGATGTAACGAGACACTCAATCAACCAACACAAGTTCCTCGATCCGTGCTCTCCATCCGTGAAAATAGGAGCTAGCTTAGCATATTTATTTAAATTCAAAATCAATTGTAACATTTGTATTTTCCCCCTCTGTTTTCAGCAGCACCGCTGCTATATATATATTTCATATTTGTAACAATTTACTCAATTAATACAAATTCATTCGCTCCAGCTGTGTGCAACTCTATAAAGGACATCAAGAACTTCATACTGAACTTAAGCTCTTAAGCACACACTTCATGCAGTCGGTAAGTTATCTGCTCCTAGTCATAGTTTATAATATTCTGCAGTAAGGCCCTTGACCACGAATAGCCTGCCATTTATTTGACATGTAATTTGAATTATTCATAATTACACCTTACTCACAAAATATCTGGGAAAAGTAGAAACCACACGAATGAGTCATGACACATCTGTATACTTTGAAAAATAGACACACAAATTCTGAGCATCGACCAAACTCTTCAAATCTGACTTCGGCCTACACCTTGCTCCGAGATCTCAGAGGAAACAGTCCCAGACGTCATCAATTAATCAGTTTCCTTATAACCATACTTGTGCTCTTCCCCGCTCGTCATGCTCCCTCCACTAGGACCATTTCTCTCGTTGAAATCAGAAACTTGTGCCACACTCGTCGTACAACTAAACATGTCATCACCATTGACTTCCCCTATCGCATCAACCACTTCCATTAATCCACCAGTAATAGTGTGGTCACCCTGCTCAGCACTCTCTTGAAGCTGCAGTGCAAACTCCAGAATCCAAACGACGTCGTTCATGGAGAGTCGTTGCTTCCCATCAGCAAGCAAACAGCTCGCAGCAATCTCACCAAACTTGCTCAAGCACTCGGGTGCAATCTCACCCTTCAAGGCCGGGTCCACAATCTGAGCCAGAGTTCCAGTGTCCCCCCAGCAATGCGGGCCCCAATCAGCGAGCGACACCGGTTTCTTCTCCTCCGTGCTTATCAAAGGCGGCCTCGCACACAATACCTCAAGCAACATCACCCCAAAGGAGTACACGTCAGACTTCTCCGTCAAACGCTGCCGGGTCCAGACACCTAACTCTGTCCTTCACCACATTGCAGACATGGGTCTTGGATATGCCCGTAGGCCCAATTCTGGATAACCCGAAGTCCGAAAGCTTGGCCACCCATTTCTCGTCCAACAAGATGTTGGTCGTCTTCACGTCTCGGTGAATGATGCTGTGCGTCGCGCTTGTATGGAGGTAATGCAGCCCGCGTGCTGCTTCTATGCAAATCTGCAACCGTTGCTTCCACGACAGGGAAGGGTTATGGGTGTTGTAGAGATGGACTCGGAGGGTGCCGCGAGCCACGAAATCATAGACCAGGATCATCTCGTTCTCTCGTTGCAGTACCCAATCAGGGACACCAGATGGAGATGGCGCAGTTGCGAGAGCATCTCAATCTCAGTCATGAAGTCGTGGGCCCCTTGTTGCGAACCCGGTTTCAGCCGTTTGATGGCTACTGGTGTAATGCCACCGTCGATGTAGCCTTTGTACACGTGACCAAAACCTCCCACGCCGATGATGAATAGATCGTCAAAGTTATTGGTGGCGGCTCTGATCTCAACGATCGAAGAGTGACGACAAAGATCGGATGGCCGCGATGAGCTTAGAGTGTTGGTTGACTTGGACGTGGAAAATGGACTCCACTTCGAAGCACCGACGCTAGTGGTAGACTTGGAATCCTTTACGTTCGTTCGTCTCAGAACGAAGAAAGCGACAATGGAGAGCAAAACGACGCCCGAGACCACGCCAGCGACGACGCCGATTATGGCCGCACCACTACTGCCGCTCTTGCTTGATTTCCGGCGAGATTATTACTCGCTGGGTCGCTGATTTTGAAGACTTCGAGCCCGTTCAAGAATGCATCGCTGTAAGCAGTAGCGCTATCTGGGAGAGGATGCATTTTGAGTGAAAGATTTGCCTTTTTCTGATTCCCTTGGGACTAATACAGCGTAATCTCTGTGTACAGCAACACCCTTTTCCTGGCTCCATGTTAGAACATCCGCACGGTCCTCGGCCAACTGTTCCGCTATGTAGATGTAGAACGCTCTGTCATCATGCGCGGTAATGTTTGGGTCAGGCTCGCAAAAATGAAGCCTAAGCATGTAGTAGAAGCCAGAATCAACCGGAAATTCCCAAGTTAAATTGAAACTCTTATTGAGTGTGGCATTCATGCCCATAGACCGTGCTGTTCTGTAGATGTCCTTGGGTGCTATATAATCAGGTGTCACACTGACACTCATCGTGCCCAATAAATCACCAGGTAGTGCACTTGGCGTCGTTACATAATCGGCATCGCCTTCCCAGCGCCTGAGCAGGCCCGTGTCATCCTGGGGCGTGATAGATTTCCCCCTACGTTAAGCCTGTACTGTGTCTCGAGGGCAGTGTTGCTACCAATAGCGTAGTGGATGCTGCTATAACCCACCATTTCGAATTCTTGACCGAAGGTTTCAGTGTAATAGAGTTCAGTGGGCATGGATACGTCCTCGATTCCATTGACAAAAGCGTAGGAATTTGGGTGAATTGTGCTTGGAGTGAAGGTTAAGTTGAGCCTTTGACCATCATCCACGTTGATGATGTATTCTCTGAAGATGGTACCCGTGGGGTCAGCACTATCATCGGCAGTGAGTGAAGCATTGAAATCCTTAAGGAGGGTGAATCCACCACATTTGACTGTGAACAAGGCATTAGGGCGATCGAAGCGAGGGTACGAAGCAGAGTAGAAGAAAAGGCGCACGAATTTTGGGCCTGCAGTGACAGGGAAGGAATAGGTGAATTCGGAGTTAAGACAGACGAGCTGTGGTGTATGGAGCCTGGTTAGTTAAAGAAGATTGCGTGGTTGCTTGAGCAGTCACGGTTTGCTTGTCTTCAAGAGATAAGAGTTTTGAGTTGATGTCTACTGTCCATGTCCTATCACCGTGGGAAGAGTCGCCAATGGAGCCACAGCTGATGCTCAGAAGATAACTGGGTTGGAAGCAACAGCGAGTATGGAAAGGTAAACGAGAGAGGTAGAGGATGGTCCCTATTGCGGAGGTGCTACTAATCAAGCTCATCTTTGATGATGAAGGATACAGAGTGTTCGATGAAGAGAAACTGGGCAGAACACTACAACTCAGTACGGACAAATATCAAAGACTGACGGTAGTCATAGCTAGCTTGACCCGTGCTCGTTTGTGGGAGTAACTAGTTGCTAAGAAGCCAAGAAGAAGCATCGTTCAAATTATAGGCAAAAAATAGTATTGCGTTTCCCTTACGATTCTTGTGCTTTACATCCTTATCACGTACAGTAAGTGTATTTGTTATATAAAGTGTGTTTTAATTAGAATATTTTATGATTAAAATAATTTATAATTAAAATTTTATTTAAAAAAATTTTAAAAAATAATTTTTTTTAAAAAAAGTTTTTTTAATATATAAAATTATAATTTTATACAATAAAAATAGAATAAAAATATAATATAATATAATATAATAAAATAATCATTCTAAATTTATAATTTAATAATTTTTGAATTAATATATAAAAATAATATAAAATAAAATTAAAAATAATTAAAATAACGTGAATATCCTCCTTAAGAAAAAAAAAATTTATAAATTTTTTATGTATCTCTTTTTTAATAATAATGTTTAAGTTTTTTTTATAACTTAATAACAAAAAATATTGTTACTTAAAAAAATATTTTTTTATTTATGAAAAAAAATTAAAATATGTATATTGTTATTTTAAATGAATATATAATAGAATTATTAAATTTTTAATTATTTTATTTCTTATTTAAATTTTTGATAAGTGATGTTAGTCTCTATTTTTCTATAAAATAAGTATATTAAATTTAACAAAAATAATTATTATTATTATTTTATAAAATTAATAAAAATACGTTAAAATAAGAATGATTAAGGCTCATTTTTATATAACTTATAATCTTAATCTCACATCCTTTAAGGGAATGAACTAATAAAGTTCACCATGAATGCAAATATACAGTAACACAACGTAACTCTATTTGTCAATGTTGCTATGGAGACATTTAGTCTGTTTGTTTTAAATGCTTTTGTGCCTTGTGAATGAGTGTTAATAAAAAAGCCTAATATTCTTAATGTCACAAAAAGCGCTTCAAGAATTAAAAAAAAGCATTTAAAAACCAGCGTTTGGCATCTCTAACAGCAAAACAATCAAGCTGATTGCTGTTAAGTAAGAGTTACGAGGCAGTTAGTGACTTTATTAGATCAAACTTATGTGTTGAATGGACCTGTTCTGTGGAGGAAGGTCTGAATCTTGCTACTGCCAGCCCCACCTATGTCATCATATTTTTACTTGACTTTATTTTTAAAAAATAAAAAAAATCATTAAAAAGATAAATAATTTAATTTATGTATATTTAAATTAGTTTATTTCATAATTAAAATAATTTATAATCAAAATTTTATTAAAAAATTTTAAAAAAATTATTTTTTAAAAATATTAATCAAAATTAAATATGTACTATACATATAAAAGCAACAGGAGAGAGCTCTCTCTTGATCTTGAAATCATTCTGTGAAGAAAATTGAAATATTTATTTCTTCTTTTATTGTTCATTTTTTACATTCACTCGACATTTTTTAAATTAATTTATAATTATAATATTTTTTGTTTGCCAAAAAAATTGAAAATAGACTGAACTTATATGAAAATTATGCTATTCATATACTGTAAATATATTATTTATAATAAATTTTTGTGCTACTTGACGTCATTGAAAGTAAGTCGGACGTATCATGTTTGATTATTATTTTTTTACCCTAAAGATAAACACCTGATTCAATGATAAGGATGTAGAAAAAAACGAGATAGTATCATGTTTGACTATATATTTAGACATTATGTTTATTATTTAATTACTATACAAAATCTCATTTAGCTTTTTGGAAATTTGGCACACAAACTCATGGTGTCGAACTTTTTAGCTTTTTTGTTATAAAAGATTTAGAATAAATTACTCTAATTATTTATTTATTTATAAATATTTTTTTATTTTTAAAATTTATATAAACTTATCTTATGAAAGGAAGTATGTGTAGTATATTTTTAAAATATAAAAGAAATTTATGTAAGTAATTAAGGAGTATGTATAGATATTTTAAAATATTTAAAAAGATATATGTAGGTTTTAAAAATAAAAAAATATGTAAATAGATGAAAAGTTAGAGTAATTTAATAAAAAACTTAAGTCTAAGAAGGGATACGTTAGATTTTAGGTAAAATGCTTGTGTGAGTGCAATTTTAAAATTAAACAATTTTTAAAATAAATTTCGTGTAATTTGAGTTATGATTCTTAAAGTTATTGCCTCACCTTTAAATTTAAACAATTAATTTTGTGTTGATATGAACTTTAATTAAATTGTATATTGTTAAACTTGTATTTAATTAATATTTTATTTTGGGATTATATGATTAATTAGTTCACTGTGCTTTAATTACTCTATATTAATAAAAAAGTTAACAAATAATTTTTCTTAAGAATAAAAGTACAATATTTTAGTAAATAATTTAAAAAGAATAATGCAGAATGTCACGAAAAAATTTGGTGAAAGTTGGTACTAATAGTTGGCATGAGTTGATTCAATGGTTTTTCTTTGTTTTTTATTTTTGTTTATTATTTTTTAGCTGAAAAACAACTGAAAATTGCACATCTTTCGTAAATAAATTCATGAAATTTTTTTTGTGATATATATCACTGCACATTGTCAAAATTAAATGTAAGAGTTACAGTTAAAAAGAATGATGATCCACGTACTTGACACTGAATGAGTAGTGTGGGATAATAGCCCTTCTCTCAAATGACCAGATTCTTCACCAAATTCACATCATGGTTCAAGCTTGTGTTTCTTTCCTTGGAGCTTTAATTTGAGGGTAAACTGCAGGGCATGGTGATGTGGATGGGAATCTATTTATACTAACTTATCAAGTATAAGTCTTAGGTATTTATATTATTTAATAATTTTTATAAAATATAAATTTAATTAATTGAATTATATAATTTTATCTCAATAATTATGTATATTAAATTTTAAATAAATTTAATATTCATAAGTATGAAATATAATAGTTAATATTTATTTATATTTTAAAAAAATATTATATATTAAAATAAAATAATATGATAAAATATTAATAAATTTTTAAATTATATGAAAATTTATAAATTTAATTTATAAAAATTTTTAATTCAACTATTAAATTAATAAAATTTAATATTTATAAAAAAAAAATTAAACGATATAAATATACCTGAACTCATACCGGGGGTAAGCGGAGTCAAGTAATCTGTAAGAAAACTTTATGTAGGCCAATCCCACGAGCTATAATTCATAGACTTCTTTGAACATATTTTGACCAACCAGAAGTTGATGCGTGTACTTCGGAGCATAAAAGGTCAATTCTTATAATTTTTTTAAATAAATAAAATAAAATGAACTGGTTCATCACTGTCCGCCTCCGATTCCACCGCATGCCAAGGATTGCTTTCGCAAGCTACACGCTTTTAGGAGGTTTCATTTATTAACCCACTATTTTATCAATTTGGTTCTAAGATTTTCAAATTCAGAAACAGAAGGTGACAAAATGATAAACTACATCCCAAGTCATATGTATTCTCATAAATATTATTTTTAAAGAAATAATGCACATTATTTATTTTTATCTTTTTTTGCAGATAATTTTTATTCTTAATTTGATGCAAACAAAATTTTTTCTAAGATTATATCATAACATTTGTTAATATACCAAAAGAAATATTTATACTATAAAGTGGAGGTCACCTTTTTATTTTTATCAACGATATAATGTACCAGAAAACAATTTTTTTCTTCATACAACTAATCATATGCCACTTTTATCATAATTTTTGCTTGCTAAAATCTACAACCGGTACCATCTCTGTCTTTTTTTTTTTTTCAGGTTTTGTGTTGCTAAGAAAAAGCAGAAATAATTTCTTTTCGTTTAACAATCTTATTATGGCCAAACAATCAACATACTGTTGTCATAATATGATTGTTTTTGGTTTTTGTTTGATAATTTTGCAAAATTGTGGATGAGTTTATTATCATGGCAAAGTTGCAAGTAAAAACACTTTATTCAACAAAACTACAAACTCGGGCTGAATTTTCTGGAAGCTAGTTTGCTTACTCAGTGGAATTTACCGTGGTCTTGGGTGACTGGGGAAGTACTTTGTAATCTTACCACATTTTCTTAATCTGACAAGCCCACTGGGACCAACAAAACAGTCAGCTTCCGCCGCGTATTTTCCACTCTCTCTCTCTGTCTTCCCCACTTCCTCTTTATTTCCTTCTGTTCTCGAGGGTGTGTCTTTCTCCCCCATGTTCTCTTTTTTCTTGTCCGTCTTCTCTGTCTCAGATCTTTAACTGATCAGACAGGAACCTAGAGCACCAGAATCCGACATTCCTGTTAGAGCAAGAAAATGGTCTTCTGTTTGATGCCCATTATCCGGTCCTTCTTCCCCACAACATGCCCTTGCATTTTGTTTTTGTTCCTTCTGTCTTGCACTTGCTTCACTTCAACAGGTTCGTGCATTCTTGTTGATTTTTTTCATCAAAGTTTTGGAATTTTGATTGGTTCTGTGTTTGTGTTTCGTGGATTGTCCATTTTTTTCATTGGCCACAAAATCGTTTTCCATTTTTGTTAGTCTTCATTTCTTGGTGCGTGGACTTTACGGTCTGGTGATTTGGAATGAATTTTTGAGATTGATGGCAAGCTTTGTTCTTTGAATTTGATCAATAAAGTGGGTTTTTCTCCAAATGTGGAAAATTTGGTTCCTTTATTAGCTTTTGGTGTGGCGGCTTCTCCTGTTGATGCCAATGGTTTTAGTAGAAAATATGGCGTTTAGCTTCCTTTGTTTATTCTTTCTTGCTCTAAATATTTATTAAAGGAACAATGAAATTGATGTTCTGATTATCTTATGATAAAATGCTTGGATGATAATCGATTTAGCATTTGAATTTTCGTATAGTCAAATGAAAAGTGAGATATGCTTTTCTGTTTTTTTTTTTTTTTTTTTGTTGCTAGGAATATGTTTTAAGTTGGAATTATGATATCTTACCCGAGATTTGTGCTTAAGAACTCATACAATTAGGGACATGATGAATGGATTGTTACCTATAGTGATCAGTTATGGCTATAAATTGAATAATTCACGTATAAAGGTCCTTACACTGTTAGATTCTAGATATCTTCCAATTGTTTATCATTAGTACAGGATGTGATTATATACATATCGAAGGAGGTTATCAGATATCTTGGATGTAAAGGATGGAGTCATCCTCTAGGAATTGTATATGTGTGATAAAATTTCATAAACCAGCTATTGACTTGAAGAATATGTTTGCTTCCTTTGTTCATTTCTATTGCACTTTCCATTTATATCACCGTTGTCATTGATGTTTAATGTGGAGTATGTTATAGGAAAATTTGAAGTTTCAATATTTACTTTGTTTTTATTATCCCCTTTCCTTTCCTTTCCTTTCAATTAAATTCCACTTAAATTACTTGAATTTGTGGTTGGCTGTTTATTTTTCAGAAGCTTATGATCCACTTGACCCAAATGGAAATATCACAATCAAATGGGATATTATAAGCTGGACATCTGATGGTTATGTTGTAAGTACATTCTTTTTACAATATCACCTATTAATATTAGAAGCAGATAATCTGTTGTACAATCAGACATGGTGTTCAAATGTTTTGGGCTCTTCTTCTCTCTACTAGTTGGGCACATCTTTTGTAATGGATCTGCATGTTCGCGCCAGTTGCATCTCATACGTGATATATCAGTTTTTTACTTGGATAATATAACTTGCCAAAATGGTTGAAAAACATAATTATTAGAGTTCCAATTAGAAATATGACAGGGTTTGAATTTCAGATCACACTTCTGACTCTGAGCCACTTTTAAATAATTTTCAAGTGTGTATTTACTATTTAAGTTGTAAAATTATTGAATAAACTCAACTATATAAATAATTTTATTTATATTAGTGGCTAGAGCCTTGTAGAATGGATTGAGTTTATTGTTGTATCATTAGTTTATATAGAATAGATGTCTAAGAAACAATGGAATGGATAGGCTGTTGTTACAATGAACAACTTCCAACAATATCGTCATATCTCAGCACCCGGGTGGTCACTAGGATGGACATGGGCAAAGAAGGAGGTAATATGGAGCATGATGGGAGGGCAGACCACTGAACAAGGCGATTGTTCAAAATTTAAGGGAAACATTCCACATTGCTGCAAAAAGGACCCGACAGTCGTAGATGCACTCCCTGGAACACCTTACAATCAGCAAATTGCAAATTGCTGCAAAGGTGGGGTACTCAGCTCATGGGCACAGGATTCAACCAATGCAGTTGGAGCATTTCAAGTCAGTGTGGGTAGAGCTGGAACCACTAACAGAACAGTAAAAGTGCCAAAAAACTTCACCTTGAAAGCACCAGGACCAGGTTATACTTGTGGGCCAGCAAAAATTGTGAAACCCACTCAATTCATACAACCAGACAAAAGGAGAGTGACCCAAGCACTTAGTAAGTCAATGGACTTTTGTGTTCATTTTTACAGCTGTCAATGTTAATTTCAGTCCCCTGGCTCCTTTCAACCCATCCTCTTACTTCAACCAAATGTCTTCCATTAATTGTAACTTTTATTGGATCAAAATTTGACACTCTTGTAATTAATTCTATGATTGAATTTATAACTGATCTGAGTTAACTGTTGTTATAAGTTCCTATCAGCGAGATCCAGCAATTTCCTTTGACCTTTTACGTTACTCTGATTTATTGCAGTGACATGGAATGTGACATGCACATATTCACAATTTCTAGCTCAGAAAACTCCCACCTGCTGCGTTTCCCTCTCATCTTTCTATAATGATACTATTGTACCCTGCCCAACATGTGCATGTGGCTGCCAGAGCAACTCATCTCGTCCAGGGAGCTGTGTAGAGTAGGTCTTTTTTTTTAATCATTCAGGGCATTATGACTTCCTTCTAAAAAGAAATGGAGATTATAACTCATATATGTCTTTTTCTGTGTGGTTACAGTGCAGATTCGCCATATTTGGCATCAGTTGTTTCCACCTCTGAAAAGAATAGTTATACACCTTTGGTTCGATGCACTAGTCATATGTGCCCAATCCGGGTGCACTGGCACGTTAAGCTAAACTACAAGGAGTACTGGCGTGTGAAGGTCACTATTACTAATTTCAATTACAAGATGAATTATTCTGAGTGGAACTTGGTTGTTCAACACCCAAACTTTGACAATCTGACCCAACTTTTCAGTTTCAACTACAAGTCACTGACTCCTTATGGGGCAATAAGTAAGTTGATCCTCACTTGTTTGTTCAAGGACTTGCTATCTTTCAGACATAAACTACTGATGCACTGTTTTGGGTTGTCATATTTCTAGAGTAGTAAATTTCCTTATGATATTCTGAATTTTCTGGTCCTAATCGCTGTATGTGCAACAAATGTTTCTTATTTTCTTCATCATAAAGCATCAGAACTTCTTATTTCGTATTTTTGTAAATTACGGTTACAGAAGTTATTGATACCAGTTGCTTTTAACAGATGATACAGCAATGCTTTGGGGAATTAAGTTCTACAATGATTTGCTCATGCAAGCTGGCCCTCTTGGTAATGTACAGTCAGAGCTACTTTTCCGAAAGGATAAATCAACTTTTACTTTTGATAAGGGTTGGGCCTTTCCTCGGAGGATCTATTTTAATGGTGACAACTGTGTGATGCCACCACCCGATGCTTATCCGTGGTTACCTAATACTGGTTCCCGGCAAGAGGTTTCTCTGCTTGCTTTGATGATGGCTTCCTTGGTAGCCTTGGTATTTTATGCATATGCTTAAAGTTCCTATCCATGTTGCACTCAACTTTGTCATCGAAAAGTTTTCATTCACGCCAGTTTTGACTCAAATTTGGGATGTCAATTTGGAATTTGAACCAAGCTCGAGGATGACATCCAGTGACAATTTTCAAGATTAGCTCAGGTGTCTTATGATTTGTTAGTAGGTCTCAGCCTATGGCCGGTTGAATTTGTTACTGTATTGTAATTTCTGTCTGTTGTAATGTAATGATGTATGTACTGGTTTTAGGTCCTTATTGTAATAGCAACTCTAATTATAATAGATATATTCAATAACATATCACACGGAATGATAGACTTAATGAATCATATGTATATTTGACATGTTAATGGTCTTTTTACTTGCAACTTCCTACTTGGAATCAGGATTTTTTTTTTTTTTTTTGTATCATCCCAATATTGTCCGGGGAAACAGAATAAAAGAGGGATGAAGTATTCATTATGGCAATGAAATTACAGCATCTATCATGATTCAGATAAAATCATTGTTGGGTGTTATATTTAGCATCCGTTTGTTGCTCATGTATCAAAAACACGTCCATGAGTATGGCTTGGTGTTCTCAAAGAATGACTTGAGTTTTCATACCTGTTGTCACATTATGTGTGTGTATGTATACATGGCTTCAAAATTTTCACAAAACAATTCCGACTCTCTACGTACCAATTCACCAAACAGCTAGCAAGAAAAGCAATGAGAAAATGAATGCTGGGAAGGTAAGTAGGTTTACAGGGGCAGAATTAGGTAGAAATGGGTAGGTGTCAGGTGGGGGCAGCATGCACTCATCGCCATTAAAGTAGACCTTGCGAGGAAATGCCCACCCCTGCTTGAAAGTGAACGTATCCCTGTCCTTCTGAAGAAGCACCTCTGACTGAACATTCCCAGTTGGTCCGGCTTCCATTAAAAGATCATTGAAGTATTTCATGCCATAGAACATACCAGTGTCATCTGCACACAAAATTAAAATATACACTTGAATCTTCATTCTTAAAGTAATTGATTTATAGAACACATAAAAGATCTATTTGCTGACACTCACTTATGGACTCGTAGGGAAGCAGAGGCTTGTAATCAAAGCTGAAAACTTGGGTGACATTGTTAAGATTTGGATGCTGAACGGCAAGAGTCCAGAGGGAGTAATTCATCTTGTAATTGAAATTTGTTATGGCGATCTTGACTCGCCAATAGTCCTTATAGTTGAGCTTCACATGCCAGTGTACCCTGATTGGGCACATATGATGAGTGCACTGCAGCATGGTTCATTGTCTTTCTTTGGAGTGTGAACCCCCAACATGCTGAGAATTTTAGAGTCACTCCTGCGCATTGCATACCATACCAACATGAGATAAAATAATTGGAAATTTGCTTAGGTTGTCTGGTTGTTAGATATGACGAGTTCATTAATTGTTTTGCAATATCAGACTTACTTGACACAATTCTTCTTGGTCCGACAGCCACAGGCACAAGAGGGACAAGTGGTAATGGTTTCATTATAGAAGGATGACAAAGATACACAACAACTTGGATTCTTTCTCGCCAAAAATTGTGAGTATGTGCAGGTAACATTCCATGTCACTGCATAAAATAAAACAAATGAAACTGAGAATTGTTGATGGGGAAGTTGGGGAGGAAATTAATATTGTTAAGTTAGAGAACTTACTTAGTGCTTGAGTCTTGCGGCGCTTGTCAGGTGTAAGGAAAGTGGTGGAAGGAACGACCTTGGCAGGGCCACAAGTATAGCCTGGTCCTGGAGCCAAGAGAGTGAAATTTTTGGGGAGTTTAACTGTCTTGTTTGAGGTACCAGCCTTGCCCAACACTCAACTTGGAAGGATGAGATAGCTAATGAAGGGTCTTGGCCCCATGCTGCCACCACTCCACCCTTACAGCAGTTTGAGAATTGCTGGTTGTAAGGTACACCAGGGAGCAAGTCCTACAACTGTGGGAGTTTTCATGCAGCAGTGAGGTACATTGCCTTTGAACTTAGAGCAGTCTCCTTGCTCTGTGGTTTGAGCTCCCTACCATGGACCATATAACTTCTTTTTTAGCCCATGACCATCCAAGGTCCACCCAGGATTCATGATGTGACGAAACATTTGGAAATTGTGGATTGTTACCACGGCCTGTGATCGAAAATGCAATAGGCAGAGATAGGTGATTTCACTACATGGCTGCAGGATTTGATTTAATATCTAATAGTTTATATTTTGGAAGGTTATCTTTAATTAATTTGGTTCCATCCATTTTACTCACTGTGCAATAAATTGCAATGCTAGCTGACAATACTGAGACATTCTATCAATATCTGTCAGTCTGTCTCCATATTTGATCTTTCAGGGCACCATTGACAACTAGGTCTAGCTATTTGTTGGAATTTTGTGTGGCTCAGAAAATATAAAACAGTAGCAACGCAGTTTGTACTTACACATAGCCATCCGGGTCCAAGACACGACGTCCCATTTGATCGTTATGTTTCCGTTTGGATCCAAAGGATCATAAGCAGCTACAAGAAGAAACATGACAAATTAGTTGAATATCTATATGAAAGTGAAACAAAATCAGCAGAGAGGGAAATTTTTATCTTCACTGCATAAGAGAAAAGCAAGAAACAGAGAGCTGAGATGACAAGCCTCATTGCCTGAAGATTGCGTGTCTGATGTTATCACTGTGATAATTGGCCCCAAGACTTGGCCAACTCTATAGCTGAGTGGCGGAATTTGTTTGGATCAAGATCTGTTTAGCAGCAAATGCTATGTGGATGCGCAGTATTGTAGAGAGAGAGCCTTGCAGGGAATTTCTTGGGTTCCAGTGATGGCTCACCTAGTGGTGGTTAGATACCTGCACATTTTATTTCTATCGCTGTCTCATACTTGATATTCCCGTTTAGCTTCCCATATCTTAAAGCAATGGCCATGGACCAGAATAGGGGAGATGTAACAGTAGAGTGAACATAACACTTCAACGGTTGTGTTGAAGGGGAATTGTGTTTCAAGGGGAAGTTGCTTTCTTGATCATACATCCAATTTTTTTTTTTGTATAAAAAATTAAGAAGGTGAATAGGTTGCCCTACAGTTAAGAAAGGCATACTACATACAATTAGAGATACCTACCAATGAGGGATCGTCGGCATGAATCGAAACCTAAGACTTTTGGGTCAATACAGCTAATCTTACCATTTAACAAAGTACTATTCACCTATATAGATAAATAAAATTAAGAGTTCTTTGATCAAGGACATGAATGATAAAACAGTGAAAAAAAGAAAATATTTTTTTTTCCCCCAAAATAAGCCTAAGGCCATTTCAACAAAGTCAATAATTGTAACCAGAGGACTTATTTTTCTGTATATTTTTCCCTTTCTTGTCCAAGGACAATTATGCTCTTGCAATTTTCATTCCTTTGAATTTTTTTTTTTTTTGTTTCTAAAATAATGGATGTAGGAAAGTTTGAGTAAGTTTGGCATGAGAGGAAATAAAAGCTGTTCTTACACATAAAGAATTTTGTATATGCGTAATTACATAAGGGATCAAATACTATTTATAATAGATTTAGAACTTCTCCTTTACTCCATCTGCAGCTTTATTCCCCGTGTTGGTACTCAGGGATAAAGCCTTCGATTGGTGAGGCTGGTTGCTGACTCCTCCTTTCTGCATCTCATCGTTGTATTTCCCTCCAGAATCTGAGGATTTAGAGGATAGAGCTGGTTTGTAGTTCCATCCCGAGGCCTTGCTAGCTGCTGAATTTAGCTTCCCGCACGTCCAATTCTTTTCCTCAATCAACAGAGCCTGATCCATCAAGTTAGACAATGAGTCCAACCGGTGTAGTTTCAATTCGGCTCTGATTTCTTCCTTTAAACCGTTTAAGAACACTCCCCTCAGAATATCCTCATTTGCATGCCGCAAGGGTCCAGAGATTAATTCGAAATTCTCTCTGAATTCCCCCACAGTCCTAGTTTGACAGAGTCCTAGGAGTATCTCAAAAGGATTTCCCGCCAATCCAGGCTGAAAACATCTGAGGATAGCTTCTCTGAATCTGGTCTAGGAGACTTCCACTGTACGCGCCTCCCACCATTGGAACCAGTTCAGCGCTCTTTCTTCTAACGCCAGAATTATGGACTGTACTTTCTCCCTATCAGGAATGGAATTGATGAGGAAATACCTCTCTACTATATTGAGCCACTCGTAGGTATCCTCTCCGGAAAAGAGTGGTAATTCCATCCTTCTCCATCTATCTCCCTGATGCAAACTTTTGGGAGTTCCAAAATTACGTTCAGTCTCTCCCTCTTCATCAGAATTGGCCTCCGATCTCCTTAGCGACGTTTCTGGAGCTTTCCCGCGAATGAACATCATTATTTCTTGTTGCATAATTTCATTCTGTCTCTCCCGTAGCTCCCTTGTCTGTCGCTCTTCTGCTGCTTCTCTCCTCCATTGAAGGACTTCTTCCCTCCAATCCTCCATCGAACTCATGCTGCGCTCCAGAGCTTCTAACCTGGCCTCTATCTGTGTGTGAACCATAGCACAGCTCCCGGATCGGGAGCTCTAATACCAATTGATAAGACTGGATCAGAACTCTAGGATTTTGATAGACAAATAGGTATTTATCTCCTCTGCTACTCAATCTCCAGTAGGGAAACTGAATAGAGGGGGTTGATCGTTACAATGTAGCTATGAAAAAAAAGAAGAAAATATGATAGACACCCGAGTAAATTCAAGGATACTCGGCTTCCTCCCTCTCAGTCCTTTCTTAGTTCCTCTCTGCTCTCCCCAGTACCTCCTCTGTCTATTTATAAGATTTTCCTGCCCCCCGTCACGCTCTTCACGTCCATTTGAATTCATGCAGGAGCTCCCTCTGTCACGCCCTCCATGCATCTATGAGCTCACGCAGAAGCTTACCTAGTCACACATACCATCCACCTTTAGCTGCACGCGGCAATAGCTGTGTCACACCTGTCATCCTCTTCTGCGAGCAGCAACTCACCCATCCGAGTTGGTGTGAGTTAGTTATTGTTAGTTGCCGGATCTCCCGGCTTGTTGCAGCGTTCTGATTCCCTGTTGTTCCTGAATCTCCTCCTTATGTACACTCTAGGGGTTGTATCAGTGGCTAACTACACGTGTGGTGGGGCAGGGAATGTGAGAGAGGATTTTGATGGCAGAGGAGAGATAAAAATGATAGGAGAGGTAGAGAGAAAGACAAGTGAGTAGAAAGAAGAGGAAATTAGTAGGAGAGACCAGGCAATCTTGAATTGCCTGGAGTATCTGTTTTCCTTTCATTTTTGTGTTTTCCCTTGTAATTACTTTTCAGACCCAACTAGTTGGTATCACACTGATATCTAGCCAGGAGAGGAGATATACTAGTTAATTTTCATTAATTTCCCTTGAGTTTCTGGTCCAGTTCTAACAAAATCTCACCTGGCAAAACAGGCGATATAGTTGGGCTTTGGCTCTGATACCATATAGAAAGAGATATTTTGGAATATTGTGTGTTTACTACGCACAGAAGCTCTGTTATTTATATGGTGATTACAATAAATATACAGAGGAATTATAGGGCTAATCAAACTAATTACAAGCCTAAGAATTTGCTAATCTATGATGTGCTAATCTGTCATGTGCTAATAATAATATACATGTGTGTTAATTCTAACAAATGCAACTGAAAAGTATTGAGTAGCTAACCTTGCAAATGCACTTGCAAAATGTCTGCACTCTGCTCGCATTGGACATGCATTGCAATTTGGTTTATTCTTTGTGCAGAAAACCTGCATAGTTGGAGCTTGAGTTACATGAACCCCTTCTCTCCTGCTCTTGAAACAAAGCTATTGCCAAATATTGATTATGGCCTTTCCTGAATGTAGTATTATATGTGAAAATATATTTTGCATACCTTTCCAAATGTAATCATCTGGTAGTGCAGTTCGTACCTGTATTCCAGGTATATATCTGTTAGTTAAAGCTTTAGCTATAATAACGGAGCAGTTATTTTCAATAAATGTTTAATAATTGATTTTCTATTAATGCAGATTTTTGGGGAGTTATGGTATTACAAGGTTCTCTGATCAAGTTTGCACAATCTGGGCCAGAGATATTTCTGAACTGACCCCAGCATCGGATACCTACATGGCACAGTAGTTAGCATTTTCCATCTGTGATATTTTTATCTCTTTATTGGTTGGCATAGATACATACAGTTCAAGGAGGTGTATCTGAAGTGATTCAGGAAGTGGTTGGAGAGGGACCCATCCAAGTCTAACAGCTATCCTTCCAACATTGGTGTCAACCTTGAGGACATGTTTCATGGCAACATGTTGATTGTAAGCCTTGTTAGTGATTTGCATTAGCTGGTAAGCAGTGAATGGATCTCAAATAAACCTTACCGGGAAAGCAAGATGATGAAGTGCTAGAAGCCGTACACACTCCACACTTTTTAATCCCAATCCATGTATGCTTAGAAGGAAATCCCTGCAGTTAATATAGTATATCGAGATCATATAGAAAGGTCATGGTTAATTAATTTGCATAGTATGCTGTTATTTGCGGTCAGTTTCTGATTCTGCTATATAGAAACTTTCTCAAGATAGGGACACTGGTTATAGAAGAAATACTGGAATCAGGATGGCTTACTTTGCCTTATCAGGGGGAACATCTCTTAACCATTCAAGATCGATGCTTCCATGTTCTTTAACCAGTCTATTGAGAAATTCCTGAAATATAATAGAAGTGCTTTGTCTAAAAATATCTTGGGAAAATAGCAGTGTTCTACAAACTTGCTTGATGAACATACCTTGATTCGTCCTGCTAGCATGTAGTTCATCCCTCGATTTTTAATAGCTTCAGCGACCTGTGCAACTGAGGCACGTCTCACCGCTTCATAGTCCAGTGAATCCATTGTATCTTTGCTCCTTTCTTTCATTGTCCCATTTTCCTGTACCTGCTTTCTTAATTTGTCCCAATCGCCTGCAATCTTTTTGTCAGTCTCAGGTTTCACTTTCTTGGCTTTTGAAACCTTGAATTTGCTCTCTTTATTTGTAGGCCCAGAAGAATAGACTTCCTTCTGTGGCTTTGGTTCAGGCCCACTATTATCTGAGCATACTCGCCTGTTTGCTGTAGATGTCAAATTTTCGGCATCAGAACCTTCTTCTGCATGCTTAGGGATATTGGGGGAGTCATTCACTGCAGCATCCTGCCCTCTGCCCAATATCTGAGAAGTACTTGCTGATTCTGTAAATAGTGTGCCTTCTGGTTGTAAGGTTTTCTGACCTACAAGATGCTGGTTAAGCAAAGGCTGATTATGATTTGTATAAGATCTCAATGGAGAAATATCTTGTAGAAGGACTAGATGCTTGCTTAATGGTCCATATGGGTTCATTGTTGGTAACTCTGGAGACTGTAATGGCCCATACTGCTTCTCTGTGGGTTTATCTGCACTACTTCCTACTTCCATGATGCCAAATTTCCTATAATTGGTGTCTTGCAATTTACTGGGTATGGAAACTATTTCAGACCAAGAACCATCTCCACCATGCATTTGAAATGTCTTCAGACGTCGTGCATTGGAGTCATGTAATTCATAGTCAGTTGAAGGAGCAGTCGGCACTTGCTTTTGTGGATTACCAACGTTGCTGGGATGACTAAATGCTGACTGGAAATCGTGACTATTGTTTCTGCCTAATCTGGAACTTTGTTTGGCAGGTTCTGCTTGTTGCACCTCTCCATCTTTGGTTCTCTCATGGAACAGTGACACTCCATTTACACTATTGTAAAAATCCTGGAACATGGGGGTCTTTCCTACCTGTAAGGAATTTGTTGAAGTTAAAAACTGAGTCTGGCTGGGTTCGCACCCATTGGTGTGACCTTCTGATTCTGATTTGGAGTCTAAGCAGGATCTAATTCCTCTGTCGCCTTGAGTGATTGAGGAATCAAGAGAATCTTGTGATGATAAGAATTCTGCCTCTGAGCTTTGAGTATTTGCCTTTATTAGGCTCCTTTTTATCCTTGAGGTTTCACTGTCTCTCCGAAGCTCTCTTGTATTGTGGGGTGTCACAAAACCAAGATGATAGGTCGATTGACTTAATCTTCCTCTTTCATACGATATTATTGTGTCATCTGGATTTACTATGCAGAGTTCTGGTTCTTCAACCAATGTGCTTGTGCCAACAATGTCATATGATCGCTTGCTGCTTTTTGACTTAAGAGGAAACATTGCTGCTAGAGACATAAATGCAGAGCTGCGAAGAGAGGAAAAAAGCATGAAGTTTCTGGGGTTGCACTTCATCTTTTCCTATTATAAGATATTTTGTTGGAAGGTTTTGACATTAATTTACCTTGAAAGATGGTCAGAAACATTCTGAGTGAGTGAGGAAAACTCCTATCACTGAGTCAACCACAGATCCTTTCCATTTTGAGAAGCGTCTATCTCCTGCAGAGGAATATTTTATTTTAAAATGTGCTGACAAGTGGACATATTAGCAAGTGAATAATTTCAACAAATGACTGGCTTCTGTTTTTTGCTATTAATTCCATTTGAGAGTCAATGTCTGTTGTCCAAGGACTATTACTGGAAATATCGAGGATCGTCTTACATTTTATTATTTATTTCTGTATCATGTGTTTTTTCCTTCATTGTTCACACATATAAGCTTATAAACCACAATGATTGTTGAGGCAAATTCCCTTTTCCTCTTTCTTTTTGTGCACCTATTTCTTTAACTGGAAATGGCATCTGGTATATGGCTCAATTTTTTTTCCGGGTTTCTGTTTGCTTCATTGCATAAAAATATTGTCCTATGAAAAAAAAAATGTTTGCTGCGAATTTGTTGGAGTCCTTAATTGGTAAGTGATATGTAGTTACAACTACAAGTTTTCTTTGAAGCTTGTGGCATGTTCTGGACTTGAATGGGAATAGCATCCGCTTTCCCTAAACTTTTATGTACCAAAAAAAAAGTGTCCTATGTGGTGCTGACTGGAGTCTAAGATTCATTCTCATTGGTGCTACGATAAATTAGAGACCAGCATATAGTATGCTATTCACATAAGCTTATATCTTAGTTCATATTGTACTTTTTATATTCTATAGATTGACACCCTTGTCATCATGTTAGTACTGCGTGCTTGCCTGTTTATAGCTGTGTCTTTGCATAGTTTTCTTCCTTTGTGTCAAAGTTCAACTTTTCTTTAGAATTTATTCAAACATATCTAAGACCACTAAAATGACAAGTTCAATATCAATAATCATAACTTGCAGAGAAAAAGAGATGGCCATGATCAGAGTAGAAAGTAAAAAATAGCTGTTTTGAGGGGGATATAGTATCAGCAAATTGTGGGTTTCTTAATATTTTTTATGTTTGGGCCTGAAAGTATGATCAAGTTTACCTTGAACAAGATGCATTCGTGCAATGAAGGAATCAGCCCGTCCACGAAAAACATTTCTTTCTTCTTCCCACCACTTCTCCTTTTCCTTGTCAGTTTCTTCAAGGCCTTCACTTCCTTCCTTGCTCATCAATAGTTTCCAGGTTCTCTCTGTTTCTGGGTCGAGATCCACTTTAGGCCTTGGTTTACGTTTCTTTGCAGATACAATCCCCTCGTAGGGTACAACTGAACCATCTCCCTTATATGGGATAAGTGCATTTTGTCCTTCCAACCCTGATATGTTGAGACCTTCCAGTCGAAAAGTTATCTCATCTATCAGAGGGGAAGACATCTGGTGTGTTTCTCCTGCAAATTAATAAACAGATCATTATCATTATATGTTTATGAAAAGTGCTGCTGAAAATCCGTTGCTTTGTCAAATATGCATTACCCGAACTAGCATTGCCATCACCAGTAGGTTTGCTGGCACCAGTGTTTTCCTGCTCTGCAGGTCTTTTACTTTCAATATGGCAGTTTGGCATTTCTTTGTTAGACTGTGATTGAGATCCAGTTTTGTCTTTTCTTCTTGCTTTCTGTGAACCATCTTTATTCATTATTTGGCGGGAAGACATTCCATAGACTTTTGCAGGGAGTCCATTTTGAGTTTTCTTCCTCTTCTGAGTTTCTAAGAAACCTTTGTCAGGTGTTGTGGCTTTACAATTTTCGTTCACATCATGGTTCTCAGTGCTGTTGCAATATTTTCGCTTGTTTTTGGACAGAGCATTAGGCACCAACTGAAGGGTATTCTGACACACCAGTTCTTTTCTCTTCTGAGAGTTTTCAAGACATGTTTCTGATTGAAAGAGAACATTGCCAATTTCTTCTGCATGAATATATTGCTGGCACAAATCAGCATTTCCCTGAGGTGGACCTTTCTTGGTGACCGGCAGTTTTGCTATCTGCTGTTCTTCTGTAGTTGCTGACAAGGCCACAGCTGATTGCTTTTCTGACAAGAAAGTATCAGTTAGCTTTTGATCCAATAAAACGGTAATACCATCTGTGTTTCTGGGTTGTGGGTTTTCTACTGTAAGTCCATCCCGCTGGCTGATCAGCGAAGCTGAGTTTGCACCATACATTATATTTCCATCACCCAGCATCTCTGTGGCCTTGTAGTTTGAAGTGATATTAAAAGCTTTCTCGTTTCTATGGTGGATCTCCTGCTGACCGACTAGTCCACTCTGGTTTTCATGTCTACCATTTTCCAAGTCAAAATTGATAGCTTTCCTGCAGGATTTTCTAGTTACAGCACTAGAATCTAAAGTCTCTCTTATAACCTCAGCTTGTGGTGTTGCTGCATTTTTTGGGACATTCTTCCGTACATATTTCCTCTTTTTTAGTGGGTTCTCCTTAAACTGTGTCTTTTGAGTTGCAGGACTTGGACTTATTTTGGGCTTGCGCTCTACAATCACCTTTGGCTGATGTTTTCTTCGTTTGGGTGCTTTCTGCTCAGGTGTCTTGTTCAGGTCAAAACCCAGGCCACTTTCCCTGTCACAAATGTTATTGTCAGAACTCTTTTGATCCATATGTTGTCTAGAAATTGCTGCTGCTGATGAATGTACAATATGCTGTAGAAGTCCATCGCAAGATTCCTGAATTTCATTCTCTGTGGATGAAAGCAAGTCTTCTGCCTTGTCTTTCTCCTGACTTTGGCTTTCAGCTATTGTGCACTCTGGTAGTGTACAAAGCTGGTTGTCTGCAAACTTGAACTGGTCCATTGTTTCTGGTATTGATTGGAGGTAGTTGGTGAAACTAGGGCCAGCATCAGCTTCCGTTATTGGTGCAGAGTTCAGATCATACATAGGTTTGTAAGGTATGCAAATATCACCTGTGAAAGCAGTTTAGTTATTCATTAAGTAGTTGCTGAAATCATAATGGATGCAGCAAGGAATTGTTTGAACAGCCAAAAGAAATGGAGTTATTTTGTGTTTGTGACATCACAATCTTTATGATACTTTCTCATTGTTGTTTACTACGTAAGTTGTGTGAGGGACATTAGTTTCACATACTTACATTGTAAACAATAAAATAAATAATAATAAAGAAAACATCATCTGCATTCGTTATCAGTGCTTATAAGTTCATGGTTTTCAATGTCTTGGTAATTAAAAGAAGAATTCTTTTTGATCAGTGTTATGAACACGAATATGTCTTTTGGGTTACTGAATGCCAAATGGTACTGAAACTTGGATTTCTTTTTTTTTTTTCCTCATCCACTGAATTGCAACAAAAGTTTCAACTGTTGGAATTACAGTAGAAATGAATTTTGCGTTAAATTACTGACATGGGTGGCAAATTACTTCTTTTTGCAAATTAACTGTTGGGTTCATAAAATAAAATTCCCTAGAGACTTACTTCATTATCAATTTAATTATTGATACGGAAAACGTTACTTGTAAGACTGTGTGGCTAGATATGACTTGCAATTGGATTGTTTAACAATTAACATGTTTCTGATTGTCAATTGTATGAAGTTTAGTGTTTTCAACTGGAATAACATCAGAAAGGCATTCTAATAACAGATTTCTCTTTGGAATTAGAATTGCAGAAGAGAAATGAAGTTACCATGTGGTATTTCAGAGAAGATGCCCTTCAGTGGGTTTGAGACTGAGCAGTGAATGTCATTATTGAGCAAGCTGTCTGAGTTGCTGCCATCAAATTCAGAATTCCTGTTTGGAATCAGTAGTTTCTCCGCATCTCTATACATTGTGTCCGAAGCTGAATAGGTATCACATCTTTGCACACCTGCATACGAATGGCTCGCATCACTGCTAACCTGAGGATGAAATTTTGGTAGCAGTGGTCTTCTTGCTGCCTTGCTAATGCTTACATCCAAATTCCTGTTAGCAGAAACAATATTAGTTGCATTCTTCATGAGCAGAAGCTCCATGGGATTGCTGTTTAATTCATTGCTGTCATAGTGCAGGGCCTGAGTGTAGGAGCCTGCAATGTGATTGATGATTCTGTTTCTCTCAGATGAGTGTCCATCAAAATTATTGTGTTCTTCAGTTTGACCTGTTGGTCCTACCAGATGGAGATCTTGATGTGGCCTGTTATTATGCAGCATCTCTTTCCTGTAATCACTTCCAGGTATGGGAAATTCTTGAAAATTTGCTCTTCCCATTTGGTTCCCCTGCCATTCTGATATTGGATGAGATCTTATTAGAATGGGCTTCTCAGGGGTGATCGGTAACCAAGTATTATTCATTTGAAATTGTTTCTCTCGACTCAAAAGTTGTTCCCTGAAGGTCATTATTGATATCCTGCAAGATACAGACTATATTACAGTCATGTCTTTCTTTCATTTATTCTTTGTTGGTATCTTTATCGTTAGGGTAAAAAGCTAAGGAGATAGCAAACGGTAACACACACTCAAATGGAATAACCAAGAAAATAGAACTTGACAGGAAATATTCAACAACAAAGCAAGAAACAACCTTAGAATTCATTTTACAAAAATGCTTTGCAAATTAATACAAGGATGCTAAACAAAGATTTTGAACCTTCACTTGAAAACATTGGTACAATTTATCCCACCAATTCAATTCTGGTGTGTGCTTCTAAATTCTAATAGAACTGTACCATAAAATAGCTAGAAAATCACTGAAATTGTATCTTTATTCTTCCTCTTCAATTCTGATATTAATGTGATACCAGAAATGGGGGAAATCAAATGTTTACAGAGAAAGAAAGATTACAAGAATCCAATGGGACATTGGAGAGGTCCCTTTCTCTCCCACTCGCTAACTTCCTTCCAAAATCCATTCTGACTACCTGAATTAGTTACATCTCTTATATACAAGTGGATACCTAAACAGCTTTGACTAAGTTAACTATTATTAAGAGTCTAATCCTCTGTTATTCTCCTATTCTTTCTAAAGTACACCTTTCTTATTGCGTCTATCAGCTTCCTAAGAAACTGTAATACTGTCGCTACCATAAAGAAAAAAGAAAACAAAAAAAACAAAAAACAAAAAACTGTATTACCATATAACTTGAGGAGGTGCTATGGCCTATATTGAAGTTGTTAGCTTCCTAGATATTATGTTTTGAACTCCAGTTTCTAATGACAGCTATCAAACTTATTTGCAAGTGCATCACTATCATCATGGGCTATGTGCTATATATCACATCATGGTCCTTTTCCAAGTAACATTGTAATTAGTCAAACAAGATTCAGCAGAATTAACAGTAGTCAGCTTAGGTGAATTTTCTATATATTAGACAAATGTCCAACAAAGCTCAGAGCTTCTACTCATATCACTGCTTCAAGTTACATGGGCTTGAAATTTATTTTTTAAGATATATTTTTACTTAAGATGAAAGTAACACTAACAAAAGGTGAGTCCAAGTCTAAATTACAAACTTCATGCAAAATGACAATTATAAGCTGAAAGCAACTTCATAAAACATAAATTTGATTCGTGTCTATAGGTAATATTACTAGAAATGAGACTTTTCAAGTAGAAGAATCAAGAAGGATAAATAGGGAGAGGTAAGGTGGGATGCTGCATCTGCAGATGCATGGTATGGGTATTGAATAGCCTTTAGATCCTTTTCTAGTTGGAATTGTGTCAAAACACAAGTTCATTAACTCAAACAGCTTCCAATCAACTCAAGAAACACCATAAATCAGTATACAACCAACTATTAGAATCATATCAAGTCTGAACTAATATTCAATAGGCTATTGTTCATCATTTTAATAGTCCATGTACAATATCTAACGACAAACAAGTTTAACCCTGTTATTCCTAATTATATGCTGAGCAGAATTTGAACTCTAAATTCTATTTAGTATTCAAGGAAAAGATCAATTGTCACACTGACAAGTAAGTAGACAGCTCATGAGAATCATCAACAGCTACTAGTGGATCTTAACGAAAAGGGTACCCAATAGAGGATCTTACCTGCTATTTTGTTGCTCACTCTCCACTTAATCTCTGAGAATGAACAAATTTGAAAGCTGTATTTTCTCAATGGAATAGGCTAATGCTGCTAAGTGCTATGGCTTCTTCTGAAGTATTTCAGACTCTATTCTACCTCTTGCTGGGTTTTGCCGTGAATCATTGAAGTTTGAAGCATTCATAGTCCTTTCTGTTTTACCCCTTTGACTGCCAAATGCCTTTGAACACATTTCTCACCATAGCTACCTCAACATTACCACGTAGCAACACATTAATGAGAAAAAGATACATGCAAAATCCCCTCAGGCATGAATGATTCAATGACCTCATGCTTTAAATGCTGGGAAATGAATGACTTGATATTTTGCAAGTAGGCAGCTATATATCTTTACTCCTTGAAAAGAATGGAAATGCTGAAGAATAACCAAGGGAAAGTAAAAGAGCACGAGTATCCAGCACACAATACCAAAAGAAGATTTTGAGGGTGGCTATGAATCTGACTAAATTAACCAATGAAAATCCGATTTAAATAGATGGGATTTTGCCACAATTGATGATCATAAACAGAATCTTCAGAATCTGTGAAATGAAGGATACACGTAAAAACTTGACTGGGTTTTGTTCATTGTGTACTGATTGAGTAAAACATGAGCACCAAATGGTAAGAACGTTAAAAGAACATTCTTTTGCAGCTCAGCTCACCGACCTGTCTGTGCGGTAGATAACTGGAGTGGGTGCCTCACATGGTATATAGTCAATGGTGGAATGAAAAACAGAGTGAGTTTTTAGAGATAGAGAGAAAGAGAGAGAGGAAAAAAAGCCAACTAGATAGATTATACTTTAAATATTAAAAGGTACATTTCAGTTTGGGGCACCCTTTTGTTGTGTGTATAAATTGGGCACTTCACCCACCCCCTCAATTAATTTTTGCTTTTCTGTTTTTATTCTTCTACCTATTAATAGTGGGATTTGGATCCTTTCTTGTTATTGAATCATCTTATGAGAAAGAAATAGACATAAGTTTTTTTATAGTGATGGGTTATAAATTCATTAGTTATATTTGTGTCTTTATTTCTCTAATATATTCTCTTGTTATTTTAACAATAAAAGAGAATCCTAATCCCTAATAATGACTCTACAGAACATAGAATCAACTTGTGTACCCTTCCATTTCATGCTTTATTTAAGAAGAATTCATGTGAAGAATGCAAAAGAGGTTATCAAGAAAACTACAGTGATTCCATGTTTTCTGAATTAGAGTTGTTGCAGTATTAACTGTTTTGGTGACCCATTATGCAAACTCAAATCTGTGCTGTTCTGGACATTACAACCCTCATAACCAATATAGGAATAAATTACTGGATGTCTTGGGCATCTGTTGAATAAATTAGGCACATTTTGAGGATATTTTTGTGGACAGATAAAGCTAAATCAACTACAGAAATTGAAATCCCATTAAAGCCGTCTCACCACTTCTTAGACTAAATGAAATCCTGCAAGTATTTAGATGTGAAGAGTATACCTAATGTGAAAAGTATGATGCATACAAACAAGAAAAAACAAGCAGAAACTATTAAAAAAACAAAAATAAAAAATTCAGTGTCTTTGTAGTTTTTAATCTCTAAAATTGAAGTAATTAATAGATTTTGATCCTTTCATGTTATAAGATTATCATGTTAGAAAAAAATAAAAATAAAATTTATTATATAAAAACTTATCCTAATAGATTGTAGGATCACTAATTATAATTTAAACATAATTGTGTCATTTTCTCTTTAATATAACGTTCTTTTGGTTTTCCTTTTTCATTTTAAAGGAAATTCTTCGTATTAAAATAAGGGTGAGTGTTTCCCAGCTCTAATAATGAGAGTAAATTAACCTATAAAGCTTCTCGTGATTAAAAGGTAACAACCTTTTTATTTTTTATTTTGTCTCCAACTTTTATGTTCTAATGAGCCATTGTAATTCCCTAAACCAAAACAAATTGAAAATGAATTTGAAACGGTCTCAGTTAAAACTGAGATGGCTAGCACATTATTGTAGTGACAAAGACAATCACGTAGTAATGAACCGTCCAATAGCTACATTAGCGGGCATTGCACCACGTGATTGGACCATATAGCCCCATGGCCAAGCTTCGGCTACCCCACTAGACTTTTGTCGACTGTTGGCGTGTACTTTGGGCATAGAATAAACAATAGGGGCACCCTCCTAGAAATTGAACTCAGTTTTAAATATTTTAAAAGGTGGGGCCACTTTAACTTGGAAGTAACTACGTGCCTTGCATGAGATGAGATTTTATGCATGACAAACGTTGAGAAGGGTCTCGTTTAAAAAATTAATTATAAATATTATTATATATTTAAAATTATCTTTTAATATATGTAATTAATGTTTGTTTTAAACGAATTAAGATTTTCTTTTATTATTAAAATAATAAGATAGTGTCTTATTAAAAAAAAAGATACAGAAAATTTTAAATATAAAAAATAAAATTTATAATCTATTATAATATATCTCAATATGTTATAATTTATAAATATCTTTTTTTAATAAAATAATTCTATTATATAAAAAAAGATTTAAATTCATTTTAAATTGGTCTTGTTTAAAATAATAATTATAAATTAGTATTAAATACTAAAAGATATATTTTATTTATTTAAACATTTTTTTGATAGTGTATTTATTTAAATATTATTATTTATCTTATCTCTTGCAAAAGACATGTATCTCTTTTTCAGTGAACAAGTCTTTAAAAAACCAAAAGGTACGAATAATTTATAAAAGCAAGAAATTCAATGAAAAGCTTTTTCATCATATCAACTAGCTTGAATAAAAAAATAATAGTGTAATATTATAAAGGATAACGATAGTTGCACATAAATTTTAACCTGCATCTATCACATATGTTTATGTGGCATGAACCAATAGTGATGAGAAAAAAAGAAGAAAGAGAAAGAAAAGAATGATGAGATTTATTGAATGTGAAAAATGTGAAAAAATAAATATGTATATATATAATATTATTATCCGTGTGTTAGTATGAATTTATTTAGATGTGTACAATACAATCTTTCGTGGACACATAAGAATTTTTAAGATGTTATATCTAAAGAAAACAGAGACTATTTTATAAGTCAAATTGAGTTTTTTTTTATACATAAAAAACTTTGTTAATTTTAGGTTGAGTTGGTGTATAAATCATTCTAACAAAGTACATTTAGCAACTTGGTAAACGTTTTATCAAAATCTAATATTTTTTCTAGTATTTGACCATAAAGTTGGAAAATTCTTTTTTCTCATTTATGAATTTCTTGTTTTTAGTATCTTTTTACCTTTTTTCTAAAAAAAAAACTGTAACACTTTTGGTAACTAGAGTTTTCTCTTACTCATCATGAATGCATGACTCAACTTATGCTTACATGTATAACATAAGGAGATTCAATTGCAATATAACACTAAAATAAATAACTAGGAATTAATTAATTAGTTCCAACAAAAAATTATCAATTCTAAAAAGTTCACTAAATATATAAGTTCAAAATAGATTAAATTATAGACTGTATTTATCTTCAGCACGTTGCTGAAGGGGAAATAAGAGTTTTTCTTCAAATTAAAATAAAAAGATAATTGTGATTTCAAAGCACACTAAGATAGTTTTTCTCTGTTTTGATGAACACACTCTACTAGTGTTTGCATAGTGATTCTAACAAGAAAACAATACTCAAGGAGTTTGGAATTTTTAGGAAAAAAATTATATTTTCTCATAAGAAACATAAATTTTATTTATTGACAATTGTATCCTTAGGAGTTACATGATACTCTGAAAATTTTGTTAATAGTTGTCTAAATGAGAAGAAAACACGAGCAAAAAGTAAAGTTAAGGAAGCATAAATATAAAGAGGAAATGTTTGGAGATATAATGTTATGTTTTCATGGAATTTTAGAGTGTATTTTTGCACTAATTTTTGGATTTTTTTGTTATTATGTCAATATCAATTGACTCATAGTTAATGCTTAAGGATGCTAAATAGCGATTAAGATAATGTAATAACATCATCCTAAATGTGTTAGAATTTTGTATATGAATATCATAATATATTTTTTTTTGTTTCGATAAGAAAAAATTTATGAAAAAGAGAGACTACCACATTCCATGGCCTGAACATGCCACAAGTCTTAACGAGAAATTACAATATGATACTTGCAAATTATCTTTTAATGAGAGACTCTAACATGATATATCAAACTGTCTTAGATTTTAGAAACTGAGCAAATACTCGACTCGACGAAAGCTTTAAAATGAAAGATCAATTCAACAAAAAGCATGAGATATTTAAAATTATCACACAAATCATTAAAATTTAAGTGGAAATACGAATGCCAAGTTTTATAATTAGTTGTTTCTAAACATTTTGATTGAAAATATCTTACACATATAGTGTTTTGTAAACAATTAATAGTGAATAATTTGTTTTATTTGCAATATATTTGCCTATATAGTTAACCTTCCTTTCAAAAGAAAGGTGAGGTGAGAAATGGCTTTTAAATGACAATATACATGCATTTGCTTTTGATTTCATATTTGGAGGTGACACATGTCATTTTCAAAGACCAAAGCTTCGTGTAAAGAGAAAGAAGTTACTATGACAGCTGACATGAAAAGGTCTTCTTACCACGAATTTTCCATTGAATCAATGCTTGACTATTTTGCACTTCTAAGAAATATGTGTGCTTGTTCACCACAAATTGAAAAAGATATATGTTTGGTTAAGTTAACTAACTTTCCAATTAAGTGGTTTCTTTTGATAGAAGCTGTTCTATGTAATATTGGCTAGTTGGCTAAATCTAAAGGTGCTAATAACCAAGACTATCTGGGCCTAAGAATGCAAAAAGGAGTTATATTGTTACTTATTACCCCCCGTCCCCCCCCCCCCCCCCCCCGCCCCCCCCAAAAAAACAATTAGAAAAAGGAAGGATACTAAAGTGTATATCATAATGATGACCAAAAGTACTAACTCCTAATTGAGATTCTCATAAAATGTTAGAATATATTTACCTAAAAACATTTAATTATATTATGAAATAAAAAATCACTTTTATATATTCCATATTAAAACCTATATGATATCAAAATTAAAAGATATATATTAGCGATAAAATACATTTTTAAAATATTTTGTAGATAAATTTAAAACAATATAATTTCTACTTGAACCTTAATCCTATTTTAACTTGGAAAGATGAAAATATTTTTGATAGACCAAATTAAGTTCTTTCGTCCACTAACTGAATTTATAATTGATTTTTTTAAAATATCATTTTGGAAGGCAATAATCAGAATTTGACTTTTGGTCCTTTGTTAGTTAACCAAAATATTTTCTAAAATATTTGTCAACCATGGCTCTTGGTTGATCAACCAAAACTTGATCATAAGTTTTCGGGTGACCATAATTTCATTGGTCAACCAAGTGTTAAAATTTGTTATGAAATGTTTTAGATTTAAAGTGGTGCTACACAGCCTAAGTGACTATGTAGCTTGAACAACTCGAGTAGAAACAATAATGTTTCAGATTATATCTAGTTTATGTACTTGTATTTAATTATTCTAGTTCATGGATTTGCTTTTGAGATGAAACTCTAGAGAATTCTTATGGGTTAGTATATAGGGAGTAGGTGTATGAGATCTTTGTAAGAAAATGGTAATCAAATTAAATGTTATGGAGATATACTCAAGATAAAAGGATTGTTGAGAAAGTTCTTAGAAGTTTGTTATAAACATTTGATTATGTTGTTGTTGTATTAGAACAATCCAAATTTTTTGCACAAATATACTATGTATGAACTAACAAGTTCTCTCCAATCCTCATAGAAAAAGAATGAGCAAATTACAGAGAATAACCTTTGGATCAAGTTATTAGTCAAACATGAATGTTGTAGAAAATAAAGATAGGAAAAGGAAGACAAGGAATAAAAAATTAGACTAGAGAGGAGAAAGATCAAACCAAAAGTGTGACAGAGGAAGATCATGTTAAGATCATAGGAAAGAAACCATGAGAGGATCACTCATTGATGCTCAGCTTGTAGGAAAGATAACCATGAAAATAAATGTTTGTTTAGACAATGCATCGGCTATAAGAACTTGATTACAAGGTTATAGAATATCCAAATAAGGGAAAAAAAATGAAACAATTTTTATCAAAAAAAAAACGCATAAAGTACTTCAAAGAAAATTTTTCTGAAATTTCCACCATTTGAAAAGGTAAAGGAGGGGTTTGATATATTGATAGTGGTTGCAACAATATATGATGAGAGCCAAGGAGATTTTTGCCTATTGGGATGAGAAATTCAAGTCTAAAATGAAGCTAGAAAATGATAAGTCAATAAATTCCGAAGGAAGGGAGAAATTTTTATCCAAACCAAGATTGGTAATATCAAACTTATCAAATATGTTCTTTATGTTCCTTCTTTGTCAAAAAATCATTTGAGTGTTGGGAAACTTGTTCAAAAGGGGTGTAACGTGAGATTTGATAACAATGAGTGCATGATTTTCTATAAGAAATAGGACTAGCTAGTGGTTATAGTTTCAATGAATTCAGACAAAGGTTTTCTTACTAAGGCTCTAGAAATGAATGGATCTTTGCTATGACGCTGTAGATATGGCAATTGAGCTATCAAATTATGGAGGAACTTCATCAAAAGAAGATAGTGATTGGCATTTTCTCAGGAGAAAGATGTGTTTGTGGCAAGATGCATAGATCACCCTTTCCAAATTCATTTGGGAGAGTCAAAGAACCTTTATAACTTGTTCATTCGAACCTTTGGGGACCGATAAGAACTATATCACTTGGTGACAAATGTACTAAAATGACAAGTGTTTATTTTCTTTAGCAAAAACTTAGAGGCTTTCTCAAGGTTTTTGTAGTTCGTAACCTTTGTAGAAAGGGAAAATGTGTTGAAAATCAAAACTCTAAGAACATATTGTGGTTGAGATTTGCAAGCCTGTTTTAGATTATTTCAAAGAAAAAGGAATTCAGAGGTAGCTTAGTATTATTAGTCCAAAACATAATGGTGAGGCCGGAATGAGATATAGGATGATTACTAAAATGACAAGGAGCTTAATGAAAGCCAAAAGACTTCCAAATAAGTATTGGCCAGAGAGTGTTAAATAACCATTTATTTTTCTAACAGGTCTCTCAAAAAAGCCTTACTCATTCAAAACCTTGTGAAGCATGATTGAAGAGAAAACAAAAGATTTATTGTTTAAAAGTCTTTGGTGTTGTGGCTTTGCGCTTTATTAATCCATAAGATAGAAAAATTAGATGAAAAGATATAAAGATGCTTTTTCCTTAGTATAGTGATGAATCAAAGGGCTATAGCTTGTACAATACAGGCATGAACAAGAAAACAATCGCTTGACATGTGGTATTCGACGAAATAAAGTCTTTGGAACACAAAATACTCAAATTTTGAGAAATTTTAGGAGAAACGAACATACACTAGACAATTGTTTGAAGTTCACAATAATGTCGCTCTCACAGCTTTTCAGCACCAAAGCTTTGAAGAAGCGTTGAAAGAAGCGTGAACAAAACCTATGAATAAAGTGATTAAGAAGATTAAGAGAAACCAAACGTGGGTGCTTGTTAAGAAACCAAAGACATGGAGACAGTTGGCTTGAAATGGGTGTTCAAATCCAAGATCAATGAAGATGACTTACTTAAAAAACATAAAGTAAGACTTGTTGGAAAGCACTACACATAATAATTAGGAGTTGATTTCATTAAAACATTTGTTCTCGTTTGTCAAATAGAGTTGAATTTATCAAGTGGATATAAAATCTTCTTTTCTCAATAGAGAATTGAAGAGGGAGATTAAGTGGAGCAACCATAAGGCTCTGTTATTCAAGGAAGATAAGTGTATCATATCACCTTCAAAATGCCTTATCTAGCATGAAACAAGCTCCAAAAGAATGGAAAAAGATAGATGTCTATTCTTAGTGTAATGGATTCAAACGAAGCTTAAGTGAGCCCCTTGTTGTGATAAAACTCAATGTTCTTATGACTTCCTCATTGTTTGCTTCTCTATTGATTTGATTTAAAGGCAATTAATGAGAATTTGATTGAAGATTTTGGCAAGACACAATCAATTAGTTTTAGATGAAAAACCTAGGTATCATGAAGTATTTTCTTAGCATTAAAGTGATGCAAGAATATAGGGGAGTTTTCCTTTCACAAGAGAAGTATGCTTTTAGACTTTCTGAAGAAATTTTACATGGCTGAATGCAAACTAACACCTACTCCTATTGGTGTTAATGAGAAACCTTTTAATGATAATACAAAGGAGAAGGTAGAACGGACTTTGTATAGAAAGCTTCTAGGATCACTCAATTACCCCCTAATATACGGCTATTTATTGTTTATGTTGTTAGCATTTCTTCTTGGTTTAGGAGTGAGCCTTCTGAACAACATCATGTATCAGACAAGAGGATCCTAAGATATATCAAAGGCACCGATAATTTTGGTATTCTATACCAAGCTCAAGAAGACAACAAGTTGGTTGGGTATATCGATAATTATTAGATTAGTTCAATCAATGATAGAATAAACACTTTGGGGTACTCATTTTTTGGAGGAAGCAAGGCTTTTTCATTATCACCAAAGAAGTGACAGACCACTGCTTAATAATTAGTTAAAGCAAAGTATATTGCTTCTACAAGTGTAGTATGTGAAACCATTTGGCTACGAATAATTCCAAAAGATATGAAGAAGGACCAAGTCTCCCATTGCCATCTTTTCTTACAACATGTCCACCATTGCTACAACCAAGAATATGATTTTTCACAATTGTGCTGAGCACATTGAGCTTAGATTTTATTTCATAAGAGACATGGTTGAAGAGGAAGACACAAAACTAAGCTTCAGCATAATTGGAGACCAAGCTTATGTTTTTGCAAAACCAAATACTATAGACAAATTTCTACACTTTTAAATACAACTTGGAATTTAAGATTGTGAAATTTCTAGAATATTAGTGGTTCAACTTGTAAAGTTATTCTTTTGATGAGATTTTTTATCTTTTCAAGTTTTGTTCTAGCTATTTAGAAAGACATGAGAAACATTGTTCACTGTTGATTGTTTTGAATCAGTGGAATCATGATTGTAAAAATGAAGGATTGTTCCCTACGGATGTGTAAAGTCCCCTAACAGCCAAAGTTTGTAAGAAAGCCCTTAAGCTGGTGAATTTTGAAAGATGATTTGTGCGAAATCCACATTAAGAAATTTGGGCATTGGACTTAGCCCACAAGTTTTGATAATCGAGATAAATTAAAGAAGCAATCTTCTTTATCAATCTGTCTCAATAGATTGGTTTGTTTTCATTTTACTTTTTATGCCAATTTTGTTGTATATTATGAATGTACTATATCTTTGATATATGCTACTGAATTTCTTTGTGCCTTTAGTTATATTTCCAATCTTCAATAAAATTAGTGGCTTTCAATTTGTGTATTTTTCTCCTACTTTTGCTAAGAATGTCATTTGTTGAAATAAACAATTCTGACCTATTTTAAGCTTTATTGCTTGCATCAACAAGTGGTATAAGATCTTGGGTTTTGTTTTAAAAGGATATGGCCATCCTAAGATGAATAGCAACCATAGGCAATGTATTTTAGACTAAATGAACTTCTATAAAGCTAGACACTTGCTTTCAATGGATTAAATTATGCATATTGAAAACTAATAATGATAGTTTTTTGCAAGCCACTAATAGTAATCTTTGGAATATTATTGAGAATAGTCCCTATGTTATGAAAAATAGGGAAAGTTATCAAATAGTACCTAGAGATCCTGGTAAATGGGATACAAATGATAGAAGGAAAGTACATCTAAATAGTAAGATTAAGCTCATTCTTATTTGTGTTCTTAGATAAAATGAATCTGGTAAAATTGGATAATTTTAAGTTGTAAGTTCTTCACAGGAAATCTCTATAGCATCCTAATCCCATATCTCCTTGCTAATGAAATCCCCACTTTTCTTCTTAACATGGATACCTCGAAGACTTAAAAGACTAGCAATCACTCTTAAAAGCAAAAGCTAAAAGTATAATAAGATTATTTCTCCAAGTAACTTAAACTACATGAGCAAAAGTTATTAAGTGAAATTATAATTTTTCTATGATTATTATTAAAAAATATATAAAAATTAAAAGTTTTTAAAGTTTAGGGATGAACTAAAGCTGAATATAGTTTTTCCCTTGATGTTAATATTTACACATGACCCATTAAAATTTTGGTGATTGAGATTATTAATACTTATTACATATTTTTATGCATTTAACCTAAAATTGACTCACCTAATCACTTCAGGTAAGTCCTAAGTAATATATATATATATATATATATATATGTGTGTGTGTGTGTGTGTGTATGTGTGTGTGTGTATGTATGTATATATGTATATTTGATTATAAATCATACCTGAACAAGTGGCTAAAATACTTTTTGAAGAACTGTAGTACAGGAACACTAATTGAAGAATGAACCTTGTTTAGACGAATGTCTCTTATCAAATCTGTAAATTTAAGAAAGTAAAGAAAAAAAATTAAATGGCAAAAGATATTATCTTGCCAAAAAAAATGTCAAAGAAACACTAACTGTCCAATAGAAATTAAAATAATTACATTTTTAGGGGTTTTTATACCCTAATTGATTAGATAATATGCTTAATTAACAGTGAGAACTTCTTGGTGATCACATTAAGGTGGTACTTGAATTAATCTATTTGGAGTATTTGGTTTTTCTATTTGCACGAAAAGGCTATCTTTTGGTCAGCTTTTGTGTCAACCGTAAATCTCTTTCCAGTTGATCTTAGAGTATGTTTGGTCGGATGGAATGGATTGGGTCATTACCACTAAGGTGATTGGAAGGAGAATGAGCGCATCCCGAAAAGAATGAACATTCCCAAAATTGTAGGAATAGGTATTCCATCACAAAAATTATGGAATCCACCATTCTAGTTCTCTTAAATAAAGGCATAAAATGGCCCACCACATCAAAACCCACCAGTTTAGCCCTGAAAAACTTTTGGATCAAGCAGTGTTTTGTTAGGCCTAAACAAAATGGACTGAAAAACTTGGGCTTGGCCCGATTTAAGAATGTGGTTGCTTTGAATTGGGCCAAGCGAAGCCTATTTCACCCTGTTTTTGGGAATGTCTTACTTTTTCTGGCTCAATAATATTGGCCTACACCAACTCGAGCACAGCTAAAAAAGGGTAATCAGCTTCAAACAGGCTAGATCATGCCCGTTTAGCTCAAAAAACTACTATTTTTGGGCAAGCTCATGCTTCCACAAGCTAACAAATCAACTTGGTTCAATTTTCTTTTCTTTCGAATTGGACCAAATTGAACACGTTTTACCCGAAAAGCCTTTTTTTTTTAGGTTAGGACATGTTTTCTTTGGCACAACTCAAAAAAATATGGGTTGTCTAAATCCGACCAAGTCTAGTCCATTCTAGTTGAATTTTTTTTAATCAATTTTAGCGTATCAAACATTGAAATGGAATGGATTCATCATTTTATTCCTATCCATAACAAACCAAACATAAGAAGAAAACATTTCATTCCCACTTTCATTCTCTCAAAAGCATTCCATCTAACAAAACATGACCTTAAGGACGCACTCCCTATATTAGTGTGGTGCATTTAGGATAATTAATTTAATTCCCCTATTGGCTCAAGGACATTAGTGTGGTGCATTTAGGATAATTAATCTAATTCCCCTATTGACTCAAGGTTTGAATTTGACTAGTCAAAGAAGAGAGTACACCTCCTTAACCATTAAGTTAACCTTACAGTTTCATACTAAATTCAATTTAGTTCTTTGCAATTTTAAATCGATTAATTAACAAGTCACTATAACTTTTACAATGAAAAATGGTTCCCTCATATGTCATTACGTCCCTATGGTAACGGTGCTAATGTGTAAACAAAAAATGATTAAACGACAAGCTTTGATAGGGCGTGACAAACATAATATATTTTTAAAAAAAGAACATGCAAATCTCATAAATTTTAAATCATTTGTAGATAATTTTTTAAAGTTTAAAATTATCCGTATTAGTACCTATATTATAACAATTATATAAATTAATCTTTCCATTCACTTGCCGTTAAGGTAGGTAACAGGACTATTATCATATGACATACACATGCAGTGTTTTTAATGACGTGGCATAATCATAATTATCAAATCTAAACAAATATGATCCATTCACATTAAATCCTTATTCTAAACAAATTTACAGTATAACATTATTTGTTTAGATTTAAAATGAATAGATCAGATTTATTTAGATTTGATGGCTATGATTATGTTACGTTATTAAAAAATACATGTATAAGTCACATGACAATAACTCTAACGGCAGGTCGATGGAAGGATTGATTAGTGTAATTTTTATAATTTAGGTACTAATTAAAAAAAATTTAAAATTTAAAAAATTATCTGTAAATAACCCAAAATTTAAGGAGTCTGTATGTTCTTTTTTTAGTATTTTTTAATTACATGATGCAAAAAAATGTTACATATTCATCCACGTGAGGCACACATGGCCACAAATGGGAGGAAATTTTTTTTCTCTAAATTTATGCCAACATGACTGACTCGTGGTATTTTGTGTCATCATGTCGATAAAAAAATATCATGTTCACGACGTCGTATCATCGTTTGTCACCTAATCATTTTTTGTTTACACGTTAGTGTGTTATACGTGACGACATTTGACAAGGCAAGGACCATTTTGCACTATTTGAAATATATACAGACTCATTTAATCGATTTTGAAATAGAGGAACAAAATTGAATTTAGCGTACAACTATAAGGATAAAACATAAGTCATAACCATAGCGATACATTTATATTTTAAAATTTATATATGCGAGCCACACTCAATGGGGTTTCGAGCTTGAATTTTTCTATTCGAGTTGAATAAAAACCAAGATTTCGTATAAAATCATGGCTTGGCTCACGTAACGCATGTTCAGCTTGAATCAAATCAATTTGAATCGAAGCCTAAAATTTAACCACAATGAAAGAAATGATCTTCGAATAAAAATAAATAAATACTTTGAAACGATGCCATATAACATGATTTGGATACAAAATCTAAACAACGAACAAAAAAATTGCAGAAACCTTACCTTTCCTCAGTAGTTTTCCCTCCTTGATATGTAAGACTGAAATAGTTAAAATCTTTCTTGAGAAACCTTTTAAGCACCAGTTTTTCCCAGCCTATCGCATTTGTGATGATCCTTCACCTCGTTGCTGCTCACCCTTTTATGCCCTAGGTTTACTCACCAACCCCCCTTTTTTTTAATTATAATTAATGCAAAATCTCGAGCTACCCTTGAGCTCACGTTCGAAATAAATAAAAAGTTGAAATAGCCTCTCTAGATGGCAGGCACAAATGAAAAATATGGTAATTTTACCACAATAAGTAAAACACTAATTCCTATTTATTGTTACTTTTCACTGGAAAATAAATGTATCCGCATGGGAAGAAAATAATTTTAGTATTTTATTTCATATTTTATACTTTTCTGTAGATGGGATAAACTTTAAAATTAATTATATCTTTATTTCTTATAATTTTGAGGGCTTTTCATTTTCACACCCATACTTTGTATTTTTATGTAGGGTTGTTTATGAGTTGAGTTGGGTTTAAGATATTTTTGAATCTAACTCACTCATTAACATTAGATTGGGTTAAGTTAAGAAAACTTTTTTTTCAATCTAACCTAACCCAGCTTGCAATGTGGGGATTGTATTGGGTTACCTGTGGTCGAAAAAAAATAAATAAATAACACTCAATTAAACCTACTAAAAATGAAGTCAATATCCTTAAAGACTAAGATTTTCGGAAGCTTGGATTAATTTAAGAAGCTTGTGGATTCATATGGATATATATGCTTTTATAGGCTTAGTATCCTATGTAAAAGTAGATATTTTACAAGAAAAGAATTCAAATAAAATTTTCAATCTTGAAAATGATTTTTAGTTGCTAAAATGACCATCTATTATGAAAAGTAGCTAAGTTTGAATTCTATAATAATTCTTTGAATGTTTTTAAGCTGGTCAGTTTTGATCTGCCCTGCTTGACTCGCAGGTTAGAATGGAGTAGGTTGGACCGCCAGGTCACAGATTTTTTTTTTTAAAAAGCTAAGATCTTGTATTTTTGCTTTGTGGACTTGTTGGTTGGATGAATTTAAGGTTGTTCATATTGTATTTCTACTTTTATTACGTGTATTTTTAATTCTATCACAAATTATGGACTTAATGTTGTTTATATTTCAATCTTAATTTGTTGTTAAAAATGAGTTTTACTTATTTTGATTATTGTATGATAGATTGTTGGATTATCAAGTAAAATATCATCTATTTATGTATTATTTTATCTTCTAAAATTTTATGCGAGCTGATCCATCTAACCTACCAACCTATCTTGATGGGTTGACTTTTTCAAACCACCAAATCAAAATGGGTCAACCCATTCTATTCCGTTTAAAGTTGTCTCATCTTGGTATCTCTACTTTTTTTATAATAACTTTCAAAGTATTTTTCACTTAGATTTGAGACTTATTTCAAATGAAATTAGACTTAAAGAGCTTTTAAATGACTGTCATTTGCGTAAATATGATAAGAAATGAAAAAATTATGACTGTTTAAAAGTCATATTCAATTGCTAAATTTTAGATTCAACTGGTAATTAATTATCATACATTTGTAATTAATTACCATGCGCCAAAAGATAAAAATAATGGCTTGAAACAAATAGTTTTATATTAAATAATTCGTAAACACCACCAAAGGTTATTTAATCACTTGGGCTATATATATTTTATCACCTCTACTGAACGTTTCATCAACCAAAACAGCAATTCTATGACAAAAATGAAAGGCCTGTCACAAAATAGTGGTTCAAACAGCAAAAATATAGCTAAAATCATAAAAAGTATAGGTGATGTTGTCTATCAAATTTGTGGCAATGCTAACCATAGTGCAATCGAATGCTAGCATTGGTGGATTATTCATATCAAACTGATGAACTCCCTCTAGCCTTAGCTAGTCTCACCATAAAAGATTCAACTGACCAATCCTTTTATTTTGACTTCAAAGCTACTTCACACATTACCAATGATGCATGTAATTTAGTACGAGTTAAATCATATAAAGGAAATGATGTTATTTATGTTAGAAATGTTGACTACAGACAAGGCTTGCATTTTCAAATTCTCATCTTTTGGTTTTGTGATAAAGGATCAAAATCAAACAATAAAGGCGAGGTGACATAAACGTTGTCATCTATATGCATTAAATGGTATTTTTCAGGAGGTTGAGTGCAATAAAGCAAAAAGGAGAAACTTCTTCCATCTGGCATGAGAGATTAAGACATCCCAAATCAAAATTGATTACAATTCTAAAATAAGAATGTCTTAGATTTCCCTAGCTGGATTATAAAACCACCTGCTTGTGCAAGATTTTTATAGATGACATTTTCATAGATTACAATTCTTATGACATTTTTATAGATGAACATTCTCGGTTAACATGACCATATCCTTTAAAGAGAAAATCCGATTTACAATTGCTTTGTAAAATTTCATGAACTTGTTGAGAATTAATTAGACAAGAAAATCAAGATTTTTCAATGTGATGGTGGTGGAGAATTCAGTTCAAAAGAATTTCTCGATCTCCTAACAAATTTTGGAATCCAGCATCAGGTCCTTTGTTTTGGAACACCTGAATAGAATAGAGGGCTGAGCGTAAGCATCATTACATTGTTGAAACTGGTCTAACCATGATGTTTCATGCAAATTTTTTACCTCTCCCACGGGGGTTGATGGCTTCTTTACTGTTGTCTATTAAATTACCTTCCTTCACTCTACAAAATCAATTACCATATCACAAACTATTCAGCAAAAATTCATCTTATGATGGATTGAAGATTCTAGGTTGTCGTTGCTTTCCTTCTCGATCTACGCCATTGCACATACAATAAGTTTTTCAAGAAGACTTATCTATGTGTATTTATTTGGTACAATCCTATACATAAAAGGTTATTGGTGTCTTGAACCCTGAACTAAATGAGTTTCCATATATCGACATGTTGTATTTGATGAAGGATGCTTTCATTATAGAAAAGAGGAACAACAAACCAATAAAATCCCTCTATGGATGACATAATTTCCTTCTACAGATGAATGGATTTCTTTTGCAACACAAGTCACACTAACTGTTGCCTTGTCCTTTCAACAGTACACCATAACTAATGCTTCTTGTGACTCTGACTGTTGTTTAAATCCAAGTCAACAAATATATGCTGCAAATCATTCTTCTTCATACCTAAACAAAGCTTTGACACAACATGTTCCATCTCTTGTCTGAGTCTAAAACTTGTCATTTGGAATTTGCATCAGTCAGCCCATTAGCTCCTCAATCAAATGTCAATCATGTGTCACCACAAAGTGTCCCCATCATAAATTCTTACAACCTTGATAGTCTTGATGGAAACCTTGTTTATGATCTTTCCTCATTAGTAAACAATTCAATTCCTATGACCTCACAAGCTATACAGATTAATACACATCCCACGGTCGCATGACAAAAGTCTAAAGTAGATCCAACACTTTAACCTGTACAATTATTTCATGATATTGTTACTCCCAGTGAACCAAAAAAACTATTAAATTAGCTCTTAAAGACAGTCGGCAGATTAGTGCGATACAAGATGAAATTTGTCACATTCAAATGAATAAAACATGGGCTCTTGTTCTTTGACCACCCATGAAGAATGCAATTGGTTCCAAATGGTTTTTCAGATTAAATACAAAGATGGGTCCGTTGATCACTTTAAGGTTAGACTTGTTGTAAAAGGATTTAGTCAAATCTCAGGTCTTGATTATGAAGAAACCTTCATGCCGTAATCAAACCTACCACTATTTGCCTTGTCATTTCTCTTGCACTATCTTTTGGATGGAAACTATGCCAACTATAGATGTCAAAAATAATGCATTCTTGCATGGTCATCTTAAAGAGATTCTCTTTATGAAAAACCACCTGGCTTCATTGATTTAGCTCATCTTGACTGCGTTTGGAAGTTTCAAAGGTCCCTCTATGGCCTTAACAAAGCTCCTCAGATCCTGTTTGATAGTCTCTCTCAGTTACTGCTTCAACTAGGCTTTTGTTGTAGCTAAGCTAACTCTTCTTTGTTTATGCATCATCTCCATCAACACACCACACTTATTCTCATTTATGTTGATGGCATAATTGTCACCAGAAGCAAGCTGAGTTGACTCAAGACTTAATCACCCAACTCAGCCATGAATTCTCCATCAAGGACTTGGGAACATTCACATATTCTTGGGAATTGATGTTAAGTCCTTCAATGGATGTATTTTTCTTTCTCAAAGGAAGTACATTCATGACCTCCTTGACAAGGCTCATATGTTATATTGCTCTTCCATTACTAATCCAATGATCCTTAAAGAATAGGCGCATCATTCTAATAATGATCCTGTTGGCGTGACTACTTTTGGAGCCTCAGTGGTGCACTTCAATATTTGACCTTCACTTGATTGGTAAACATATTCTTCACTACCTCAAAGGAACACTTCACCATGGCATTTGTTTCCTCGCAAATAGTCCTCCCTCATTATATGGTTTGTCAAACTTTGATTAGGCAGGTTGCTCGCTTACTTGACGCAGCACCAAAGAATTACATTATTCATGGTGCCAACTGCATTTTTTAGAGATCTAAGAAACAACATATGGTTGCTCGCTCCAACTCTGAAGCCCAATACTGAGCTATGGCTTTCACTGCAGCTGAGCTTTGAATTGTGACTCGGACTTTTCAACTTCCTCTGCAATTTTGCATAATTTTGCATATTGTTCTTAAGTATTACACTTAGAGATGAGAATGGTCAGTTCAAATTAAAAATTATATGCAAAGAACAGTCACTTTGCTCAACTAAGTTCCTTTTTCGATAAAGTGAGTAAAGGTTTTAAACTTCTTATCAGAGAGTAACGCTAAAGAAAAACTTGAAACAACATAGATAAATAAGTTTGAAAAATATTTTAAATAACTTCGTATCCAAAAGCAGACTTGCAAAATATTTGTCGTAGAAGGTTTTACTCAATTTCAAAAATATGTTTTCAAGTCTTAGATGTGCTTGAGTTGAGCAACTTAATTGAGAGAAACAGTGAGAGCAAAGAGAAGAAGAGAAAAGCTTTTGTTTATCCAGGTTCGGCCAAATAACAAGCCTATGTCCACTCCTTTGTTGGCTGCTTAGATTTTGTATTGCCACTAGTATTCTTTCATTTCCTCTAACTCCTCTGAAATCTTCCATACTAACCTCTTTAAGCTAGACAATCAAATATCTTACAAATAAAGTTGTCAAAATGGGTTCCGGTTCATGAGCCAACCTGGCTCAACCTACCGAAATATTAGATTGAGTTGCTTAAAATTTAGGTCACAAAAAAGTATATCATTTTAGCCCGGCTCACTTAAACTGTGGGTTAAATGGGTTTGGGTTAGGTTATCTCGTGAGTTAAGTGAGTTGCTTAAAATTTGAATTTTTTATTATTTTCTCTTGTTAAATTTGAGATTTATAAATTATTACTAATATAAATAAGTGATTATGATATGAATTATGATGTAACTTAAGTTTAATGACTATTACATGATTTTAGACATTTTATAATTTCAGTTAGATGATTATTTTATGATTTTTTAGTTTATTTTAATTTATTTTATGCTTTTTTTCTTTTTTGGTGGATCAACCTGTTTAACTCACCAACCCTGGTAGGTCGAGTCGGGTTGATAATTTTTTAGCTTATTCTCAAAATGAGCCAACCCAGCTCAACCCATTTAATCTCCAACCCATGGTGAGCCAACTCAAGTGAGCCAGATTAGCTCACTTTGATAGCTTTACTCACAAACACTAGCAGAACCCACTAGCTCACTTCTATGATCACTAATAGATTAAAGTATGTATTTGGGTATGCACAAAGTCATTTAAAGAGTGTAATAACAATTAGGTACAAAGCTAGAGAACTAACACACAAACATTTATCAAGGATCAAAGTGTGCAGGAAAACATATTACGACTTGAGAAGAGTGGAAATATGATGTTTATTGTTCTATTGCTTCTCAACTTGTCCAACAATGATTTTTCAAGTTCAATCCTGTTTATAATCGTCAGAATATGATCATTTAAGCTTCATTACACTTCTGTGTAGTGAAGGATGAAAACTAGTTGTTAGCCAATATGGTGGCTGATTTTGTCCTGATTATGAAGCAAAACCAATGGTCTAGAAATCGGATCGATCATTAAATCAATGAAGAGACTTATTCACTGTTTAATGGTCCAATTGTGGTTAGACCAGTGATAAATAGGAGTGTGTGTGTGTGTCTATATATGTATGTATATATGTATGTATATATATATATATATATATATACATATATATATATATATATATGTATTACTATGTTAAATTTCTTTATATTAGTATTATTAATATTCATAAGCATTAATTGTGAAATATTAATATTTTAAATTACTGCAGAACACAATTTTATCAACATGAAGAATGTTTATAAGCAATAAATAAAAAGAAAGTGAAGAATTATTATAAATATATATAATATTATTAACAAAAAATAAATTATTATAATAACTAAAATATATTTTATTTTATATATCTCAAAAGAAAATCGTAATACAATATAATATATAATGTAAGAATAATTATTAGCAATCAGTCTTTGCATCTCAAGCTAGAACCCAAGTTCAAGTCCTAGCTCCTACATTTATGACATTTTATGTTGAAACTTTGAATTGTTGAACCGATTTGCCGGTTTTGGTACTGGTTCTTTGTGCTCTAGTTTAAGAGACTTGATTGAATCGGTCAATGGACCAGGTTTCAACCCGATTGGCCAGTCTAGTTTGATTTTTTGAACAATGAGCAAAACTGAAGATGAATATGGTAGCTGATTATATGGCAAAATTAAATATTAATATCGTACATTAACTTATTCTACGTATCAATCATATGATTTCTTTCCTTATCACCGCAGTCCAATGCTTTGATATGTAAAAGCTGAAGAATTTGATTGTATCTATATTGTGCGATGTTCAGTCCTCTTTGAGCTTGTTAGGGACCAATTCTATTCACCTTGCGATATTTTCAGTCCTACTCGCGAACCGTTGACCAAATTGAGCATTTATCTTTAATCAAGGAATGCTTGAAATAATTAAATAATTCTTGAGTTAATAGTTTTAGTGCCCATCTTGGAATGGCTGACAGAGTCAATTCTACATGCCTTGTGTCATGTTGGAGTATTCGAACTAGTTAGACACCAATTCTATATGCCCAATCTTCCTTTTTCACGAATTTTTGCCCTTCTCGAAAAATGAAAAAAAAAAATTCTTCTCATAACTTGTTAATTAAAATCAATCAACAAATAATTATTTTTTAAAAGAATCACATGACTTTAATTTCTTCACTTTAGAGATATACATTAGCATGGTAAGCAAGTTAAAATTATAAATATTTTTATTTAATCATTCAATTATTTTTTTGCTTGTTTAATTTTGAAGATAAATTTAATAGTTTAATGTTATTAATAATTTATGTAATTAATTTAAGATAACTGTTTTTATAATAAATGTATCAATGATGTAATAAAATTAAATTTTTACTTTTCTCTAAATATAAATAGACTTACGGATCTTCTTTATTTTGCAGATTATTTTTTATTTATTTTTAAATGAGTTTTTTTAATTATTTTTTATCAAATAAAAATTAATGGCAACTTTATTTTTCTACTAAATTCCATCTGCCATTCAATTGCTAAGCCATCCAAGTACGATCATGGCGGTTAAAAAATGATTGTAAGTTTTGACTACCTTGCTATTGTATATTAGATTTGCGTAAAGAAATTTAGATTTTTTTTTTCATATTAGAAACTATGAGTTTTGAGGTGGTCTAATAAGTGTTTTACAAGTCTAGATTGAATGACCACGTGCGAATAGGAATTTTGATTCATGACTCTTGATTTTCAACTCTTGATATTCGATGTACTCCAAGCCTTTGACACTATTATGTACAGTGTCATCCGTTGATTGAAAGAATATTTGTTTTAAAGGATGGGAAGTCGTTCCTCCACATGGCGAATTTCCGACCTAGTTTTTAAAAAATTTAGTTTTTGGAACGACTTCCTAAAAGCCAGCAATGTACTTGGTGCTGCTCATCTTTGTATCATCCACATGTAGCACACCTTGACCAATGTAGCTTATTTTGTTTCCTTTGTCAAATCGCTACCAAAGGAGAATAAGTATTTGTAGGCATAACGACAGATTGGAATGTAAGCCTCTTTTCAACTTCTTTTGTCCTGGCCAACATCACAGGAATGTAAGCACTTTTCTCTCTAGTCAATGTATTCCAATCAATGTTTCAGCCAGGTACAATGCTATATACACATACTCTTTTTTCATATTTCTTACGTCCAACCAATCATCTCCATTCGTTTTGCCTTCTCTCTCTCTCAACACCATTGGTCCATACATACAAGGGGCATGTGAGAAATGTGAGGAAATGTTATGTGTATGTAACTTTTTCGTTCAATAACACCATGGTCCATACAAGAGGTCCAAGTTTTCACATACGCAGTGGACGCCATGTTTGGGCGACCATGAACATTTAGGATTAACTCGTAAAGCCAATTTATCTTGTTCCTTGAGTTCCTTGAGTTAAACTCAACTTATCGACTTGATTTAAAGTCATTTAAACATTTAGTGATATTTTATCAAATTGGGTCCTGAATGTTTTTTAAGACTAGAATGGTTACCTATCTAGAAGGATATATAAAATATACATTTTTTTGAAATAAAATTATCAGTAATTGATTCTTGGACATTATAGAATTGAAGACTGATTTTTAAAAAATATTTGAGAACCTCTAACACATTCATTTTGAAGATAAGAAATTTAAATAGTTAAGATTTTCGTAAATTTGAATTAGAACTTAAGTTTTGACATTTTATTCTTAAGGATTTTAAATTTTCTTATATTTCATTTGAATCTAAATGGAGGGTATTTCCTTATCTACATTTATATTTTAAAATTAATGGAGAGTAACATTAACATAAAATAAATAAATATAAATAAGTAGTCAGATAGCTTGAGAAGCCACCAAAATGTTCCATTCATGTTTTCCTTCTCCTCCAACCCATTCTGTTTGTCCGTTTCAGATTCCGTTGCGTTCCACCCACTCCAAATCCCCATTTTCGTACCATCTACAATTCCAAAGCTCTATTTCTATCTGGGTTGTGATTTTGGGTGTTTGAGTTGCGTTTCTAATAGTGATGTTGCATTTTTTAGGAGACCCAAGTTACCCACTCATCTCTTTACATCTTATTGGCTTCTAAAGGTAATCTTAAAGCTCACAACACCTCCTATTTCATATATTTAGTCAGATTTTGCGATATGTGTTTGGATTTGATGATGTTAGTGTTACAATATAGCGTTTCGTTTGAAATTTTTGAAATAGAGGTTATATTCAATTATTCTATGGTTCTGACTAGTGATTCTTGGTGTGGATACCTTGTTCATGGTCTTAAATTCTTTGGAAGATCATTCAGTCACTTCTAGTGATGTTGCGACATTGTAGACTCAGACCTCTTTGGTGTTTGGCTTTGTTGTGAGTTGATAGTATACTCTATGACATATTTTATGTTTTCTAAACCTTTGAACTCATTTATTTTAAATTATCCAGCCTTGAAATTTTCACATCTCATCTTTACTACATGTACCTATGGACTTTTGGCAAGTTTGAACTTGATCTTGCATTGGTGAATATTTTGGAAACTTATTTAACCTGTTATGATGGAAAGGTTTTAGTGAACATTGGGACAAACACTTCCAGTAATCTATTATTTGGTTTAATGACACGATTTTTACAAAAGAATTCATGTGAAAGTAAATTTGGATCTGATGAATGTATTTATAAAATATGATTATGATGAACTATGGTTCCTTTGATGATTTGAGATTGGCTATGCGAATATCTGATACATGAGACATTGGTTATGTGAATATTTGATATATGAGATGTATTTTTGGATTTATGAAAGTCTGACACTAGGTATATATTTATGGAAGTATAAAAGTTTATTATCTTGGAAGGAAACTTTGACATAATACTGTAGTTAATGACAATAAACATTAGCTTTAGTGTACCTTGGTTCAAATCCCAGCTAGTAAGGGAGTTGCTAGTCTAGTGTGTTTGGCCCATATGACTGACTTAGTTTTGGCCCTAGTCGATGGGCATTCTATAATCCGGACATGTTGTAATCCTTTGGATAGTATGCTCGTTGAGAGATATCTGATTATTTGGTTTTGGACACTACTAAAAAATTTGTTATCAGAGACGGACAAAAACTGTGTCTAAAGGGTTCAAATTCTGTCGCTATGCCTTTCAGCAATGGAACTAGACACGGAACCAAAAACATGTCAGAAAGTGGCGTTGCTGCCGTCTCTAGTCAAACACGGAAAAATTCTGTGTCTAAAGGGAAAAAAAACCATATCTGGAATGTAACCAAAACTGTATCCAATTGATCACTCAGAGATGGAAAATTTCGTCTTTGAAGAGGTAAATTTCCGTGTCTGGTGTGTGAAAAAGTTGTGTCCAGTACATAATCAAACACCAAAAATTTCGTGTCTAATTTCATTTCTGAATCTGTAGAATGGCAAAAAAATTAGTTTAATACTTACAGCCTACCATAATTTTTGAATTAATAAAAGAAGTCATTCATTTAGTAAAATGTCTAAATGTATTTAATGTTTTGAAATTATCCATGAAGGTAATCTATAAAAATATATACTAAACAATTTATAAATATATAAAACATAATCCAAGAAAATTTATAAACACTGATCAGTACAAATCATCAAAATCATCATCATCCTTGTCTTGCTGATCATCAGGTGAACAATCCGATCCAGGAGTAGCTGCAAGCTGTGTAGGAGGAGAATGAGGGTCCAAGTCCAACCTCTACATAATGCGAAGAATCATATCATCCTGCCGAATGATCATTTCCTGCTGCTGGTCAACCCTCTCCTGCAGACTGTAGATGTGTGGTTCTTTCTATTGTATCTCAGAGTTTAAAGTAGTAATTGTGGACCTCAGAGCCTCTACAGGCAAAACAAGTCTCAGATCCACCAGCAGAAGCAGAGGAAGACGGAATCAGAGAGGCAGTCTCTGCGCCTAAACCATACACGCATCCCTTTTTGTTGACGCCTCCGACAACATCCAGATATATGTTGTTGTCGGATTGACAGCTAGACCTCTCGCCTGCTGCTATCTGTGAGTTCCTCTCAAACAACCTCCTCTGGTACTCCGCATGTAAAAAGAAGTTAAATTTGCTTAGTTTAATAAACAATGTAATTATATAACATTCCTTAGTTATGCTAAACTTGTACTTACAGCAACAGATTGTGCCTTTTGTGAGATACACTCAGAAGGCTTCCTCTTTCGAGTATGAATCTGATAAAAGACATCAAAACAGGAAGGTAGCATGTCACTCTGTGCTCTCTGAAAGCATAATAGAAATTTAAAATAAAATAAAATAATCAATATAAGTTGAATAAACTTAAAAGACATTAAAATATAATACACAATATTCACCAATCTCTTCTTGTAGTCTACTGTTGGGATTGAACCCCCAGTGTGCAGTGACACTCCCATATCAAATTTTTTATTTTCAAAATTATTTTTGAACTTCTCCACCTAAGTAGGGTCTTGCTAGAGAGAGTTCAAATTATCCCTAACCTACTGAAGGATCCATTTCCCAGGATCTACCTTACTCAGAACCTTATTCATTGCATTCTTCAGTGAGTTAGATCCTTTGTGGTCGAAACACTTTCTGATTTGCCTGTCATCAAAAGGCAATCATTTATATTTTCTCTACATCAAAGAATAAAATTAATTAGTATATTAACAATAATTTGAATGGTAAATTATGTTAACTGGCAATTATTAAATATAATAAAGTACATTATCCCAAACTCATTAAATCACATGATGCAAATCAAGCAAAATTTATAGTTTAAGATAAACAACAAATGAGAAAAGACTTACATGATAAAATTTCAAGACCCAATAGAGGAATCAAAACAAATCCAAAAAAAGTTTCTAATTGCAATCCAAACACAAAGAGAGAGAGTAAAAAGCGTACCTAAAAAGGAAGAGAAGTGAGCGAGGAAAGAGTAAGTGACACCGATGGAGGGCGAAGGAACGTTGTCTACCAACAAAGAAGATGCTCATCGAATAGGAAAGGAAGGACACTACTAATATTTTATAAATATTAACCAACTAACTTTATAATTTGTTAGGTAGTTTAGAATCACTCAGATATATCAGGCAGTTTAAAATTAAATAACAGACAATTCAAGAATACTTATATACAATAAAACATATACATAGATAATTAAATCTAATACCAAAGTAAATCTAAAGGCAAAATGTAAATCTAATTATGTCTAAGTAACTTCATATAACTGAATCCTCTTAAACCCACTACAATAATCTGCATAGTTTTAGACAGTTAAATCGATATCAAGTCCTGTGAATAAAAGTGGCACTCAATCAAAATAATTATTCTTAAATTTGTAATAGAAAAAACATGTCAGCCAAATTGATTATTCCTAAAATCCACTTTAACTCATTTATAAACCATTTTCATGCCTTTCATCCTCTTTAATTTGTCCTAAAATTCACTTTAACTAAATTTTTAATTTGCCCATTCCCAGTCCTTCTATATTCTTTAATTTTTCCTAAAATATAATTTAACTCATTTTCTAATTTGTCCATTCTCATTCCTTCCATCTTCTTTAATTTTTTCTATAATTTACTTTAACTAATTTTCTAATTTGATCATTCTCATGCCTTTCATCCTATTTAATTTGTCCTAAAATTTACTTTAATTAAATTTCTAATTTGTCCTTTCCCACTCCTTCCATATTCTTTAATTTTTCCTAAAATCTACTTGAACTAATTTTCTTATTTGACCAGTCCCATGACTTCGATCCTCTTTAATTTTTCCTATAATTCACTTTAACTCATTTTCTAATTTGCCCATTCTCATTCCTTCCATTTTCTTTAATTTTTCCTAAAATATACTTTAACTCATTTTTTTAATTTGCCCACTCCCATTTCTTCCATCTTCTTTAATTTTTTCTAAAATTTCTTTTAACTAATTTTCTAATGTGACCATTCCTATGTCTTCTATTCTCTTTAATTTTTTCTAAAATCCACTATAACTAATCTTCTAACTTGTCTATTCCCATTTTTCCCATCTTCTTTAATATTTCTCTTTAGAAAAATTCTTAATTTCTGCCAAATACTTACATCAAATTTTGACCAAATTTCACACTATCATAAGCCAACCAAATCAAAGACCATAATCAAACACTAAACACATATGCAAATTTATTCCATAATCAGTAACCAAACTCACACCAAAATAAATCATGCACAAGCTCTCAATAATGGAGGAAAACTAACTTCTCAATGGCTTCACCGGAGCAGAAAGAGCCTCGCCGGCAGCACACCATAGAAGCTCCCTTCGTCGACGGTGGTAGCAGCACTTGAAAGAGTTAGCTACGAGCAAAGGGGAAGAAAGGGATGGAGCACCAAGTAGCTTCGTCATTGGCAACGGAGGAAAGGAAGGAAGGGGGAGCGAAGAGAAGGAAGGAGGAGGGAGGGAGCACCACGCAGCTCTGTCATCGGTAATGGAGGAAAGGGAGGGAGGGGGAGCGAAGGAGAGGGAGGAGGAGGGAGGGAGACGGTGGTGGTAGGCGTTTAAGGTAGCGGAGAAGTATAAGAGAGGAAGAAGAAAGTGAAAGGGGAGACGGGGATTGCGACACTGCGTATGTGTAAGTTTCTCAGCAATGGAATAATTCCATCTCTAAATCCGTCTTCACGTTAATTTCTTTTTAACTCTTGCGCTCATTCAGATACGGGTTGGTTCCGTGTCTGAGACTCAGAGATGGAACAATTCCGTCTCTAAGTTTAAAATTTCAACCCAGACACGGTTTTTATTCTGTCTCTGAGATCTAATTATTCTGAGAAATTATTTTTTCAATATAGACACAAAATTTTTTTGTCGTTATATGGATTATAATTTTAAAAAAAATCAAAAAATACTTAGACACAGAATCTGACACTGTATTATTCAAACATAGAAAAGTTCCATGTCTGATTCTATTGCTGAACATTGACAATTTTTTCTTGTCTCTAGGTCATATGTTTCGTGTCTATTTCCGTGTCCACCAAAGATGGTTTCCGTATCTAAAATGATGTTTTTTAGTAGTGGGATTAGGGACCTCTCAGTTCACATTTGACATATGATTATTTTGATTTAATATCTGACATTTGATTCATACCATACCAGAATTCATGATCATTTGTAATAGTTAAGATTTCTATCACATGATATTATTGCATATGTTTTGGAAATGAGAGCATGTTTGACATAAGAAAACTCGTGCCCAAGCTTGTCCCTTTCTCGTTATAGTTTATATTATCACCCACTAAATGTTGTGACTCACCATGTTGTTATAACATTATCAAATAGCAATCCTGTTCTGAGTCCAGGTTCTAGAATTATTTAGTAGTCCGTTATTGGACAACCCAACATCCTAATCATGTGGACAACTTCCTTTTGTCACCTATTAATTTGTTTACTTTGGTTCACTTGCATCTTGTATTAAACTCTAGATATGCTCCATTATCTACAAGTAAGATCTAGCTTTCATTTTGTTAATATAGATGTGTAGAAGTTGTGTGCGCGTGTGTGTATCTACACATACCTTGTTGTGCTTCATATAGATGCTTTGGTTGTTGGAAATCTATTTGTATAGGAATATGTTGGATTAAAAAGAATATTATATCTTTTGAGATGTTCAACTTTTAAGGGAGGCTCTGCTGAATTTTTTTTTTATATAGAAATGGTACGTTGAATGTATTATGTTTGTTGGTTTTGCTTGACTTGCTAAGTTGGCTAATTCATCCTTTGCACCTGTCTTGGCCCTAGAGTTTAGGTTGTGACAGTATGTGAGAAAAAACATAACACCAATATATTCCAATCAATGTTTGTGTCACAACCCAAATTCAAGTTTGTGACTGGGGCATAAACTACATACACAGTCTAGCAAGCCTATCAATAATTTAACTCCGTTAACAAGTCAAACACATGCATAATGCTTAATAATAAACATAGGACTACCAAAAAATTCGGTAAAATCTCCTTTGAAATTTGGACATCCCTAAATACAACCAGTGTCCAAATCCAATACACAACAACCAAACTCAAAATACCATACACACATATACATCATGTCTATAAAACAACCCATCTTATAGCTGCAAGACACCTGGAGTTTAACTACAAGGCAAACAAAAGCTCTTGCATGTGGGAAGAATACCAGAAGAGAGTTGAGGAGGATGGAAACCCCACAATGATGCTACAGGGCAGGCTGCTGATATGAAAATTTTAAAAAGAGAAGGTGTGAATAACACAGACTCAGTGAAGGCATAATAACTATAATAAACTTTAAAAAAATAAGAGGCCGCAAAAGAAATAGGTTAAATTAAAAACAATGAGTACTAGAATCGAAAAATCCAATAATACATGGTTTCTAACAACATAACTATACTTTTAACAAATATAAAGTATACAACATTATTAACATATAGCAATAATATCAAGAAGTGTATTAGAAAGGATCTCATCTAAAGAATAAAGCACCTTAGGCGGCTCTATCTCGCTAGCAGCCCTCTCCTCCTAGGATTGGCCAACCACCTAGGGGCAACTTCACATAGCGAGTAGCCTTTTCCTCAAACAACCTCTATGGGAGTGGCTACACCTCGTTTGTAGCTCCTTGCCTCTCTTGGGTGGCTGCACCTAATGGCCAGCTTCATACTACCCAATAGAAATCAGTGGGGTGGCTACACCTCGTTGGCAGCTCCTTGCTTCACACGAGCAATTACACCTAATAGGCAGTTCCTTATGCCTCAAAGGAAATTTGTAGTGGTGGCTACACCTTATTAACAATTCATTGCCTCACATAGGTGACTACACCTAACTAGTAGCTCCTTACCTCCCACATATCTTAATCAACTCAAAAATCAAAATATTTTACTTTATAACATCAATAAAAATAAATCTTGCAACACAATAAAAGTAAATAATGAAAGTAAAATTGATAACAAGTACTAAAAATATAATTATTGTCACAAGTTAACAAATTTAATATTAGCTTCTGATAACAAGTTCAAGATATAACGAAAAAAATTTAATGAATGACATATTTATATAAGAGAAAAAATATTCTAAAAATAGTTATTTGAAAATCAAAATATGCCACCGTAATTAGTATCCACTCACTACACTAGCCAAACCAAGTGGGTTCAAGTTTACAATGACGTGGTACCACCAGAAATGATGGGAAGAGCTTCCAACATATCTAAGACAACAGACAAGGTATCCATATTAAGAAACACTAGTTAAAACCATAAGACAACCAAATATAACCCCTATTTTAGAAATTCCCACATCAAACCCTAGATTCTAACAGTAACATCGCTAAATCCTAATACCAATCGCAAAATTTGACTTAATCTATGAAATGGAAGACATTGTGACCCTTAAGATAACCTTTAAAAGTCAATAACACAAAAGGAAGTGAGTAGCAAGCTTGTGTCTCTCTCAAAGCGTAGCTCTCACAACCCAAAAACACAGCTTAAACAAACCACGATAAGAACAACATCCTATGGTGATTGGGATGTGAAGAACAGAGGGGAGGGTGAGGACCGAAGCCTCTGGTGTGTTGGTCGAAGGTTCTAGAGTCGTGGAGGCTCAGTTAACTATATGGTGTCATAGGGTTTTTGATCGACAAGATGGGGTGACTAGTAGCTTACTCAACACATTACTTATTAAGTTCATGAACTTTAAAACACAAATGTAAATAAGAAAATATTCCCTATCTGAATTTAAATAAAATATCATAAAAATTAAAATTCTTAAGAATAAAAAGTCAAAACTTAGATTTTATTTCAAATTTACAAAAATCCTAACTTTTTAAACTTCTTACCTTTAAAACGAATGGGTTAAATATTATAAAAAATTCATTAAAAATCAGTTTTCAATTCTATAATATTCAAAGATCAATTACTGAGAATTTTGTTTTCATGAAAATGCATATATCATATAGCCCTCCAAATAGGTGTTTATTCTAAATTTAAAAAAATTTCAGGACCTATAATGACAAATGGGTACTAATTATGTCTAAAGAATTTCAAATATATTTTGGCAAGATAAATTTAATTCAATGAAGTTTATAATTGAAATAGAGTGACTCACAAAGTCAATTCTAAGAGCTCAAACAATACAAAAGGAACCATGTATAATCCAAAAATTCTTACACAATACTGAGAAATGTTACGTGTATATAACATTCTCATTGAACATAATAACATTAGTACATACAAAGAGTACGTGAGAAATGTGACGAAATGTTATGTGTATATAACATTTTCATTGAACATAATAACATTAGTCCATACAAGAGGTGTGTGAGAAATGCAAGAAAATGTTATCTTGTTGAACATAAGCCTCTTTCTCGTGGAGATAGACCGTAGCATGAAACATGAAAATGACAGATACTGTTCCAATGTCAAATAGTCTATAATTTTAAGTTGTTGAGCAGTTGTTTGAACTTAGGATGACTACTCAACTAGAGAAATGATGGGAAGTTGCCCCAAGTTTGAGTGATTTACCAACCTCTAAAGGAATTTTATTTAATGTATATACATTTTAATTTTTTAAAAATATATGTAACATCATATTAGTCTGTTTTCCATTAAGGTGCTGTTGGATTTTAAAAAAAATTATAAAATAAGAAGAAATCGCACTCATCCAAGACAACTTTTCACCATATACCAAAAATAACATATTTTTGTACATAATTTTTAAACGTAAGTAATTTAAAAGAAATAATAATAAAAGAAAGTATTCAAACAAAAAACCGAGTTTTGATATTCCATGTGCACCAAGCCTTAATTCATGTTATCTGACTGTGTCATTTGAGCTACGGGTACCACTTTTAATGAGTTTAGAGTATTTATTATCTCTCTATTTTGGTATCAATGATTAATTATATATTTATACTTGTTAAATTATGTTATGATTTAGTTAATTTCTTTTGAATTCGGTTAACACCTGAGATATTATATTAGTTACAAATGTAAAATAATTATTTTATCAATTTCATTTTAATTAATCAAAACCATCAATATATTTTGGTAAGGAAAGGAATTTTTGGGAACAAAATAATTTCTCAGTAATATATTGACAACATGTTAAGAATCAACTTCTAAAATTGAAAACTTAGCCAGATTTGTCTGGTTGTTCTTTTCCACAAAACCTTATTGCCTTTAAACTCTCGTTGTATCTTTGGCTGCAAGTGAGTATAAATATGTTTTATTAAAATAAATAATGAATCTCTATAATTTTATTTTATTTAAATTTAAACCTTGTTATTTATTTTTTATATATTATTTTTTATAATTTTATTTATTTAAATTTTGATCTTACAGTTAGAATATCGATTGTTATATTTTTTTTTATTTATTTAAATTTTAATTCCTATAATTTATATTCATTAAGATATTAATTTTTATTTTTTTAAAATAATTAATTTCTATAATTTTTATTTATTAAGATATTAACTTCTCAAAAACTAAAATTTAAATGAATAAAACTATAAATATTAATATTTAAAAAAATATTATAAAAACTAAAATTTAAATTAAATAAAATTATATAAACTGATTGTTTATTTTAACCGGTATATCTACTTACCGTTGACCAGAAACTAGAGTAACATGATAGCCACCCAAGTTGTTTACCTAACCAGAATATTTTCTTCTCCATACCAACTGGAGAAAGAAGAAAGAAATTTTCTCAACTGTTACATTCCTAAAAAGTAAAACGAAAGCCCCAACGATAGGGTAAAAAGAGAACAAATATCCACGATTGTAGCAATGCCAATCAAATAATAATTATTATAACAAAATAATAATAATTATTATTATTATCATTATTCTCATTATCATAATTGTGGCATCTATATTGAATTTAAAATAGCAGAACAAAATAAGCAAACTACAAAAATTGCACAAGCCTGTTGCTTGAATTGAATTGAAGTCCCCTGCAGTGGAGACTACAGTTGAGAAAGCCGGATGATTCACTGAAACACTTCTGGAATGACAAAAATAATCAAGCTCTTCATGAGACCAACCTTAAAAGAATGATCAAGGCAAGTGAGATTCCTACTGCACCCAACTTCTAAGTGTTTATTTTCAGGCAACGTTGGTTTGATAAGGTCTCTAATATGTCATAGTGACCATACCCATGAAATAGCACATTGATGGGAAACTCCTTCTCCTTCCTATATTCTTCACCATACTTTGCTATATTTACCAAATCACCAGAGCTTCTGTCCCTCATGAAGACTGATATTGATGTCCTGACAAGTTACAAAGAGTGTGTTAGATACAGAGTAATGGAGAATTAAATAGAAAATTGCAGGCGCTAGAGCAAGTAACAAATTCGGGAGCCGAGTTTCATATCCTACCTTCAAATAAATACATGCAATTCTGTTCACACAAAATGATCTAGAAATTTGTTATATCAACTTAATTCAGGCTCTATATTGCATCCTCAGTGTGTAACGTTCAAATATTTCTAAATCTATCTAGTATCCATCTTTTTCCCAACAAATTCTAAAAATTATAAAACACGACATAGCATATACAAAGTATAAAATTAATATAAGATTAACATAAAAATACAAATACTAAAGATATCTGTAAGATAGAAACACAAATTCTAACACAAGCATTTGTATTTAAAATGTAAGCATTACAACATAGTCATTCTTAACAAAAATCTTATAGACAAAGTAAAAAAAGTCAGCATTAGAGACAGGATATGGTTCTAAAAGCTACTAGGACTTTGTTTTGTTAACTTGTATGCAACAGCACTATCCATCACACTTCCTCATTGTAGTTATAAAAAATTTAATTAACAAATTGGTATGGTGATTGGAGTGTCTTGTCAGGTGGGCTACAACACTGGCCCACAGCTAGTAATTACACTCCATAGATTTCTTTCTTTCTCTCTCTCTCTCTCTCTCTCTCTCTCTTTTGACTTCATACTGGATATATAATCTATTAAGTCCCATTTATTGGAAGAAGTCACTGCAACAGTTCTAGTCTGTTAAACTAGTGAAAATATCAATAAACATCTTATGTCTCTCATCAAATGGAAGTGAAAACAAGAAAATAACCAGAATTACACATAAAGAAATTCAATTCTAAAACTCACTTCAAGACATGAGAAGCCATCAACAGCTCAGGTTCCCCACCCCATGCATAAGGCTGTTGAATTCTCTTCACATATGCATCAAAATCCCCTTCTATAAACCTATGTACATCAAGAAAATGAATAACCAATTCAGCAACAGCATATGAATCAACAAAACGGTATATATTAAAATTACAAAGCTTATACCATTCTGTTTCTTCACGCCTTTTCAGCAGCTCATCTACAACCTGCCACAATATCATAATGGGGTTACAAAGAGCATAAAAGAAAGCTTAAGAAAGGTGAAAAAGCAGATATACTTAAGAAGTATGAACACTGAAATGGATATAGCTTTGATTTGTCCACATGTATTTTGAAGTGTCAGACATGTCTAACACAAAGTAATCAAGACATGTGTGACAAAAACACAACCATTTCATTAAAGTATTCATACTTCATAGATTAGAACCATTTCCCCCTGTTTCGAGCATAAAGATCTTACTTGAGCTCTTAATTGATCGGCGAGTTCTCTCTGGTGATTCTCATCAGGTGCTTCTTCCCCATTTATTAAGCAAGCTCCATGAGCTATTGCTCTGAATAGACACCGACCATCAGCAGGTACCCCTATACAATTCATTCAGTGAGACAATTGAGAACTAAATTTACAAACTGACTCACACCTATCACAGCTACCTTAAGTTTATGGCCTCTATGCTGAACAGATCATCATCAACAATTATGATCAAGAAACACATCTGAACCCAAACAAAAAAAAATCAATAAATTTTAAATGTTTAGAAAACTTATCGGCTACCTTTCAGAATTCAGAGCCTCTAGAAGAATTCTTCAGTCTACTCACTCAAGATGACCATGAACAATTTTAAGCCCAAGAAGAAAAACTGGAGAAAAAAGACTAAAATTTTTTATTGTTTAAAGGTGATGGAGCAGATTTCAGAGTCTGTTAAACAACAAAAATCAGTATAAACTTACCCAAACAATCAAACATCAAACAATTCTTCAATCTTTGTTTGTACTAACCACCCATAAAAAATCATTAAGATAAATGATCCATTGAAGACAAAAATGTAAATTTTCTTCACGAAGTAGTCATCATTGCCACAGAAAAAGAACCCCATGAAAAGGGTTACTCTAGCAGCAAAAGGATTGTTCAATTCTGCACAAATTACACATCAATCAAACACTTCTTAGCAATAATATAAAGAAGAACCCACCGGTGACTCTGTAGTCAGGAGAGAGCTCGTCTTGTTTATCGCAGCTCGTACCCTTCAAAACACCGCCGTCGGCTACCGGCGGTGGCGGTGGCGGTGGCGGTGCCTCGGGATTCGCGTCAACCCAAACAGGCGGCGCGAGACAGGCGCAGACGCCGAAGAGCAGCCAAGCCGAGTCCGGACGGTGGAGCCACCGGGCAGGACGCGCGTCCCAGGCGACGTTCCACGATCCTTCCCCTTTCAGCTCGTGGTGGGGCGTCACGGCGCGCCGGAGATCACTGCGGAATCCGGCTCCGCCGCCGGAAGGCATGAGCACGTGCCATATGGAAGCCGCGCCGCCTCCTCCGCAGGAGGCGTCGAGCTTGCAGGCGCTGGAGTGGTGGCGCCGGCGGCTACCGTCGGCTCCAAAATGCAAGGAGGAGGCGGCAGCGGCGGCGGAGGAGGAGGGGCTGTGGAGGAGGCGAGGGTGGTGGTGGTGGTGAGCCGCGGAGGCGTGGTGGACGAAGAAGGAGGAGAGGATCCAAGGCTTGGGGCGTGCGCAGAGTACTCCAAGCATCACCGAATTGGCGGAGGCTATCCTGCGAGGCGAGCTTATCCTACGCACCCATTTGCATTTGGCTCACAAAGAGATGGTGATGATGGTATCAATCAGTGCATGCCTCCAATCACAACGAAGAACATCATCTTCTTCTTCTGCGACCACTTTTTGGTTGGTGAGGTCCTGTGACGCCCAACCATCCTTTTTTAGAGCACAACACACAAGCTGAGAGTGGAGTGGTTAGGGTCCTTCTCTGGCAACGAAATAGGTATGCAATTTTTTTTCCTAACTAAACTGGTATATTCTCTCAAAATATACCCTCTTAGTTATTACCAATTTTATCTTTTTATATTATTCAAGTTCGTTTCAATTTAAAATTAAATTTATACATCCATTTGATTGAAATTATTAACAAATACAATTAATTTAATTTGAGATAATGTAATTTAATTTAAAAATTAATTTTCTTACTTCAAATTTATTACGAAATTTATTAATTTGTTAAGAGAATTTCTTAATAGTCACAATATTTTAAGAATTAATCTCATAATAATGACTATAAAAATATTTTGGTCAAAGACTAAAAATTTATAACAAAATTAAACCAATTCTTTAAATTTGTGTTTTTAAGTTTTAAATTTTTTACTTAACTCTCTTTTATTATACCTCCACTCATTTACAAGAAGCAAATGTTATTTGAGTAAAATTTGGATAAACGAATAATAATAATAATAATAAAAAAAAATTCACATCTGTTGAATTTTATATATATATATATATATATATATATATATATATAATAATTATACTTGTACATATTTTTTGTAACCTATTAAATAATAAAGTAAATTTCTTTTTGATTTTTAAAAAATATATGTATCATTATTTTAATTTTTAAAAAAATTTTATTATTAATTTAATCTTTGAATTTAAAAATTGACATCAAAGTCATTTTTATGTATACAAATAGAAATTAAAATAATAAAATTTTAATAATTAAGAGACTAAATTAATAATAATTTTATATATTTAAGTACTAAATTAATGATATTTTTAAATTTTTGAGGAATTAAATTAGAATTAATTTTTTTAAAGAACCAAAATAATAACACTTTCTAAATTTTGAGACTAAATTAACGGCAAATTTTTTAAAAAAAGCTAAAGTAATGATACATATATTTTTTTTAAGAAAAATTTAAGTTAAGAGAAAGTTTCATCCAATTTAGAATCAAGGCATATCTTCAAGTTTATGTACATAAATACTTACAAATGACACACCAACGAAAAAACTTAAAATGAAACCTAAGTCATAACGAAAAAAATTAAAAAAAGGATTTACTCTAACTCATATTGTAGGTCATACATAGTCTAAATTGTACAATATATCAAATAGTATGTGCAATTATTATATTATTAAATGTAAATATTAATACTTGACACAAATAGAAATAAGACGTATGAAGAAAGTATTTGTTGAAAAAACCTTTAGTCGTGATAATATTTAAGAAATTAATTTCATAATAATATCTATAAGAATACTATAGTCACAGAGCAAAAAATATAAATAAAACAGAGTAAAGTAAGATAATTAACCAATCAAAAGAATTAATAATTAAAGTGGCATATTTTCTGTTTTAATTACTCAACTTTAAATTTTAAATTTATAATTAAATAAATTAATGTATCTTAATACAATAAATTGATATAGAAAGTGTTCCTTTAAAACTACTAAAAAAAATTTAGTATCATATTTTTTTTTGTTACAAAATTTAGTATCATATTTGATAAAATTAAAAAAAAAATACACAAGCTTTTAAGATGGTGAGTTGTGGGGACCAAATTGCAATGGTTCCGTTTGGAATCACACTCAGCATATACCTATGCCTTGCCCAAACGGAGAAACCTCTGCACTCTTTTGGTGTTTTGTGTCTGATGATGTTCCTCGTGTGATAATGACTCTTAAACAATGGAGCCAATCAGAAATACGCCCCACGTGTTATCATTAAAAGACACAAATGAAATGGGCCCCACGTACCCAGTATTGCTTTCTCAATTTTGCTTTGTTTTCGAATTTGGCTTTTATTGTATCTCCTTTCCATTAATTTTTATTTTTTATTTAAAATAATTATAAAATTTTAATTTTAATATAATTAAATTATAGTTTCATTTATTTTATTAATATTTTTTTCTTTCACAATTTTATTTATTTTATTAATGTTTTATTAAAAAATAAAAATAAAGTTAAAAAATTCAATTAATATTTTTTTAATATTACTAAATGATAAATATTTTAAAATAAAAATATTTTAAAATAACAGATAAAAGTAAACTAAAAAAATATTCAATGGCGACCAATTTCGGTTTTATGTAATTAACTAATTAAGAGGAATGTAGGAATATTTATCAAGAGCATATAACGTTACCTTTTTCTGATGCTCTTTTCTTTTTTTCTTTTTTTTTTAAACAGAAGGTGTTAGTATATGGACAAAGAATGGAGACAGATAGTCTTACGAAATATGGAACTTTCAAGTCCAAGACCGGTGTTAGTTGAGATACAGGCTTCTTGGCTTAAATACTAGTTATCATTCATAACCATGTTGAGGACAAAATTTTAAAGATTTAAATTTTATCTATTATCAACATAAATTTTTTTATATTATTATTTAATTACATATTAATTAATATTTATTTTTTTAATTAATTATTATTTTAATTAAAAAATTTAATAATTTAATAACTTATAATTAAATAATAATATAAAAAATTTTACACTCAAAATGAATTAAAATTAAATTCAATTAATATATGTAATATTTTATTTTAATAATATTGCTTTTGGTTAGTGTTCAATATATTTATTTTAAAATCATGAGAAAATATATAAAAACTAAATTTTGAAAATAGTAATTTTATTTTGTATCACGTTAGTATCTAGTATATATGAATTAAAATCAAAAGAGACAATTGGCCTATTTAAAAGATTGTAAATGACATTTATTAAGCTCAATTAAATTTTATTATGTATAGATTTTCTTTTGGTAAACTACTATGTATAGATTTATCATTTATATGTTATAATACTATTAAAAAAATGTTATAATACTAAAATTTGATGTGAAATTTAACTTCTTTCTTGTTATATGTTTTAATATGAAAACTTGAATATTATAAGCTAATGAGATACTTATTATATTTTTCTTTTCTTTAAATAAATAAATAAGACAGATTGATAATAAATAATTATTTAAAATATATAAATTTGAGTTTAAATAAAAATAAATATAAAGTGAATTGACAGACTAGTGATATATACTTTATTATTAAATTGTTAATACTGTACTTTGTTCATATATTTTTTCATCTTATTTAAGTAATTTTGTAAGCTTTTTGAAAACATGATATATATATATAAAGCTTATTCACTTACTTTTTTAATTGTTATTATGACTTTTAGTTTATTTAATTTTATATTTTATCAAAAATAAGCAAAATGGACACAAAGAAATACAAAAAAAATTAATATGTTTGAATTGGGCAACAAGAGGTGCCACTTAAAATTAAGATCTTCACGTGGAAGTCTCTTAATAATATTTGGTCCATCAAAAAATATCCTTGTCTTATTTTCTCTCAATGTCCACATATAGCCGTAATGTGGTCTGGTTCCTATTTTCCCAATTGTTCCACTGATTTGACAAGACTTGACGTGATGCTTAAAATTAGAATTTGAAAGCAGCAAGATCTTTCAAAAGTAAAAAAATTGGTCAACCTCAGAATCAATCGCAAGCTTACAACAATGGAGTTGGTAAGCCACCAACCTATCGGGTGGGTTGGATAAGAGATTAATCTTCTTAAAATTGGATTAGAGAACCTTTATTTTCAGATTTAATTCATTTAGATATTATAAGTTAATGAAATAATTGTTTTATGTTTTCTTTTCTTTAAATAAAAATAAATAAAACAAAATTAATCTGTTTATTTAGAACTAAGTTCGTTAATATTTAGTACATATTTATATTAATTTATTTTATATAAAAATATGTTATAATTCAAATGTTATTGAGATAATTTTTTTTTAAAAAATAATTTTTTAAAAAATTAAATTTTATTAAACATACACTTAATATTAAATGAGTTTAATTTATAAAAATTTTAATTTTTTTTCATAGCAAAGTTAAATGAGTCAACTACGAGACAATGCTCGTTGGCCCATCTTTATGTTGGGAATTAAGTGTGAGCGTAATGTGATGGATGTAATAAGTGAGGATCATTTAAGTGTAAATACCCATACTTTAAGGTTTTATGTTAGAATGTAGTATCTAACTCACAAATATCACATTTGAGGGCAAAATTATTAAGAATGCAAGTATAAGCCAGATATGGGTGAATAAGTTTCATATTAAAAATAAACAGAATAAGCGATAAATATATAAATAAAAAGACTTATAAATATAATATTTTAAAATTTTAGGCTTAGAATGTGATATCAAACTCACATATTATTCCTTGCTAAATCCATGGAAGCAATCTCCCTGTGTTTTGGACTCCCCCCAAACCTAATACTTTACTCTGAGAATCAATGATCAAAGTATTCTAAATTAGATCTTTTTTTAATTATGGTAGGTCTTTATAAAATTTGTGTGTATTTCTTTTATTATGTAACTCTCTCCTGATTTTAGGTAAAAGAAGAAAATCTAAATTCATTATTAATCGGTAGTTATAAAGCAAACCCACCTATTGTATTTTTTTTTATTAAAACTAATATTTACATTAAAATTAAAATATTTGTTTGCTACGCGACTCTAACGGCAACAAGGCCTTAAATTTGTCTTAAATAATCAGGAAATGGCTTAATTGGCATCGAAACTTTCGGCAACGACTAGTAAGAGTGTAAGCGTATATACGTGTGTCCCATACTGGGTAAAATGCATGGAAAAAAATGTATGAGAAAAGTATATTATACTCCCTCATTTTCTTTTATATATCATATATGAAAACTTTTCTATTTTAAAATATTTGTTATTTTAAAATATTAAAAAAATATTAATTAATTTTTTAACATTATTTTTATTTTTTAATAAAAAAAGAATTAGTAGAGTAATAAAATTAAAAAAGAGAGAAAATGTAAGTGAAAAGATAATTTAGTTATATTAAATTATATTTTTTTACAATTAAAATTATTTAATAATTTTTTAATCATTGTACAATTATTTTAAACGAGAAATAAAAGTGAACGAAAAAATAATATATTATGTGTACTAAAGTAATATATTATGTGTACTTTTTCCATTCACTTTTATCTATCGTATAAGAATATTTTTCTTGTTTAAAAATATTTATTATTTAATAATATTAAAAAAAATATTAATTAATTTTTTTAATTTTGACATTGCCCCATAAACCCATTTGAAGGCAAAAATCTGCCCTTGAATGTTGTGCTATCATATTTGGTAATCACAAGACATAATTACTTCTTACTTAAAATCAAAATTTTAGTTGAAGTAAGATTTTGTTGCTTCTATGTTAGAGTAAAAGTCAGTTAGAGAAACTTTGATATTTTTGATCTTGATATTTTTTTCTTATAGTTTATTTTATTTTTTTTATTATACCTTAACTTATATCTTTTTTGGTAATTATATATGTAAAAGTACTTTTGATGAATACTATCTAAATAATATTTTTTTTTACCAAAATCAATCTTTAGATAAAATTTTTTAAATATGTATTACTTCACTCCAACTTACTTCTGACCAAAATCAAATTTGTAGAATCTAATTTAAATGCATACTTAATGGAGTAAGTAAAATTAGAGAAGAAAAAAAATTTTAATAAAATAAAAAAAATAATAATTTATTTATATTAAATTATATTTCTCTATAATTAAAATTATTTAATAACTTACTTGATCTTTATATAAAAATATTAAATAATAAATAAAAATAAATAGAGAGAATAATATTTGGATATAGAAAAAAGTGTCCGTGAGAAAGTTTTATCTTTTTCTCCGCACAAATTAGAGTGGTTGTTAGACTATTGTGTCTTAAAATTAACGCATTTATTATTTATTGCACTTGAGTATTGTTGGAGTTTTTGTTGAGTGTGAATTATCTAAAGAGAGTGAAATATTTTGTCTTAACTTATTGTCTGCACTCATGCTTAATATCTAATTAATATTTTATTTTTATTTATTGCAATTTTTTCTCATCGTGAGTTCTCAAAACCATTTATAATTTGCTTGTTATTTATACTATGTTTGGGTCAAGAGTTAGAAAAGAAAAATAAAGAAAGGAAGATATTTATTATAAATTTTTTTTCTTATTTAAAAATTTTATAAAATAAAAGAAAAAAAATATAAATTTTTAAGTAATTCTCTAAAATTTTTTTTTACTAATTTTATAAATATTTTAATTTTTTTTTTAATTTAAAAGATTTAAAACATTCAAATGAAAGAAGATAAATTTATTAATTAGTCTTTTAATTTTTTTTTATTTTTTTTATTTTTTTTATTTTTTTATTTTTATTTTTTTGAGACTCCCAAATATAGCTATAGTTTGTTAAATTATTTTGTTTATAATTAGCATCTTAAAATTTCTCAACATTTTTAAACTAACATGTATTTTATTGAAAACATTTTATACTAACATGCACCTTTTTAAGAACATTTCCTTTTATTACTGTTTTCTAAAGGGCCACATTTAACACAGTGGTATTGTAGACTTTGACACCCTATTTATTACGTAGGATAAGGTTTGATATTATAAAATAATATTATATAATCATTTTTATCATATATTTAGTGTAATATATCATAGAATAAAATCATTCTATATATTAATTTTTATTTAATAATTATAAAATAAATTATTTAATTTTTAAATAGTCTAATAAAATTTGATAAAATTATTTTATATTAAATTAAATAAAAATTTAATATTTTAACTTCAAATCAATTTTAGTCTTTACATTTATATGTTTTTTTTACAATCAAATTTTATATTATCAAATTTTATATTATTAGACATTATATTATCAGACTTTATTTTATACAATATATTATTAAACAGGGATAGAGTGTTTTGACTTGTGTAAAAAACGTTTTCGTTAAGTACATTAAAAGAAAAGAAAAAGGCTTTCATTATTTATTGGGGTTGGGTGGGTGGGTGGGTGGGTGGGTGGGAAATGCAACGATACATTCTAAAAGAAATTAAGGTAAGAAAAGAAGAAAAAATATTTATTATTTAACTCTCGTATTAAAAAGATAATAAATTTTTTTTTTATAAATAGTTATATATAAATTTTAAAATAAATAAGTTTAATTATTTATTTTTATGTTCTTTATAAAAGAATAAAAAAATTTAGTAAATTTTGAGAGTATGATTTAACTTTGATTTATATTTCGTGTTATCTTTTAAATTTTGTATTATCTTGGCTCAAGTTAAATGAACATATATTTTATGTAGTCATATATTTTTTAAATATTTTTTATATTTTTATTTTATTTTATATTTTTTATTAGATATTTTTAAATAATAAATTTTAATTTTAATATATAAAATTATTTAAAAATTAAATTAAATAATTTCATTGTCTATAATTAATATATAGATCACTAATTATAAAATGGTACAAAAACTTCTAGTGGTGAAGTGTTAGAGAAAAACTCAATTAAAAATTATTAAGTAAATTTTGAATTTAAATATTTGTCTCTTTTTTAGTTTTGTCAATTAAATTTTAACAATTAATTAAACATGACACGTCATCTATATTACCGTCTGAATAAAACTTAACCCGTTCTATACCAAAATTACCCATTATCTTGTTTATCGTGACCTGTCCGCCGCCAATCCTCCTTTCTCAATTGTGGTTTTGTTGTTGTGAATTTCATATTGAAAGAAAAAGGTGCTTTGTGCTTTATCTAAAGGCTGCAATTGCTGATAATATTATTTATTTGCATAATTTTATCTTTCCACCTTTTCTTTGCTTTGTTCTTATCTTTTATCTCTCCTTGGAGTAATTGTCCAGCCACACCCTTTCTATTGGAGTTTATTCTCTTCTTTGCTGGCCCATTAAAAACTGATTCAGATAATAGTGAGAGATGCAGATAAAGATTTAGTCTTTCTCAAATTTATAGAACTCTTGGATTAGTCCCAAGAATTTACGTCTTCAACAAGTTAAATCTATTTTAATTCATACAATTGTCAATATTTTTTCTAACAAAACTAAACAAAAAAATACAAAAAGAAAAATTAATATGTTTGAATTGGGCAACTATAAGTGCAACTTAAAATTAAGATCTTCACGTGAAAATCTTAACAGCATTTGGTCCACCAAAACTATCCTTGTCTTATTTTCTCAATGTCCACATATAGCTGCAATGTGGTTTGTATCCTATTTTCCCATTTGTTTTTCCACTGATTTGACAAGAATTGACGTGATGCTTCAATTCAGAAGCACTCTTGCTTTGGGGAATTTGAAGGCAGCAAGATCTTTCAAAAGTAAAAATTGGCCAACTTCACTTAACAAGCAATTGCAAACTCACAAGAAAAGGGTTGGTAACCCACCAACGTGCCGGGTGGGCTGGATCGATGATATTAATCATGTTAAAATCGGATTAGAGAGCCTTTATGTTCAGATCTAATTCATTTAAGTATTATAAGTTAATGATATAATTATTTTATGTTTTCCTTCTTTAAATAAAATAAATAAATAAAGAAAAATTAACCTATTTATTTAGAACCAAGTTTGTTACAATTTAGTGTATGTTTAGAATAATTTATTTTATATTTAAAATAAATTATAATTAAAATTTTATTAAGAGAATTTTTTTAAAAAAATCAAAATTTTTCCTTAAAAATTAAGATTTATCAAACATGCACTTAATACTGAACGAGTTTAATTCATAGAAATTTTAATTCTTTTTTGAGCAAAAATTAAATGAGTCACTCACAAGACAATACTCGTTTGTCTAATTTTATGTTAAAAATTTAAGTGTGGGTGTAATGTGAGTAAAGAAGTTACATATTTAAAGCAAATTGAGTAAGTAGAGACTATATGAGTGGAAAGACTCGTGCTCTAATATTTTGAGTTAAAATATAATATCAAACTCACAACAAGTATCACACTTGAAAGAGATTATTCAAAATTCAAATGTAAGTGAAATGTAGATGAATAAATTATATATTAGAAATGAATGGAATAAGTAAAGACTAAATAAATAAAAAGACCTATAAATTTAATATTTTAAAATTTTTGAATTAAGATATGATGTTAAGTTCATAAATATATTTTCTTGTTAAGTCCACAGAAGTAAATCTTATGATGTTTTGGAGTCCTCCGAATCTAACACTTAACTTCAAGAATCATTGGTCAAAATATTCTAAATTAGATCTTTTTTTAGTTATAATTGGTTGGTCTTTTAAAGATATAAATATATATATATATATATATATATATATATTATTTATGTCTATCTCAAGATTCTCTCTCTTGTTTTTAGGTAAAATAAGAAAATTTAAATTCATTATTAATCGGTAGCTACAAAGCAAACCCACGTATTGTATTTTTCTTTATTAAAACTAATATTTGCATTAAAATTAAAAATATGTTTGTTTGCCATGTAACTCTAACGACAACGAGGCCACAAATTTGTCTTAAATAATCAGGAAATCGCTTAATAGGCATTTCAGCAACGACTGGCAAGAATGAAAAGGTCAACGGGACACTCATTGTTCGTATATATACGTGTGTCTCCTACTTTGCAAAATGTATGAGAAAAGTATGTTATACTCCCCTTCACTTTTATACGGTGTATAAGAGAATTTTTTTATCTTAAAATATTTATTGTTTGAGAATATTAAAAAAATATTAATTATTTTTTTAATTTTATTATTATTTTTTAATAAAAAAAGAATTAGTAAAGCAATTATAATTAAAAAAAATATTAATGAAGTAAAAAAAATAATAATTTAATCATATTAAATTATATTTCTGTACAATTGAGACTATTTAATAATTTTTTTAATTCTTGTATAATTATCTTAAACAATAGATAATAGTAAAAATAGGGAGTAATATATTGTGTGTATTCTCTCTGTCTACTTTTATTTATTGTATAAGAGAATTTTTCTTATTCAAAAGTTTTTGTTATTTGAGAATATTAAAGAAGTATTATTAATTTTTTTCAATATTATCCGTATCTTTTAATTGTGAAAAAGTAAAATTGAGAAAGAGAGAAAATATTAATGAAATAAGAGAAAAGATAATTTAGTCATATTAAATTATATTTCTCTACTATTAAGATAATTTAATAACTATTTTAATTTTTATATAAAAATATTAAATAATAGATAAAAATGAACAAATATAGTAATATTTGGACGTAAAAAATAGTGTATGTGAGAAAATCTTTTCTTTTTCTTTTTGCACAAATTGAAATGGTTATTGGACTATTGTATCTTGAAACTAACGCATTTATTATTTAATGCAATTGAATATCGTTGAAGTTTTTGTTAAGTGCGAAGTATCCAAAGAGAGTGAAATACCATGTCTTTAACTTATTGTCATGCACTCATGCCTAATATCTAATTAATATTTTACTTTTATTTATTGTGATTTTTTTTCTTATCCTTCTATTTGGTGTAGTTTGTTAAATTATTTTATTTATAATTAGCATCTTAAAAGTTATCATCATTTTTAAACTAACATGTATTTTATTGAAAACTTTTTATGCTAACATGTACCTTTTAAAGAACATTTCCTTTTATTATTGTTGTTTTACCTAAAGGCCACATTTAAAACACGGGGGCATTGTAGACTTTGAGTGTTTGACTTGTAAAACGTTTTCATTAGGCAAACTAAGAGAGAAGAAAAACGTTTTCATTACTTGGAGATTGTTGGGTCGGAAAAGAAGCTAGTCCTAAAAAATTGGACTTCTTATGAACAAAATATAAACTAGACTTCTAGTCCTGCATGTTGTGATTTCAAAGTTCCCAACCCTGTTTTATATAAGAAAGGATTTAATTATGATATTAAATTCATTTATATATCATTAAAAAAATTTAACTATGATAATAATTACTTGTAAAGTTAAACTTATTTAATAATTTAACAACATATGATTTGACGATAGTGTAAAATAATTTTATACTGACCAAAATTAAACTCCAAATAAAAAAAAACCAAAACTTGGATTCAAGGAAGAGATGTTTCATTTTCTTTTTTTTTTTTCATCTATTTTCTTTTTGGGTCTTTTCAAAGAAAATGCTTAAGTATCAGCATTATTAAATAAAGAAAGCTAATATTCAAGTTTCTCTACTCATTACATTAAGCCATTAACAAATCACAATATAATAATTTGCAATAAATTATTGAGTACTCTTGGATTATGATTTGAATAATCTGATGCAATTGCATCTGTGCTGGAAGTGAAAAATGCTATGTCCTCTATGGGTCCTCACAAATCTCCTAGGCCAGATGGCTTCTCATCTGTATTTTACCTAAAAGTCTCGGCATATTGTTGGATTTGCTGTCAAAGATTTTGTCAATAATATTTTACTCCTCTCAACTGATAAAAGGATTGCAAATCAGACTCATCTAGTTTTAATACCTAAAAGGTGGACAAGCCTAAGTACTTCATCAGTTTTTGCCCTATCGCTCTGTAATGTGATTTACAAAACAGTGACTAAAGTTATTGTTAATAGACTGAAGCCACTGCTGCCTTCTATTCAGTCAAGTTTTGTTCTTGGTCAAATTATCTATGATTTACATTGTCGTTGCACATGAAATGCTACATTCCATGAAAAGAATTATGAAAGAAAGAAATGACTTTTTTCGTCATTAAAGTGGATCTTGAGAAAGTTCATGATAGGCTAAATTGGAACTTCATGAGAGAATTGGTTTTCAGGATAATTTGGGGAGTTCCATTTATAGATTGTAGTTCTACAGTTACAACAAATGTGCTCTGGAATGACAACTATACTAATGACTGAAACTTTTCAAGGAGTATTAGATAGGGTGACCCTTTATCTCCCTGTCTTTTTGTTATGTGTATCTATGGAAATCCTTACACATATTATTACTGAGGCAGTGGTGGAGAGAAGATGGATCCTTATGAAAGCGAGAAGAGAAAGGCCCCTCATGCTTGTTGATGATCTTTTCTCTTATTTGGGATAGCTACTTATGAACAAATTGTCTGCAATATGGAGTGTCTTAACAAATTTTGACAATCTCAGGTCAGAAAGTTAGTATTGGTAAAACTAATATCTATTTTTCAAAGAATATTAGCCAAGATTGTTACAATATACTTGGAGGGCGACACGATGGAAGAGACAACTAAATTTTATTAAAAGAAAATTTTGTGGAGTTACCACTAATTTTTATTTGGATAAAAATAATAATTGACCAAACCCTTTTAAAAATTTTAAACTGGTCTATAAAACAAAGTTAAATTCGGGAGTCAATTTATGTATAAGGAAAGGTGAAAACTTAATTCTACTGCATCTTTCCTATATCAGTTTTAAGATGATTATCCTAAAAATAGTTGTGCAAATTAATAACATCCAAATATTTATTTTACCTCACAAAATCGATTAAAAGATTAACAATGAATTAAATTAAAATATTTATGAAATACTAGGCAATGATTAAAGTATTTATAAAATAACAAACAAATAAATAAATTAAAATATATTTACAAATAACAAACAATGAATAAATGAAAATGTTTATAAAATATCAAATAGTGAATTAAAAAAATATTTGTAAGATTAGCTTGCTAGAAGTGCCTACGTATTCTCAATTAAGGAATCAAAACTCTATTATTCGTTTAAAAAATAATTGTAGGTTAAAGAATTTTAATAATAATTAAAAAATGATATAAATAAAAATAATGATTAATAAAAATAAAAATGCTTGATTGATTAATTGATTAGCGACTATCTATAAGATTAAGTTATGGATTAATCATAGAGCTATCTTAAAATAAGTCAGGGAGACTTACTCCTCAAAACTCATAACACATGTAAGGGAAATTTACTCCACAAAATTCCTAAATGTGCTTATTTAAATATTAATGAAGAATAATTATCAAATTGATTCCCAAAAGATTTCACCGACTTCACATTAATCTTTGAAAAATTTTAATCCCATCTGTGGTTCCTAACAGATTATTCCGTCATTCAGTTAGTTCTTGAAAAATTTAAAAGTCAGTCACATTAATCTTTGAATAGGACTAACTTGAATGACAAAATAATCTATCAGAAATTAAAATAAGATTAAAATCTCTCAAGGACTAATATGAAACTTGTAAAATCTTTTGAAAACTAATTTGGTGATTTAGTCATTAGTGAATTTTTATAGGATTGAGTCATGAATTAATTATAGAAATTAACCTCCTGCAGTAAAAAATAACATCACATTTACGGGCTAGTAGAGGTATGGCTTCTTTTTTGTACTTGTGCGAGATGTAACTTTCACTCAATCCATTGTTTGAGGGACTGTCCACCATCAAGAAGAATTTGGCAAGTGCTGGGGTTTACTCAGTTTACTAATTTCTTCACGTTCAGCATTATTGATTGGTTAACTATGTTCTCTCACGACCATTATAATGTTCTGTACGGCAATTTAAAACCATGGTTATGCATCTAATCTTTATGTTGAGCTTTCCGCTATAAGAACTGGTTTAAAGCTTGTTTGAGATGCTGGTTTCAAACACATTATCTGTGAGTCAGATTCTTTGATTTGATACTATTTGGTTAGTGAATGGCCCTATAGTCCAGCTCCACCTCTATGGGACAGTGCTTGCTGAAATCCAGAGTCTGTTGAATCAAAACTGGAGCGCAGTGGTTGTTCATGTGCTTCCAGAGGCAAAGCTTGTGCAGATTTTTCGGCGAAGCAAGGAACCCATCCTTCTGAAGGTTGCAAGGTTTTGTCTATCCCTCCTCCGGGCACGAGTTCTGCTCTGAGAGTCGCGTTTGTGAGATTTTAGTTTGCTTTTTTGCTGTTGCACCAAAAAAAAGAAAAAAGAAATACATCATAAATTATTTTTTTATTTTATATTTTCTAAATCTTTGGTATTTTCTTAAACTAAGAACATGAAAAACTAAAGAAAACAGCAAAGGTAATTATCATAATAAAAGAAAGAAAATAGGAAGTAAAAATAGAAATAACATGTAATAGCCACAATTGGAACTAAAAGATATGAATCAAGAGAGAAAAGAGATAAAACAAACCAAAAGGCTTTGTAAGATAACACTGGGCAGTCTCTAATTAGAGTGAAGCCATGGAAAAAACATTGAACTGAAAAGGCTTTAGAGAACCAAATAGCAGCAAGCAGAACAAAAATAAACGAAACAATAATTTTAACAATGGGATAAATACTGATTCCGCACCAAACGAATGAAGGTGAGCACATGTTGATTCTCATAAAAGAAATCCGCAGACAGTGGCAAATTCGGATCAATATGTGTGCAGATCTCATAACACGAGAGAATCCTTCTCTATGCCTCAAACTCAAACCATGCAGCGCTAAGGCTAGCATCAACCATGACTCAGGAAATCTCATACACAGTAGCATTTACCTGCACAAGACACAGTGAAGAAAAACACCCAACGGCACCGGAACAGAGCATAGCAAGAGTAAATCTGAAAACATGTGTGTTAAAAGGAAATCATAAAAAAACAAAACAAAAAACCAGTAAAACCAACCCAAATCGTCAAAGATTCTCAACCATATTCAAGACACAAACACTAACCCATGGGATGTTCAAGATTCAAGCATCACAATGGGAAGGCAACCCATTCTGAATTTTCTCTCTCTTTCTCCAGATTTTTCTCGGTTTAGACCCCTCTCTCTCTGATTTCACTCTGAGCCTCCCTTCTCAGCTCTCAAACTCTATCTTCCACCGTGACCCTCTCTATGTGACTCCCCCTTTCTCATCCCTAACCGCCTAAGGAATCCCCTCCTCACGCTTCTTTCTGCGTGTGTGTGCGGGAGTCTCCTGTGTGCGGGAGTCTCCTGACCCTCTTCTTTCCTTTTCTTTCCTCTTCTTTCCTTTTCTTTTTGTAATTTGCTTGCACACTTTTACTGCTACTGGTGCTGCTGCTGCTACTACTAGTAGTACTCTACTACACTACTACTGCTACTGCTACTGTTACTCCTACTGCTGCTGCTGCTGCTTTAATATTATTATCTTTTTCTCTAACAAAATAAATATTTTTTATATTATCATATTTTTAAAAATTTTTATATATATTTTCTTTAATTTTTTGACAAAAAAAAATAATTTTTTTGTTAAATTTTTTATTTTTAATTTTTGACTGAAACAAAATTAGGTATTGATAAAGATATTAAAAACAGATTAATCAACTATTCAAGTTTTAGTGAAACTAATGATTTGGGAAAATACCTTGGTAATTCCCTCGTAAATTGGCACAATTAGAAAATGTTATTTTTAATTACATTGTGGATAAGATTAGGACTAAACTTACTTATCTTTTAGTAGGCAAAATTACTCTAGCAAAATCGGTTAGGAGTACTCTCCTTTTATATACCATGATGACTAGACAAACTCCTAAAAATATTTTAAGGGAGGTTGAGAAAATTTAAATGAGTTTTATTTGAGGGCATGACGAGCAACATAGAAAGAGCCAAATGGTTAGTTAGGAGGTTTTGTGTAGACCAAAAAATCAAAGTGGTCTTGGTACGAGAAAACTTACAGCTACGAATGATGTTTGCATAATGAAAACTTGCTTGGAAAATTAAAACTGGAAGTCAAGCACTTTGGATTGAGGTTTTTAAAGGCAAATATGGGAGGGGGCTTGACATTGTGGCTAATACAACGAGAATAATCCCTAATTACAGCAACAGATTCATAGCCCTTCACTTACAGTAACACAAAAAACACAAGAAACACTTTGAAAATATAAAACAGAAAAGATAACACAGGTTTTTTGAGAGCACCGGCAACATCCTTACCCAAAGGGTCCCGAAACCTCACTCAATATTTTGCATGCCTCAATTCTCCCCTCTGTCCCTTTTTATTCCACTTCCTCTAATAGAAAATATCTCTACCCCACCTGACACGTGTACAGGTCAGTTATGGACCAATTACCCTTGCTCCAAGTTAAACGTTTGTGTAACATTCCCATTTATCTAAGTTTAAATTCTAAAATCTTAATTAGCCCTAATGATTGTTTATTTATTATCTGTTATTTATTATCCTGTTCGATTTTTAATAATTTTATTGTGCTATTCAAATTAAAGAGACTACTGAAAATTACCTAAGGGAAATAAGAACCAGTTAAAATACCTAATGAAATAGTGACATCTTAACAGTGGTAATTTAATAATTTTGAATATGTGAACTGAGACATTTTTATTTAGTAAAAAAGTAAAAAACAGTAATTAGCTAAAATTGATTATTGAATTCACTGATGTGTTTTTAGTCACTTTAAAATTTAAGTAGATGAGAATAACATAACAAAATTAATAGAAAGTGACACGTATACACCTAACCAATTAGGGCATGACATGTGAAAACATGCCATTGGATGAAAATTGGCCAATGAGAAAGTAACACGTGGAGGCCTATGATTGGCTAGAAATTTGGCCAATTAAATAATGACATGTGACGCCATGTGATTGGCCAAGAATTAGCCAATAAGATGATTACACTTGGAAGCTCACCATTGGTTAGAAAAAGCCATCATTACCTAGTTAGAGTAAACAAATTAGTTACTATTTAATCAACCTTATTTAGTTACCATATGACCAAATTGGTTCAAATTGAACTAGAAATCACATTAGTAGGATGACTAACCTAGACACATGAAGGTTTCCCATTGCCTTGCCTAATAAAACAAATTAGCTTAAGTAATGAACAAACTAATTAATTTCCAATAACTCCCTAACCCCACGGCCAAAACAAGACCAAAGGAGAAAAGAAAAAAAAAAGAGAGAGAAAGGAGGAGAAGCCATAGCTCATGGCCAAGGGAGGTGGAGGAAGAAAGAAGAAGAGAAAAAGGAAAGAAAGAGAAAAATTAAGCTCAAACCACTAACAAACTCAATCTTCAAGAGATAGGGACTCAAACTTTTTTCTTTTTCTTCTTGGAAAACATTGAGTTTCATGGTGGGCTATTACTCTTTGATGCACGGGTTTCCATGTTCTTTGAGGTTAAACCTTGGTTTATGGGTAATCTATGGCTAGATAGCTTAGTTTTATGGAGTTGATGAGCTTATTTCAAGTAAACAATGATTTTTTCCTATGTTTTTATAGATAGGGTTTGGTTTGACTAATCTCATCTTTGGGTCAATCTTGATGATTAAGTGTGGATCTGTGTTGCATGAAGTGGTTTGTGTTTGCATCATGTTTGATTTGAATTAAAATAGCTCAAAATCATATGTTAGATTAGCCAAAGAGGAAAATCAAGCTCAAACCACTAACAAACTCAATCTTCAAGAGAGAGGGACTCAAACCTTTTCTTTTCTTCTTAGAAAACATAGAGTTTCATGGTGGGTTATTACTCTTTGATGCACGGGTGTCCATGTTTTTGAGGTTAAAGCTTGGTTATGGGTAATATATGGCTAGATAGCTTAGTTTTATGGAGTTGATGAGCTTATTTCAAGTAAACAATGATTTTTTCCTATGTTTTTATAGATAGGGTTTGGTTTGATTAATCTCATCTTTGGGTCAATCTTGATGATTAAGTGTGGATCTGTGTTGCATGAAGTGATTTGTGTTTGCATCATGTTTGATTTGAATTAAAATAGCTCAAAATCATATGTTAGAGACCAGGCTAGCTCACGGCCAACCTAGGGTTAAAAATGGTGAATTTGTGATTTACTTATTTTAATTTAAATCTTGACAAGTACTGATGTGTTTAAGACTTTTATGGTGGGTTAAGCCTTATTTGTGGTTCACTATGTTTAAATAGTTTGAAAATCACGTTAGAGTCACTTTGAACATACATGGCCATATGGCATTTAAGAGGAAAATTTTTATGATTTATGTGCTTTAATTTGGATTCTGTTAGTTAAGAATGAATTGGAGGCCTTTGTAGTGTTGGCAATTTTCTAGGTGTAACCATGATGAGATAGCTATGAATTGTTTAAATTAAACCTTAGGTGAACCACAGCCCTAGGGTATGTTGAAGGGAAAAATGTGAGTTTGTTAGAGATTAGTAAGATTGAAAGGTTTTTAAATGAGATTTTAGCATTATTCCTTTTGGGAATTAGCTTAAAAACCCATGGTGCATCTTTAACAAGCCATGACCATACTAAATCTCAAAGAGAATAGTGTGACTAAATTTAGATTTAAGGATCATTTGGTAATCTAGATTCTCTCTAGTGCATTTTTAAACAAAATGTGAAAGAAAAACCTAGAGGGAACTAGATATGGAGCACAGCCATGTTAAAGAGCCTAGGGTTATTAGTGGTTTTCATATGAAGTGGCATGTCAATCTTATGATACATGAGAAGCAGTAACTTGCTAATAAAAAGTATGGCCTATGCTTATGTCCAAATCTAGCAAGTAGTGAAATTGAGATAGAATAAATGGTTAGAAATTTAATCTCATTAGTGGATGCCAAATGCAACATTAAGTGTCTCAAATTCACTTTCAAGTTAATTGCATGCTCACTTTAAGTAAAGTGGAAGAAGAGTTATAAATTTGGAAATTATCCTCTAGTAAAGAAAATAAATTAGAGGTGATATGGAAATATTAGAAAATAATTTCTAATAAGATATTATAGAAAAAAGGCTCATGAGAAGTCCTACATGTGTCTATGGTCCACTTTGTGGATATGTTAAGTGGAATCCATAAAAAAGGTGTGGTATAACTACTTGTGTTAGGGGATGCCCTATGTCGAGAGAGAATTCTCAATTATGCAAATTGCCATGACTATGGTTAATGATTATGTTATGGGACCATGTAAGCAAAATTGATTAAAAGAGGGCCAAGCCCCAAGTAAAAGTTTTCATGAACATGTAATTAATGGAAAGGATGTTATAACATAAATTGTTGTAGATTATCCATACTCTGATTATTTACTAACCATTAAACTATTTTTGTGTATCTTATACAGTTGGAAATATAACAGTTTTGATTACTATTTTTTTAATCTGTTTTTAGTGACTACCGAGAAATTATATTTCTCACCCTTATTATATGTGATATTTCTAGATTCTCTAGTAGCAGAGTGAAGATGAGAGTTTTTGTTTTCTCAGTTATTGATGTTGATTTAGTTTACTCTCCTGAGCTGGATGTGTTTGAACTAGTTGTTCAGAATGTTACTTACTAGCGGTTTGTGTAGTTTTATGTAGAAGCAGGATGTAGGATTTTCCCTGAATGGCCTAGTGAGGCCAAACATACATTTTGATGTATATATGTATATAGTTTTGCATGCAGGCAGAAATATATCTTTACATACAATTTGGGATGAAAAATATATAGATGTATGATTGTATGAATAAATCTATAAAAAAAATGACAGTTTAGTAGTTTATGTTTAGATTTTTGTATGATTAAAATTTTTAATGTTATGCCTGGTGCAGCTAAAATAATTAATTTGGTTACAATTTAAAATTTAAACCAATGATGTATACCAATTTATCAGTCATGTAATACAGTAAATAAAGGAATCGGATTTATTGGACATATCATGTAATCAAGATTTTTAGTATGTTAAAAATGCTTGATTATTACGTGATGATTAGATTTTAGGATTCAGTATAAAGTATAAAAATTTTGGGTACGTAATTTAGAATTTTATCCTTTATGAATATTTAATTTTAGATACATAACCATTTAAGTATATTAAGTAAAAGCATTATTTTAAATGAGTATCTTTATTCAATGGACATGTAATCCTTAAGTAAAATAATTAAATTTAATTATTACATGAATTTTTAGTTTCTTAACAAGGATTTATGATTCATTATGTAACGTAATGCCTATATTAGTGTGGGTATTACAGTGTGCAGCTCACTCACATGTGCAACTCCTGTTCAATTCCTTTAGCTATGGTAGGGTGCCTATCAATACTCCCCCACTCCCCCCACCTCCCAGCCAAAAAAACTTTCACCTTGTCCTGAAGGTGAAGGTTTGGATAAGCAACTTGTAACAATTGAAGACCTTCCTCTAGGGTTCCATTGCTTGAAACACGAATAAGACTCAAAACACTTCTTCAACAGGATTAGTCAATGTTCAACTGGTGAGCATGCAAAGTCATAGATGAATATGATTCAATGAGGACTTTGATGTTGGCTACTAATAAGAACTGTTGGTTCATTTAATACAGAAGCTGCATAGCAATATGATTCTTCATTCTTAACACTACATATGTGGCCATTTGAAAATTGTTATCATCAGTCTTAACATTTATGAGTTCATGATCAGAGGACCTCTCCACATTTGTAGAAAGCTGTGAAATGTTTGGCACCTCGGTATTACACATTTTTATCAAGACCTTCATAAATTTAGGCACTGTTGATGTAGCTGCATCTTTCAAATACTGAAAAATATCTTTCTTTTCTCTTTTCTGAAACACTAAAAAATTCATGCACTATTTTCTCCATGGTCTCCAGTGTTAACATTGCGATATTTTTTGGCTCATCTGCTGTAGCAGCTGTAAAAATCATAAAAACACTTTGCCAGCCTAAACTACCACAAACAACAGCCAACATGGTCAGATTTGGTGGTTTAGGCGATGGTGAAGGCTTGGCTGGTTTGCACGAGTTATGGGCACCTATTTTGTGCATGTAAAGCAGAGTGTGGATAATGATGGGTGTAGCTGCAAATTCTCCAGATATGCATCGTGTAACACTGCTTGGGGAGGCTTTCTCACATTGTTGTCCTTCCATGGTGCCTTCACCTACAAAATAAGATAACGTGGCCTTAGGTATCTTTGAAGCCATTCTTTCTTCCTAAGAGAACTGGTTGGGTTGTTCCCCATGTAGTGTTGTTGGCTTCTCATACTTTGGGGCCGTCCATGAGTTGAATCCGAAAACCCTCTTACTCCTCCTCTTATCAAGATATCTTTTCTTTCTTCAATGAATTAGGCTAGGTCCATTGTTCTAGTAGTCGGAGTTATATTTGAAAAAACCTCTTTAATGAATGAGGTCCAAAAACCTAGCAAATATCTTCTTAATAATTTAGGTTTGGCACATTAGCTTAGGAAAAACATTTAATAAGTCCATTCGTATCGTCACCTCCTGACACCAGCTACCCTTTGTTTCTTTTTCTTCACTCATGTTAACATTGTCCATGGTTGCTTCTCTGACAGTGCATCGCAAAGGATCCACTGTCTCTTCTCTAGTGCGGTGTAGTGGACCCAAGTTTACTTTGCTTTGCTCCCGGATTGTACTCATCGATCCCGTCTGTTGGATGCTTAGGGTCGCTTCCATCGGTGGATTGTTACTATTCTGAAGTTCGTCCAGGTTGCACATGGTGTTTGTGCTTCTCAACAATAATACCAATTTAGTGCTCGTCCATTCAGAGCCTTCACAAATTCTTGAAGCTTATCTTCGTCTTTGAAGTCCTTCTCACATAAATATTCTTCCACCATTTCTAACCACTCACATGCTTCCTCTCTTGAGAATGCTGGTATCTTCAACTGTGGCTTACAAATTTTCATTTGGGTGATGTGATTTGTATCTAATAGATCTCGGCCTTTTTTACTTCCTTCTCCCTCCATACTGGTCTTCGATTGTTGATGTAGCATAGGGTCCTTTCCCTTGAGTAGTCGAAGCAACTCCTAGTGTTTTTTCTCCATTTTCTTGAAATGAACTTCTTGGAACTTGCGTGCCTCTTGAGCTTCTTTGTCTTTCCTTCCTCCAACGCACAAATATTTCTCATAGATTGTCAATTTCAGCCTTCAAGTTCTTTTCCAAAGCTTCCAATCTATCTTTCATGTTCATATACAGTATTCACAGCTCCCAGATTGGGAGCTCTGATACCAATTCATAGAAACCCATGTCTTTGATTACTAAAAAATGGGAATATTCCCCAATTACAGCAATAGATTCACAGCCCTTCACTTACAGTAGCACAGAAAACACAAGAAAACACAAGAAACACTTTGAAAATATAAAACAAAAAGGATAACGCAGGTTCTTCGAGGGCACCTGCAACCTCCTCAATCAAAGGATCCTAAAACCTTACTCAATATTTTGCCTACCTTAATTCTCCCTTATCTCCCTTTTTATTCCACTTTCTCTATCAAAAAATACCACTTACCCCACCTAACACATGTGCATGTCTGTTACAGAATAATTACCACAAGTTAAACACGTGTAACTCACTGATATGTGCAACTCCTTTTCCATTTCTTTAGCTATGATAGGGTGCCTATTAATACTCTCCCCCAAAACCGTCATCTTGAAGACCAGGTAAAGGTTTGGATAAGCAATCCATAACAATTTAAGACCTTGCTACAGGGTCCAATTGCTTAAAACACAAATGAGACTCAAAACACTTTTTCAGCAAGATTAAGTCAAGGTTCAATTGGTGAGCATGCAAAGTCATAGATGAATATGATTCAATGAGGACTTTGATGTTGCCTACTGATAAGAACTGTTGGTGCAATTAATATATTAGCTACCTAGCAATAGGATTCTTCATTCTTGACACCACATATATAGCCATTTGAAAATTGTCATCATCGGTCTTAACATTTATGAGTTCATGATCATAAGACCTCTCCACATCCGTAGAAAAACTGTGAAATGTTTGGTACCTCGGTATTACACATTCTTTTCAAGACCTTCTTAAATTTAGGCACTGTTCATATAGCTACATGTTTCAAACATTGAAAAATATCTTTCCATTCTTCTTCTGAAACACTAAAAAATCCAAGCACTATTTTCTCCATGGTCTTAAGTGCTAGCATTGTGATATTCTGCTGCTTATTAGCTGCAACAACTATAAAAACCATAAAAATAATTTTCCAACCCAAACTACCACAAACGCAATCCCCATGGTCAAATTTGGTGGTGAAGACGGTGGTGAAGGCTTGGTTGGATTGCACGAGTTCTGGGCCCTTATTTCGTGTATGCAAAATAGAGTGTGGATGACGATCGGTGTAGCTGCAATCCTCTAGAGATGCATCATGTAACTCTGCCTAGGGAGGCTTTCTTGTAACATCTTCTCTTTCTTAATTAAGCTATTGATAATTACTACTAAATTTAGAATTTAAGATTAATATTATAGAATAATAAGAGAATTAGAATAAATTCCTTTTACACTAAACTTATAGTCTCTAAACAAACTTTTTTCGGCTATGTGAGGATATTTTTATTTATTTAAAACTTTACGCTATTTTCATTTTCGCAACATTAGTCAAATTTTCACTAGAAACTTCTATTCCAGTTGAAAAATTCTCTGTGGTAACTTTCCAAGTAAAAAAAATAAATAAAAGTTACATGTGAACTAATCAATTTTCATATGGCTGTACAGTAAAAGGTGACATTTTAAATAACACTTTCGATTTTTCATTTGAAATATATTTTTATTATATATTATTAATGAGATTACTTCTAATATCACGTGACAGTCTTATATTTTAATTCATTTTAAATTTTTTTGCCTAATTTTGTATACTCAAATAATTTCATTTTATTATTTGATTTAAGTAATTCTCATTATAATGTCATATGTCTTTTGTTTTTATAAAATTACTTTCATGGTGTGCTTTTGTCATCTCTCTCTTACATACAAATTTTGTAAACATTTGTTTAATAAAAATGTTACTTATCTTTAATTAACATTGTTCAAATTATTTTGTCTAAATTATAAAAATACATGAAATAAAAAATATTTATAAAAAATAAAAAATACTTGAATTTTCATTGTGGCATAGGCTAATATTGTTCTAAATATCATTCACGATCTTCAAATAAAAATCTTGAAAAATAGAGAGGAAAGAAAGGTTAAACTACTGATAAAACATATATGCATTAATCTAAAGGTGGTTGGTGTAATAAAAATAAATTGCATCACATGTGAACTTTATCTGTAATATCATAATTTTACTCTACCAAAAAAAAAAGAACAAATATGCACTACAGAGCCAGGCCGCTGGTGGGAGAGAGAGGAAGAGAGGAGGTTTGAATAAAATAGAATGAGAGATTTAGAACAGGGAATAGGTTGGATCACTAATTTCTCTATGGATGCACTTCCCTTGTAGTTGCACGTAGTAAAAATGATAAGTCCCTTGTATATTTAGCCATGTGTCGAGGGAGGTTATTATATTTCTCTTACAAACTATAAACTCTAACCAATTTGAACAAAAACAAATATAATACCATAAACAAACAACAGACCGACAACAAATGCACTAGCTTGCTATTAGGTCAACTATCTAATCACTTTAACAAGGAAGATTTTTTTTGCACATATTTCAAAATTATATTATTTTTTTCATCCAAATTATTTGCATAGATTGGTTTTTATGTAGTGTTCCTCTTAGAACTTTGAGTCTTTCATCCTTGATAAGAGATGACCTCCATTGCTCTTAAGCTTTTCTTCTTGATGGTGGTAGTAGATACCTGTAAGACACTCTAAAGATTAAGTTAGAGGATGGAGAAAGGGAAGGTGAACAAAAAGAGAGTATGAGTGAGTGAATGGGTGAAAAGTTACTCCCATTTTTTTAGTATATTGATTCAAGATAATTCTTTGTGGGCCCACTTATGATTGCCTCCTTCTCATTCTATTAGTGATTTTGCTTATGGAGGGTGACATCTGTCCTAACCCACAACAATCTTCATGTATTGTGTAAGGATTGGACTTGAGTCGAGTTTAGGGTACCTAATTCGATTTCTACCCCTAAACTTTTATCTTTCAGCATCTTGGGCCCATTTGGCCATCATATTAGTCTATAGGCCCCCAACTTGGATGTTCGATCCAAATTAGGCATTCAAGCTGAAAAACCCGGCCGAAATTCAAGGCAAAGTACATGGCCTGGCATCTGTATTGTATTCAGCTCCCTAGCTTATAGCATTTTTGGCAATACCATATTACCCATCAAAAACATTTCAAAAACGATCATTCTAGGTCTTTCTTTTTTTTTTTTGTTGAGAGACTTTTTATCTACCCTCAAACTTATCACTTTTGTACTCTTGAGTGAAATAAATATAATTTCTTTTAATCACCTAAATCATCTCCTCAACTTAGTGATGCCTATAATTTTGTCTTAAAAAAGGTAAAGGACTTGTTCTAGTAAGGCAATTAGTGATTGCTTTTATGTACATATACCTTCTCTAAGAACTCAAAAATTCAATGAAAAAAGATTTGATCAAACATGCAAAAAAATAGAATGCCCAATGTTAAATAAGAATGAATCATGAAAGTTCTTCCATTAATACTTTTCTAAGCTACCAAGCAAAAAAACTCTCTTGATTTCATTAATCATCTCTCGAAGCAATTCTCATCTCTTCGAAAAAAGTAAAATTGATTAGTGCTTGAATTAGAAAATTAAGCAAATCAAATCAAGCAAATTTAGAATGAACAAAATCTTTAAAGATTCTAATTTCCTAATATCCTCACACTTAAACATTACATTGTCCCTAATGTAATAGGAAGGTAAAGTAATACAGAATTAAGGAAACAAAAAACTCCCTTGTTACTTTAGATAAGCTCAATCTTCTTAGATATGTTGCCTCTATATCATTAAAGACCTAAAATTAGCAAGCAAACAAGGAAGCAATAAACAAAACAAACAACTAAGCAAAAATTAAGAAAATAAAAATAGGAAAATTAGAGCTTGAGTTGCCTCCCAAGAAGCGTTAGTTTAAGGTCATTAGCTTGACCCCTTGGTCATTTTCTACTAGGATCCCCAACAAATATGCTTTTGTGATTCAAATATAATAAGTGGATGCTTTGTTGAATCATTTTTGCTGGTCTTGATCAAGCTTTCTAAGCTTAAAATCAGATATTTGCTTGAATTTGTCGAACTTAAAATCAACATGTTAATGAAAATCTTTTGGTCCAAGTATCCTAGTTTATCACATTTCAATCCTTTTGTACCCATGAATAAAGTAATTACATTCCTCGTTGGTTGTGATTAGATCATGTATTGCTCGAATGGATCTTTATATGGATCTTCTTAAAAATTAGGATAAATATCTGGAAGAAGAGTTTTTAGTTCAAGATCTAGAGTACATTCTTTTTTTATCTTTGGAGTGACCTTTTTAGAGGAGCTCAATTTAATCTTTAGAGACATTGTCTTCAATTCAGTTTGAAAAGCTTCAAGGTTTATGTCTCCCTCCTATTTGCTTTGGGCACTCTCGCCACTTTCTTCTTCTTTCACATGAACTTGCTTTCTTGTGTTGAGTGTGATAGCCTTTACCTGTTCTCTAGGGTTTGCTTCATTGTTACTAGGTAAAGTACCATGTTGTCTATTAGAAAGATTTGTTACTTGAGTTGCAAGCTGCTCAACTTGATTTGCAATCTATCCAATGTGATACTTTGTTTAAGTCATAAATTGGGTTAGGATCTCTTCCAGATTTGATTTCTTCTCAACAAGTGAGTTTGATTGATTTTGTAGCCTCCAGTTGTTTTGTGTTTTCCGTGATTACTATCCCAAGAGAGATTTGAGTGATTTCCCTATTCAAGGTTATAAGAATTTGAATAGGGATTGTGTTGCCTATTCCCTATGCAATTCGCATAGCTTGGAAAGGAAACAAAGGGATTTCCTTGTTGGCGCAGATTATAGGGGTGGGGTCCTCCACAAAGTTCAAAAGGATTCAGAGAATCCTCATGCTTAATGGTGTAGGCTCCTTGTGTAGTGTTTGCACCACTTAATTGCTTAGTTAGAAGGCTGATTTAGGTGGTCTAGATCTTTTAGAGTGCCATTGATAATTGTTGGAAGCCATCAGTGCTACACCTACAGCTGCATCAATGATAGAATGCAAGTTATCACTCAACTCATTATACAAAGTTTGTACCTGAAGCCATGTAGGAGGGAGGCCATGATGTGGACACTTTTTAAGCAACTCCTTGTACATCTTCCAAGCTTCTCATAAGGATTCATCATTAAACTGTACAAATTGAATTATATTATTACACATTTTAGCAGTTTTAGAGGGAGAGAAGAATTTTTGTAAAAATTTTTGGGTCATGCCCTCTCAAGTGGTGATCATTCCTTACGGCAAAGAATTAAGCCACACTTGTGCTTTGTCCATTAAATTGAAAGGAAACAATCTCAACCTAACAGCATAATTAGAAATACCATAATATTTGAAAGTATCACAAATCCCAAGAAAACTTTTCAAGTGTTCATTTGGATCATCAGAAGGTGCTCCACTAAATTGCATCGATTGTTGAATTATCAGAATGATGATAGAATTTATTTCAAAATTATTAGCATGAAGAGTAGGTCTTCTAATGCTTTGAAAGCATTAATTAATTGAAGATGTTGCATAATCTCTAAGAACATATTTGCATCTCCTTGGTTGGCTACCATTGTGTTAGAAGACAAAAAGAAAAATAATTAAGTAAAAAATGAAAATAGGTTAAAACAAAAATAAGGAACAAATAGAAATAACAAAGAAACAAAAACAAAAAGGAACTAATGTATAATTTAAAAAAATCTCAAGTTAAGACTAAGCAAATTGGAATTGATATCAAATTGCAATCCTCGGCAATGGTGCTAAAAACTTATTGTAAGATTTCTGCAAGTATATAGATCGCTCAAATAATAAAGGAATCCAAAAAGGACTTAGTATTGTCCCATAGGGATTGAATTTGATTACAAAGTTGAAACTACTTAATCTTAATTGTGAAGAACAATTAAAGAGAACAATATATATGAAAGTAATGCTTAAACAAAATAAATAAAGTAATCAATTAAAAAGAGAAATCTAGGGGTTTTGATTTCACCTTATTAGTCCTTTTGCCACCTTAATCAATTTACATACCTGCTCTTTAATTCTAAATTTTAAGATCCAATTTCCTAAGTTATTTAATACTCCCTATTGGACAGATATTAAAACTATCCTTAAACTGACATAACATATCTTCCTCAAGCATAAATTGAATCAATATTAAGAATATATTAGTGCTCATAAGAGATTATTAAATGATCTACACAAACCATACACAATAGTCAATGTACACAATTTATGGAACTCAATTCAAGATGCTTTTCATACAATTACCTCTCGGTCTCATGTATGTCATCTAATCATCTAATTTGTCCTCACACAATTAGAAGCATTAAGAACAAAATTGAATTGAATTCAAATTCAAAAGAGAAGAAACATGTAATTGAATTAATTAAGATAAACAAAACTTCTAATTTGGATTCATCTAAGCCTTAGAATAAAGAACTAAGAACATTAGGAAAAGAAAATACAAAAACTAAAACTCTAAACTCAAAGCTAGGCTCTAAGTCCCCAAGCACTTAAACTACTGTATCCTTGCTCCTTTTATAGCCTTTAGAGAACCTAAGGCAACTAGGGTTACAAGCTATCAGCGCCTCCAGAGACTTGCATTGACTTGTGGTGGATTTTTCTACTTGAAGAGAGGGAAAGTGATCAGCACAGGATTTATATATCTGTCTCTTAACTTTCAAAGGCCATTGGAATCACATCAATTGGATCTCTACAGCGAGAGTTATGCTCAAAATACTGCAATAGGTTTGACGGCAAAAATTTTCTTAAATAATCTTTAACTAAATCTCTTTTCTCTTCCTTTATTGACTTTCCTTGATTGATGTCATTAATTTGCATGCAGAATTGATTCCGAATCAATTTACCTATAATAAATCATTAATTCAAATGAATTGGAGATAAATATCCAATAAATCACATAATAAATATATGCAATAAATGTGCAAGATATGATTTATCAATCGTCATTCAAGTATAGCACAGCGTTTCCTTCACTTCAAAGTCAACTTTTGTTTATCACACACTCAACTTTGGACAGAGTATTCAACCAACAAATGAAACCTCACAAATAAGTTAATAACTGAGAATACACTAGCTTTGAAAATCTATCCTCTTTGGATAGACACCTCTTAGACTAATGAATCTCCAAATAATTTCATTAAAAGTATGCTTCCAATTAAAACACACAATAACTCCCTTTGGGTTGGAAATTGCATGCACTAATCAGAAACATTCCGTAGTTTATGAAGAAATTCCATAAATAATATAAGCAATCACACTTTGGTGGTAATCACTTATAATAATTAATGAAAAATCCCTGAATGTAAGAAAAATTATGTGAACAATTATAAGAAATTTATAACACCAATTTTAGATCTTATTTGATGAAGATTCGAATAAGAAAAATTCATGAATCTTAGTGCCGATCCAATGACCTGCAAGGTTGAGGGACTAGACCTTCCTTTCATTTGTTACCAAGTAGCTTCAAGAACTCAAGTGGGGGGGTGAATTTGGTTATAAAGATTTTGTCAAATGGATTAATGAGAGTTTTGGTTCTCACACAAGTTTTTTTGATATGAAATGAATTGAGGAGAAATTACTAACAAAGCAACAAGCATGTAATGACTGAAAATATTAAAGAGATGAGGGAAAAGAGAATTGCAAACTCGATTTATACTGGTTTAGCCACTCCTTGCGACCAATGCCCAGTCTCCAGGATCATCCACTTGGGGGTTTCTACTGTCTTCGAGCTTTAACTAGATGCTTGGTAAACCTTTATAGCCAAAGAGCACTTTTTCTACATTGAAATCCTCCACCCTTTGAATAAGAGTCTCAATCAACCAGAGAGATTCTCCACTCACAAAAAAAGCAATTTACAAGATAGAAATTTGATTATACTCTCACAAAAGAGCTGATAAACAACTTGAAACACTAATGAGTGTGAAATTTTTTTCTCAATATAAGTTTAAAACACAAAAAATGATGAATAAGTGCTCTCAATAAATATTAATCAATTCTTCCAACCTACTTTAGGTCTATCCAAGTGAATATATTTAAAGCCTAGAGGTAAATGTGACCGTTGAAGGTTATTAGGGCACATTTAACGCTAAAACTAGTAGTTATTTTTTTATTTCTAGAGCGTTAGGCAAATTTGGCTAAAAGATATACACTAGTAATCTAGTACCATGAGCTAATAATAGATTATTAGAGCTCCCCATTTGAATTGGTAATTGATTACCGCAAGGAGTAATCGACTACTAGCTTTCAAAATGGTAAGGAAGCTTATGATTTTTGTGGAAGAGCAAGTGTTGGCCTCCTCTAAAGTTTAGTAGTCGATTACCATACATGAGTGATCGATTACTAAACTTACATGAGCCAAGAATTTGAATTTTTAAAGTTAGTAATTGATTATTGATGTGAAAATTTTAAATTTTAGCTTACCAATAATTATAGATCAAGATCCTAAATTTTAGCATATATTCTAATGCATTTTGACAGTTCAAAAGATTTGAAAATTAGTTTGAAAATGGCCATCCACCTTGGTCTTATTCAAATGTTCATTGGGCATACTTAATTGAAAATATTTTTGAGTAATGAGCTTAAGTAATGAAAAAATTTATTACCCTTACAAAAGACCTAAATCCTAGATATAATCTATGAAAGTTCTTGAACTTATTTTTCTTATAACCTTATACTTGTAATCATCAAAATCCTTGAAGCATATAAGCATCCACATTCTCTACACTCTTTTGGTGTGTTTAGAATCAATAATTTTGTAATTAGATTTCATTTGTAAAAGAAATTTCTTATTTAAAAAATTATAAAATGTGAATTGATAAGATTTATAAATCTTTAAAAATCTCATAAATTTTAATTAAGTTATTTTTGAAATTCTATTAAAAATGAGAGAATTTGAGTCGATTTAGGTGAAATTTATTTAAATTTACTCTTCTATCCTTAATCATTTATTTAGAAATGAAAGAGAAAGTTTATTACAAGAAAGAGTATAAATATAAATTTTTTAAAATAAAATTAATTCAATTCTTATTTTTTTGTATTCCAAACATAAAATTTGATTTTTAAATCAATATAAATCATAATTTTTATAATGAGTTTCAAATATAATAATTAATTTTTAATTTAATTTAATTTAATGTAACTTAAATTAATTCAATTCAATTTTAACTTTTATAATTCCAAACACACACTCTAGTTTCCTGTAACAATAAGCAGTTATCAATGAGATAAACTAATGTATACACATCATGGAAGTAAAGAGGAAATCTAGCAATATATATACATATATATATATATATATATATATATACATATATATATATATATATATGTATATATATATGTATATATACATATATACATATATATATACATATATATATATGTATGTATATACATACATACACACATACATACATATGTATGTATGTATGTATGTATGTATGTAAAATCCTAATAAGCTCTCCCATCAAGAGTCACTATTACAATAAAACCTTAATAGTCTAACTATTAGTATAAACCTATATTGTCACTAATGCACACTAACTCAAGTTAGGTATGCACAACCTATAATAGTTGTATCATAATAATATTGGGCTTATCGTGCTTGCTTATAACCTAATTTATATTGTTAGTTCAATTTTTACAAGACAAAATATCACAATTAATTGTAATCCACATAAACAAATTCCAACAATCCATCGTAATAATTATTTCATATTTGCTATTTAAATCTTTCTTTACTTCTAGTGATAACTTCATATAAGTTTTAAACAATTAGTTGCTAATAAAAATGAAACATCTACAAATATTTTTTTCAATTTGATAATTTTCTTCTAACATATCATTTGTGCCTTTTATCGATGTAAATTACTTATAATTTTTTCATTTAGATTTTTTTTGTGCCCTTTGAGATTATTTATATCCAAATTCCCTATTGTTTTTGAAATTTTCAGAACAATATTTAGTTCCTAATTGATTGTTAACTTGATCAATTGCTCAAACACTCAAACGGTGAGATAATATTTAATTTATCTTCCAGCATAATTGATTCTATTTCCTAAAGAGAGAATTTGTCTATTTCCCTAATGCTACATAGTTTAGTTTAGTTTAGTTTTTTTTTAAAGGCTACATAGTTTAAATTCAATTGGGAGTATCAACAACCCCACCCGCAAATTAATAGTACTCTTCACGAATTTAACAATGGCCGGAGAAACAACAAATTAAGGATGATAAAAACATGAATTTCAATGAAGTCTCTGGCCCTGATGGCAAAATCAGCTTGGAATTGGAGTTGACTTCTTGGCTTGCTTTCTTCTGGTATGTTCTTCTTTTATTTGTTTAAATATATTTTTATATTTCGTTGTAAAAAATTCTGCTCAATATAAAATTGTTTAGAATTTATTTGTCTAGGTAGTTGTTTTAGATTTGCTTTTTTTTTTTCGGTATACATTGGTTCTAATTGTGGGGTTGCAATTTGACTGCTATGGGCTGTGTTTGGTTGGGCGTTTGACCCACCCAAACCAGCGTTTGAGTCCTCAAACGAGAGTCTGATGAATTTATATAGATGTTTGGTTTCACGTTATCTTCCCTTCTGAAATGGGATTTCATTCTCAAACTCCCGTTCACTTTGAAGCAAATCTTAGATGCTTTTACATTGGGCGTTGAAGATTCAAGGTGAAATAATTGTCTTTCAATGGTTTCCTTCCGACTTCACACTCTCCTTCATTTTTTAGCCTTTGTTTCTTACCTTCCATCAAAGCTACTGGGGCAAAGCATTTAGGATGAAGGCAGTTATGGGTATACGTCGGAGGAGAAGAAGATGAAGAGCAAGTTCGGTGGGATGGGGACGGGACAGGCTGTGGGTGCAGTGGCAGGTGTACTTGGTGGACTTTCATTGGCCATGTGTGTGTGGAGGACAAAATTGCATATGACGCGGGCAGTGGCAGATCTGTTTTTCCTTTTTTGCCAAACCCAATAAAATGATCCAATTTTTTTTTCCTGTTGTTTGTGCTCCTTGTCATTTTGAGGTTATCCATTTTATATATGGACATGTATATATTTTGAAATTTGCTTGAAGATAAAAAAAATCATTTTATTTTATTTCAATTGGGATTTCTTTTATTTAGACCATGTACTTAATTTAAAAAGTTAAAATAAAATATATATTTTTTATTTTTAATTTAACACTAATACCAAAAGTGAAAAAAATATTATTATAATATTCATATAATTTGTTAAAATTATATTTAAAAATTAATAAAATAAAATAATAAAGGTAAATTGAATAAAGTAACATAAAATTTATACTCTTTCTAGTAATTACACATCTAAAAATGATTTTGAGAAATAATATCTAAATAATATCAATTCTACTAAAATTATTTTTCAGATAAAAATTTTCAAATATAAATCACGTTCATACAAACTCACTTTTGAAAAAAATCAAATTCGTAAAATCAAGTTCATCTAAAATTAAGTTTATAAACTCCAATCTAAATATGCATATAGTCAAAGGGCCTGTTGATTATAACTCGTATAATCATCATTTCATGCAAATGGTCCCATATATGGATCAAAATAGATATACTGATAATGTGAAGTATATTACAAGAGAACATACCTGTTGATCCACATATTGAATGCCTAGAAACAGAGTTTGAGTCACAAATTCGTGTGGGGAATCAGAGAGCAAGAGAGAAACTGATTTCGGATGTTTCCTCAACCAACATTATTCTCCTTCTTTACTTTTCGTTTTTGCATCTTATATATATGCATGCATGGGGCTGGGCTTGGCCCATCTTGGGCGGCCCAGTCATTCATTCCTTCATCTCCAACTCGCCCTTGATGGGTCAAGTTTTCTCTACTCTGCAGTTCATACAGGCAAACAATCCGTGCGACCAGCATACTCATAGAGCTCGTTGCTATATATCTGTTAGGAGTATATAACAGCTCACAATGAGACTTTGAGTAGATCATGTATGCTGTACCCTAGATCAATCAGTCACATTCACAACTCTCTTGATCTCATTTTAAATTTTGTTTGTTCATTGTATTCACAACTATGACTAACCATAATATAGTCATAATTGGTCAACTAGTGAATACAAGTCAATATGACAGATATATCAAATTGATCTTCCTCTTTACTTAGATCTCTTAATCTGTGTTTAATTCGCTTATCTAGGAATGTTTCATCTGATCGAATCGTTCATGACCATTGGTAACATCCTAAGATAGCAAATATCAAACACAATCTTGAAAACAAGGTAAAAGTCTTAAGGGTACTATAATGAGATGTTCTTAACCTCAGAGTCTCACACGGCTTAAATAATGAGATCATAAATTTAGCCATCTCTTTTGTCGCATATATAATGCATACGTAGCATGAAATACGTATTACAGTATTTTTTTCCTTTCCCATGGAGTGTATGCCTTCATATTTTAAATACTGTACAGATGGTGGTTCAGACATTTCCAATGTCTAACCTGAGTTGACAAATCTACTCTGTTATAAATCAACAGAACTCTCATTTGGCATAAGACAAAAAAAGTGAAATTGTGGGTTATTTTCACTTTTGGATATAACAATAATATATTCTCATCTTAACATTTAGTTAAGGCGACCATCATATTTTAAGCCCGAGCTCTTAATTATCACTTAGATAATTTAGCTTAAAATAGACTCATCTCTATTTTTACACATAGAAAATAGAGGCGATTACCCGTGTGAGTAGGCTAATCTGAGATCTGTCCGATATACCTTTTAATAAAGATAATGTACATAACATTAAATATATATATATATATATATGCATAAATGTTCAACAAATGTGGGCATTAAAATTGGGAAATAATATAGTACATCAAGTTATACGTATATCAGGCATTGTACATATCATAGCGTACATTAAACTTCCAACGGCACTTGCATATGGAATACGTTCCATTTGCTTTTGCTCTTGTGGAGTCTGAGGACACAGCCTTCTGCTCAAGCCTACAACTTTTGCAATAGGAGTATCAATGGGTTTGCAGTCTCTCATGTTGAAACGTTCAAAATATTTTGTTTATATATGTTTCTTATGAAAGAGATAAAAGTTTTCTTGAACGATATCTTGAAATCTTAACTCCAAGGATATATACTGCTTCACCCATATCTCTCATTTCAAAATTGGTATTTAACCAACTTTTGACAGTGTTAACGAACTCTTTACTGCTCCCAGCTATTAGTATATCATCAACATATAATGATAAGATCACAAACTGATCTTTGAATCTTCTAATATATACGCAATAATCTTCGTCAATTTTGACAAAATTATATTTTATTACTGTTTCGTGAAAGCGTATATACCACTGTCTTGAAGACTGCTTAAAGCCATATATCGATCTTAAAAGCCGACATACCTTTTGTTCTTAGCCTTCTATTATGAAACCAACTGGTTGTTTCATATAAATTTCTTCTTCTAATTCTCCATTTAGAAATGCAGTCTTTACATCCATTTGATGTAATTCAAGATCCATACTTGCTACTATAGCTAAGATAAAGCGAATCGAGGTAAATCTCACTACAGGATAAAATGTTTCTTCATAATTAATTCCTTCCTGTTAAGTATACCCCTTTGCTACTAGGCGAGCCTTATATTTTTCAATTGATCCATCAGCATTTCACTTTATTTTGAGGACCCATTTGTTTCCGATGGCTTTGCGTCCTTCTGGGAGATCAACCAATTCCCAAACTTGATTTAATCTCATAGACTCCATCTCTTCTTCCATTGCTTTTATCCATTTTTTCCTTTACAGGGCATGATAGAGCTTCTTCTATGTTCTTTGGCTCTTCCTCATCTAGTGGAGCAACCATGAAAGCTTCCCCTTCTATGTCAAAACGTTTTCGGGAAACGCTTTTACGATTTGATCGTCGTATTAAAAGTTGTTCATCTTGAGCTTCGTTATGCTTATTGGTGCTCCCACTCGGATCAAATGGCTTATCAAGTGGTTGCAATTGAGACTGGTTCGTATTTAATTCCCCACTTCTCACATTGCTCCCACTTGGATGTGATAGTATCTCAACGTGTACAGTTGAGGTATTGCCAGTACTTTGATCCAGTGTTTCAAAGAGGAATTGGTTTTCACCAATTTCACCCCATTTAGGAAACTCTGTTTCCATGAATGTGACATCCCTTGATTCAAATTCAGTTTTACTCCCACTTTCCTGCTCACCTATAAACACGTATCCTTTAGAGTGTTCAGAGTATCGTATGAAAATCCTCTTCATACCTCGTGCACCTAATTTTCCATATTTGTACGAAGGAACATGAGTATAGGCAGCACACCCCCATGGTTTTAGAAATTCCAAGTTTGGCCGTCTGCTTGTCCATAACTCATATGGTGTGGTAGTTACTGATTTTGAAGGGACTCGATTAAGTACATAGGCAGTAGTTAACAATGCATCTCCCCAAAAAGAGATTGACAAATTTGCATGTGCCATCATTGACCTAACCATCTCAAGCAGGGTTCTGTTCTGTCTCTCTGCAACATCATTTTGTTGAAAAGTATAAGGAATAGTTAATTGTCTATCTATCCCTTTTTCATCACATAGTTCTCTGAATTGAGCAGATAAATATTCACTACCTCGATCAGTCCTTAATGCCTTAATTTTCTTATCTAATTGATTTTCAGCCAAACTCATATATCTTTTGAAATAACTTAATGCCTCTGATTTATGAGTTATCAAATAGACATGGCTGAATCAAGTATAATCATCTATAAATGTGATGAAATATACAGCTCCATGCCTTACTCTCACATTCATTGGACCACAGATATCTGAATGGACTAATTGCAAAAGAATTTCAGCTTTAATTCCTTTTCCAAATGGTTTTCTAGATGTTTTTCTTATTAGGCAATGCTCACAGGTAGGTAAATCGACTCTTTTGATATTACCCAATAAGCTTTCCTTGGCTAGTCTACTTATTCTATATTGGCCAATATGACCAAGTCTAGCATGCCATAAATTAACATCAACATTATAAGTATTAGAAGATGTAACTAGGGAATAACAAACATTCGCAGAATGTAAGTCATAATCTAATACAATGAAACCATTTAAAAAATATCCTGAGCCGTAAAAGGTTGTTCCTAAGAACACATTTACACCATTTGAATGGAAGTTTATTGAAAAACCAAGTCTAACCAACACTATTACAGAAACTAAATTCCGTCGTATGTCAGGTGCATAGAGGACATCATGTAGGAATAGGGTGCGCCTGTTGCGCATATTCAATTGACATGTGCCAATCCTTTGACAGCTACTCGCGTGTTGTTTCCTACATAGATCCACTTTGCTCCATATGGAATACGTCGGAATTCCACAAAGGCATTCCTGTCCTTTGCTACATGGTCGGTGGCTCCTGAGTCTACAGTCCACAAAGGATGTGATTCAGATAAGAAAACAGAACTTGAGACAAACACATTATTCTCAAGTAGATTAATGGTGTTTACCTTCTTTGGCTCGTGACAATCGCGAGCGAAGTGACCCTTCTTGCCACAATTGTAACATTTCACCTTTGACATATTTTTCTTGAAAGGATGTCTTCCTTTCCCAGGTTTGTTATTCCTTGGCCTTTTGCCAGACAAAGATGGACCCTTGCCTTTCCTCTTATGAGAACCACCACCATGATGCTTCGCTTGGAGCCCGAAGCTCCTTGTGAGCTAGAACCTGCAAAGTAGATATCACTTTTAGGTTTTAGCCGCCTGTAGGCAGTTCTCTTCCAACTCAATATGACGCATAGCATCCTCAAATGTCTTGATGTTGTCATTGTGGGTGAGGTGGATTTTCATGTGTTCCCCAACTATTTGGCAAAGAACGAATCACCGCTTGCACTTGTTGCTCATCAGTGAGGACGTGGCCAGCATCTCGCAGCTCACTCATCATATTTGCCATATGCCTCAGATGTTGTTTCATTGTCTGAGTATGTGGCTTCTTATATGAATCAAATTTTACAGTGAGCTGTCTCAGTCTCGTAACTGAAGTGCTACCAAACCTAGTAGCCAATGCCGTCCACATAACCCCGGCGTTGTCAAAACGTACAAACTCTCGCATGATATCATTCTCCATGCTGCTCAGCAACATAATGCGAGCCAGAGAGTTTTTTCTTCTTCCATGCAATATATGCATCTTTGTCACGTCTGTGCTGTGCAGTGGTTCCATCTTCAGGTTCTGGCATAACCTGATTTAGGGTCTCAAGAACCTCTTGTTCTTCAAGTACATACTGGATTTTTAATTTCCAGATTTCATAGTTGTCGCCATTGAGTTTCTCACCCTTATTCAACTCAGCAACAATGTTCTTTGATGCGGAAGCCATTGTATTTGACAAATTAATTCTACATATACATGTACATAATTAATGCCCAATGCGATGCGCGACCCGTGTCGACGTGTGTGATGTTGACACGTGGAGCGTCGTTTATAAGTGAAAACGACGTGTCGTTTACCGTGGAATCAAAACGACCTGTCATTTGGATCGTCTTCTTCCTCCAGACGGGTCGTGTCGACCTATTTTCGACCCGGTTTGACCCGTTACTAAAACGACTCTATTTTTCACGTTTTTTGGGGTCCTTCCTGAACCAAAATTAGTGATTTTTGTGCCCAGATCTCTTGTTTACTAAATTTCAAATTGTTTTATTGCATAAAACGTAATTAAAAACGCTTAAAACACCATTTTCTGCGGAAGTCAAAAATCGGTTTCATTTCTGGAAAAAAAATGGTGAAACTGACATGTTTGAAGGCTTATATCTCCCTCGTTTCTCATCCAAATAATGCAAATTATATATCAATGGAAAGCTTGAAATGTCTAGTTTTCATTCATATAATTATTTCATAATAATTCGTAACGTATTGGACAGAAAATTTGGACGAACAGGGCATCATGAACACGTTAATGAACAGTTTCTAGAAATCTAAAAATTCACAGAATTCACCAAAACACACATATTTTCATCATATTTCATCCACGAAAACAATGTTCAGATATCTATAACCTTATGCTTTGATACCAATGTTGATTATAACTCATATAATCATCATTTCATGCAAATGGTCCCATATATGGATCAAAATAGATATATTGATCATGTGAAGTATATTACAAGAGAACATACTCGTGGATCCACAGATTGAATGTCTAGAAACAGAGTTTGAGTCCCAAATTCGTGTGGAGAATCAGAGAGCAAGAGAGAAACTGATTTCGGTATTTCCTCAACCAACATTATTCTCCTTCTTTACTTTTCGTTTTTGCATCTTATATATATACATGCATGGGGCTGGGCTTGACCCATCTTGGGTGGCCCAGTCATCCATTCCTTCAGGGCTTTTATAAGGTTCATAGTTTATTTGATTTTTTTTGCTGCTGTTCATAGTTTATTTGATTGACAAAATCTTTGGAAATTGTTTGTTGTTCTATTAATTTACATGCTCTTTTTGTGAGTCTTGAGTCGGTTGTATTGGATCTCTTTCTAGTAAAGACGATGAGTAAGTGCTTGCTAATTTAGTGATTTTCAATTAACATACTAAATAATATATAGTAACACAGATAATACTAAAGTATCCACGTGCTAAATAAAGTTAACAAATAAATTCAATCTATTATCTATATTATTATAAAAGAGATTTTTCTGTTTCGTTAAAAAATTTTAATTTCTTAAAATATTATTAATTAATAAATAATTGAATACAAATAAAAAAATAAAACTGTAAATATAAATATTTTTTAATGATTACACTTTACAATTATAATTACTTTTAAATATAAGGAGTTACTTTTTTTATATTAACCATATTATTATAATTATTTTTAAATACAAATAGTTATCATTTTTTTACATACATTATTATAACTCACTTTAAATTTATTTTTTTATAAAATTATTTTTATTTAAATAATTTTAATTATAAAAAATTATAATTTATTCATTTATAAAATAATAATATATGCAAAAATAAAAAAAAAATATAAATTGAAAGGCATAACAGTGCCTATCATATAACTAGTAATATATAAAAAGAAAATAATAGTTTGACTATATCATATAAAATTTGACTGCACTATTTAAAAATATATTTTGGTATTTAATTCTAATTGATATGTCATAATTTTAAATTTTTAAAAGAAAAAAAATTATTGATCAAATCTTTTATAATTCTTTTTTTTTAATATTTTATTTTTTTTTCTATTTAATAATAATTTTTTTTACTTTTAATTTTTTAATTTTTATACTTATTATTTTTATAATATTTTTTTATTTTTTCTGTACATAACACAAGTAATCTTATTAGTTAAAAGATACTAAAAGATTTTGTACTCATGGTTGGCGATATATTAAAAACATAAATGTAAATATTAAAAATAAAAATAAAAATTGTCAGAGTTTTTAAAGCTAAATTATGGAGTTTAAATAAATTTGCAAAACTATAAATAATTAATATTATAAAATGTGAATGAATAAATATGAATATAATTAATCGAAATTTAACTTTAATTAAAAAGAAATAATTTGAAAATAATTTAAAAATTAAAAATTAAAAATTGTGCCAATAAAAAATTGGAGTGCCAATGGCCTTGTCAAAGGAATTCCCGAAACTGCCAAAGTAGAAAATGGTGGTGAATAGTGAGTTTTGTTCTGAACTCTATCTGAAGTCTCTGCCGCCATTCGCCGGAAACGGCATCATCATCCACACCTCTGTCCTCGCTTCTTCTGTGAGTCTCCCATTGAAGCTTCCTCTCTCTCCCCTTCAGGCACTCCCCTTCCCCCTTGCCTAAACCTTTTTCTTTTCTGATTTTTTGCTTCTGTTTGATAATTCTGGGTTTTCTTCAAAAGCACCAAAAATCAAATCAATACTTCTCCCTTCTTTATTTTCCCCCAATTTTGATATTTTTTTTTTTCATGTGTCAATCTCTGCACTTTTTTGCATTTTCATCTTTATTTTTTTCTTTTTTGGTTGATTTTGTTTCCCATTTGCTGGTTAACCTATAAGCATAATCATATTCGCTTGATATTCACTTGTTTCTGTTATATGTTTACTTCTTTATGCTCATGAGTTCTTTTTCTCCCCACCCCATTTTTTTCCTGGGTATTTGTTCATGTTTATAGGTGTGAATTGTTTTGCTGAGTTGAAGATATCAGAAAGGTGCAACTTTGGGTGTGGCAATGTTAAGAGTAGCAATCATAAAGAAATGGGTTTTCTGTGGGGGAGGAAAATGGTGTAGATAACGATTCAGGAACAAAATAGAGTGAAAAACTATTGCCTCGGATGCGTTTATAGTGATGGCCCTCGATGTAGCAACCTTTGAAAGCATAGACCCTTCTCGATTTATCTCCTTCACCATACCCAATCCAACTTGTTCAGACTCACTACTACGAGTTGCTGTGCTGGACTCACCAGTCCAACCCACTGACTCACCCCAAGTTGGTGCTATGTTAGTTCCTGAAGGCCGTGAAACAGATTGGATCTTCTCTACTGAATCAGGTCATCTCCAGCTGCTATTCAGTTCTCCAGGAATATCCCGCTTGATTTTGATAGGAAACCAATTCAAGGAGGGTGATAGTTCACCACCTATTTATCACCGCCCAATAAGATGTTCATTGCATATGCAGGGATTTGAGGTGTGGTCAAAACCTCTTCTTCTCGCTTTGTCTCCCAGGTCTTTATTCAAAAATGGCATCCCTGAGATACCCATTTTGAGTTATGAAGATAATTTGGTTTCTAGTGTAGTAATACATAAATGTGTTGGTTGTCTTGTTGGCGAAATGTTGGTTGAAGATGTTGAAATTGAAATTGAGAGTGAGGTGCGTGGTTGTGTCAAACGGGAATTTCGAAGGCGGTTGAGGTTCAAGAGGATGCCTAATTTGATTCAAACAGAGATTCGTATTGTTCCAGAGACAGACTTTAGTTCGAATAGTTTAAGGATTGGGGATGTGGGGTTTATGCCTGATCTTCTGGTTTTGGTGCACCCTTACTTGGCACCTATGGTGGCTAGCCTGTCCTTGATCAGTGAATATGTAGAGGGACGAATTCAAAATGGGTTTAGACCAAAAGCTTTATGTCTTGGGGTTGGAGGTGGGGCTTTGCTTACTTTCTTGACAACCCAATTGGGTTTTGAGGTCATGGGTGTGGATAGTGATAGGGAGGTTTTGAGGGTTGCAAAACACTATTTTGGATTGGAAGATGGTGAATCTACGCATGTTGTTGTTGAAGACGCCATTAAATCTATGAAGAAACTTGCATACCATGAAAATCAGCACAATACGAATTCTTTTACTGATTGTGAGCTTAATGGTTTTAGTCACTTGCCTGATGGTGAAGATGTCAACCATAAATTTGATGTTGTTATGGTTGATTTGGATTCAAGTGATATGAGGAATGGTATAAGTTCTCCACCCTTGGAATTTGTTAGAAAGCATGTTCTTCTTGCTGCCAAATTAGTTCTTTCTGAATTTGGAATCCTTGCTATTAATGTCATTCCTCCAAGTAGGTCTTTCTATGGAAAACTATTAAATCATTTTCAGGAAGTGTTCCATGAGTTGTACAAGGTAGATGTTGAGAATGGTGAAAATTTTGTTCTTATTGCCACAGTATCACCCCAGGTGTTTTCAGTTGGGGATGGCAGTAATCCTTTTCTTATGCGACTGAAATTAGTTATTCCAGAAGCATACATAAATTCCATAAGGAAGATATAATGTCCCAATTGTTGAGGCAAATGCTGTTTTGAGGTCATTCACCACCAGTTTCTGCACTGCAGGACTAATTAAAGATGTGTCAATAGTTTTGATACAGTAATCCAAAATAAAGTATCTTTGCTCCTAGGATGAGAATCAGCTTTAAGAAACTTGAGCAAACACTAGAAATAGATTCATATCAACAAAAGCAGTAGCTTTGCGTCTTGCTCTGGATCCAATAGCTTTAGTATGATAAACATACTGGTTATTGATTGTTGCTCTTTAGTCAATTCAAAAATTGTCTCAAAAGCTTTAGCATTGAGGAAGCTTCTTGGCAGATTGTATTTACATCATTCTGGATGGAGTTGGAGGGATTACCATTTACCAGTTACCACTGCTTTTCAATTGCTACCAAGTATACGAGAATGATGATGTTTTGCAGACTTTGGTATAAAAAAAAATGGTAGTTCTAAAGGTGGCACTTACTCTCTTGTATCTGATTCAAGTGCTTTTAGCTGCAATACATTACATTTTATCATAATAGTTGTGATTAAAAGTTGAACGAAGGAAATGTGCTCCTCTGCATCGTATGCATTGGTTATATGTATGTGTATATATATATATATATATATATGGCTGCCCATATGTCCATTGGTTTGAAAGATTGCACAGCATGTATAACGATGGCTGACAGTTTTATATTTTAAAGAAAATTTGCAAATCACTTTTGGAGTAACAGTACACACAAAAATTAAGGATACAAAATTCACGTATTCTTATATCATTGGATACGTTTGATCTATGCAGTGATATATCAATGCCTTTCTAAACAAACTCGCGAGAATGATTATTTACACTGAGTGCACATTTGGTTAATGAAAAAGAAGGAAATGAGAATGGTAGTGGGAGTGGAAATAGAATAGAATGAGTATTTCTAAATGAAAAGAATGACATTTCTCAAAGATTGGGTATTCTTTATCTAATTTTTTTACTAAATAAAAAATGAAAATATCTTATTTTATTTTTATTTTTTTAATTTCTTTTTTATCTTGCCAAACAGACTTTGAATATTTCATAATTCTTTGGTGACATGAGTGACATGTATTGTTTATACACCATTACAATAATATAAGATGGCTATCTGAGGGATGAGATGCATAGATGGAAAACTGGGACCAGGGGACTCCATAAATACCCTGCCTATTATATATATATATATATATATATATTGTTTTACCGAGTCTGTACCTCTTGCTTAGCGTTCTGGTTATTTGCTTATATGCTTAATCCTGATTTTCTTTTTCACGTTAAAGTAATTTAAAAAAAAAAACTAAAAGACCACTGTTCAAGCCTTCAAGATCAGAAGTGTTCCTTGAACCTCTATTGCTAAGATGATTAAGATCTCTTTCTCATTTTTGTGCATGTTCCTTACTAAAATAAAATATTAAATATGTTAAAATTATGTTAATTAACCCATATATCGCATAGACGATAAGCTAAGAATTTTAAATTTGTGAAGCTCAAACTGACATTGTTTACACATAATCGACCACTTATCAGTACGATTAGAGTTCATTGAATTTGTTTTTTTTCTTGGCCATCAATTTAGTTCATTGAATGAGTATCTCAAATTACCTTTTAATTGGCACCATTTTCTTAAAGAATAAAGTTTAACTGAAGATAATTTGATCGGAATTATACAACCGCTATAGATATAGTTAAGCTAAAAATTAGAATTACTTTACAATTTTTAAGGATTTGGATTCTTTCCTTTTATTTACTGACAAGATACACAGAAAGACACAAATTTTATTATAGTATAACTCATTATTATTTGTGTAGGAGTCCATCAACTTTATACAAAAGTAAACTTTTTATAACATGACCCTCTCATGGTTGATACAGTAGACACGAATTTATTTATATCCACTCTCACTTCTGACATTGGCAAGGACCCATTTCAGTTGCCTTTAACCAACTGATATATGCACATAATTCTGCCATCAACACCACCTTTTGCTCTTGAATTTGTCATTGAGTTCCCTCAGGCTTACAGTTAGGACATTTATCACAATCCACAACCTTCACCAAGCCCAATGAAGTTAATCCCAGTCAACCTTAAAAAGCTCATCCCCAGAATTATTAGTTCCATTTGGTTTAGATTTTGAATACTTGGAGTTGCTGACATGATTCAGCTGTTTCTCTAATTAGAGGGGTGGCATGAATAACAGGTTGAGGGCTGGGAAGGTTTTATGTTCTGAAATTAGTTAAGGATTGGAACTGAGGTTTGATGAGATATCACCCTTCAGAATAATGAGATTTTGCAAAACAGAAATTGGCTGTCTTTCAGTCAATGGGGCATCAAGAATTGATCTGGAAGCTGTAAAATGCGAAAGAATACTAGAAGTCAGAGCAAGTAGAATATCACCAAATTCAAACCTGTAACCCACCAATTACAACTGTCATGGTAGTTCTTCTTGCAAATAGAGCATCGAGGAGTGGTTTTATCATTGCCTCCAGATCTTTATTGGCTTGATCTTCCTCTACATATTTTGTGGCTGATTGTTCTTCTTCTTCTCTACATATTTCTTTTCAAAAAGATTTACTTCTGATTGAAAAGCTTGCGCCGATGGCTGATCTGAAAATCTGCCCATTCTTTTCTCATGTGCTTCAAGGGAATTTGTCAATTCATGCATATAGTATATGCAGAAAGATCTTTGGATTCTTCTAGGACAGCAACAACATAATCAAATTTTTGTGGCAAACTTCTAAGAACTTTCTCAACAATATTCTTTTCTTGAGGAGTATCTCCATAAGTCATAACTTTTAATTTGATTAACAATCTCAGCCACTCTAGTGGAGAAATCCCATGCCTTTTCACTTTCCTTCATAGACAACTGCTCAAAATCCCTCCAAAGGTTCTGCAACTTGATAGAAATGACTTTCTCCGTACCTTTGTACTTATTCTGCAGAATATCCCAAGTTTCTTTTGACCTTTGAATGCCAAGAATTCTTGCAGAAATGACCTTGCTTAAAGCTTGTTGTATATAAGCAAGAGCACTTGCAACTTTCTCCGCAGTTTCTTTGTATTGCTTCAGCTGGTTTCCTGTCAAAGCAATTGGTTGTGGATGTTCTTGATAGCCTCCTTCAACATCCCAAAGATCTTGGGAAATGAAGAAAGTCCTCATTTGGCTAGTCCAATAGTCATAGTATTCACCATCAAAGATGGGAACTCCGCTTGGGGAGTATTGAAAGAGGGTATTGGTGTTTGAATGCAAAGCCATGGGGTTCTAAACAAAGGTGGATCAGAGAACCAGCTCTGATACCACTCTTAGAAAAATTTGGTGTAGATCTTAATTTCTAGTATGGAAGAGCAGCAGAAGAGAAAGTGGAGAAAAAAAATCCGAACGTATTCTGACATCTGAATTCTAATCATTGGCATACAATGGACTCATATAGCCTCTGTTTATACAGTACTCCTTGGAAAGCTCTAAACTGTAACATTCAAGAATTAGAAAGTCATAAATCTTAGAGTAAATACATAGTGCCCTATTTTATGGAAGTAACTCCTAATTATTGTAGTGCCTTATTTTATGAATATAGTGCCTGAATTTGTGAATTTAATTCATGACTCTAAAAATTCTGAATTGACTTCTAACATTTTTATGTTATAAAAAAGATTTTTTTTTTTTTCGAATTACAAAAATCTAGCTTATAAAAAAGAGCAATAAATGTGCTTTTTTTAATACTTTAACTTTAAAAAAAAAAAATTCATTCATACATACTTAAAAATGAAAAGAGCACTTTTTTTACAAAAATCATTTTTTATCAAAACAAACACATCCAAACGAGTAATGCCCATAAATGTTTGTTATCATTACTTGTCAATCTAATATGTATTGAAGTGGCAAGTAGGTATGTGTTCACATTACATGTGCTCAAATCATAACGCACAGGCTGCATCTAAATTCCAATTTGTTGATTTTTCTTTGCAAGACATTTCAAATAATACAATAACATACTTTTGTTGTTTCATTTCTCTATCTTCCTTCGCTATTTCCATGACAAAACAATAAATAAGTGTGACAAATGATTGCTGTAAAAGAATTTATAGTACTAAAACAAATTGAACGGCAGCTGCAGCAGAAGAAACTGCATTTTCGTCCCTTCTTGTAGTGATCAAGATGCCAAATGACAGAAACATGAAACCATTCTGATGCAAGAGTTCCACTAAGAATTGGGAACAAAGATGCCAACGTAGCCAACCCCTGCTATGAAGAAGGCAAAAGATTGCAGGAAGAGATAAATGAAGTAGTGGTTCCTCCCAAAGTTAAGATCATAGCATCCACAGAAAAAGAGGTAGGCCCCCACACCAAGTTCCAAGAAATGAAGTCTGTTTATTATCAAAAAAGAAGAAGAAAAGGTGAAATACTCAGTGCTAGTTGCAAGAAAACACATTCTAAGTTGTGTGCTGAAGGATTGCTATCATGGTAACACCAAATTCCAATTCAGGTGAACATTGCAGGAAATCATCTCGAGTACTTAACTAACAGGATAAAATATAATTTATATCCTTAAAATTTACTCTAATATCAAATTACTTCATAAAGTTTTTTTTATCTCACTCAATCCCTTGAACTTTGGTCTGATTTGAAAATGTTAATTTTTCTGTTAAGTAAAACAGAGGTTAACATTCAGTTTCAAGTTAGACCGAACTTCAAGGGGTTTAGTGAGGCAAAAAAATTTCAAGAAATAATTTGATATAGGAATAAACCTAAGAGTGTAAATTATATTTTATCGTATAAGGTTTTCTAACTAAATGATCACGTGAATGTGATCTCTGTTTCATTTAACAACAAAATTAATGTTTTCAAGTCAAACCAAACTTTAAGGGAGTTTAGTGAAACAAAAAAAAATTTGAGGGTAATTTGATATTGTGGTAAATTTCAAAAGTGTAAATTGTATTTTACCTTAAGTAATATTGCTCCTTCTATAGGATAATCAATATATAACAATTTGTAAACTAATAGGTAATTTTCCTGATATAAGTGATGACACAAAAATAGAATCATTCACCTAGCCCAATCTCTTTTTCAATAATGTTCACTTTAATACTTAAACTTTTATTGAATAGAAGGGAGTTTTGCAGTTGGCCAATGATGGAACTATCAAATTTCTATGAGGAATAGTAGTTTTGTGCACTTTAGCCTCTGAAATTTCTTCTGGTGATTGATGTGTGCCAACAAACTACATCAAGCACTAATTGGTAAGGTACAATTTCACTAAACTATGAAATATATTTTGAGGATTTCATCTTGCTTAGGAAAATGCTATGGGGATCACATGGCAGTGCCTGCTTCTTTTGTTTCCCTTTACTCTTAAAGGGCTAATGAGGTCTTGAATAAGATTTCTTTGCCTTTATTAATTGTTTAACTCTCCTATCTTGAAAGGTAAAAGGAAGTAATATGGAGGTCATCTCCCTAATAACACCTAACAGAACTCAAGATCATAGTTTTAAATTGCGGTATACAACCGCAATTGTAACTACAATATTGTTGTTGTCGGAGTCACTACAACTACAACTGCAATTGCAACTGCATAAACAGTAATTGCGGCCTCATCAATCGTATTTTTCTACAATTGTCAGTAAATTTTATAGTCACTACATAATTATAATCACAATTTAAAATCATGCTTAGTATATAAATATAAGAAATTTTACCTTTCACCAAACCCGATACGAGGTTTCCTTGGTGCTTTGCCACCTGATTTTGTTTTAAGAGCATCTCCCAATTTCTCAGTGACTACCCATTCATTGACTCTCCCTGCCTCTAGCAAACCTGTAAGTGTTGCCTTGGTTCGATGCGTTGACATAACATTTTCAAAAAGAATCCAGAATACCAAAAGGTGTAGTGATCTGCACAAAACGTGTTTGCAAAGTTACTTACAAGTGAAGACTATAAAACCTTTTCTGCAAAATTTTGCCAAGTTGAAATACTTCTGACAAGAATGAAGAAGGGAGGGTTGACCTTGGAGTTCCAACAGCATTAAGGAGTGTAATGATAGAAGGTATATAAACCGCACCCCACTTGGGAACTTCCACTTCTGGAACTAAAACAGTTGCTGGCAAAACCACACAGTAAAACACAAATGTGACAGCATGGGCTACGATCTTCCGGACAAAGAAAAAGCTATAAATCACATAAAACTTCTTCCACATGGAGACTTTCTGCAAGATATGGTAGACAAAGAATCAGAATAGAGGATGGCGAAAGTGCTAATAATAATTTGAGTTCTTGAAACAAATCTGGACATTGAAAATAACGACAATTACGAGGAAACCAACACCTTGTTTCTTATGATTTCCATTGCCATTTTCCTGAAGAGATTAGCTGGGCCACATGACCATCGGTGCTGTTGATAACGATAGGCTTTGAATGTACTTGGCAACTCATTTTTCACCTAAATTTATTGGACGAACTTGTTATACAAAATAAACAATTTAGTGTAGGAAAAATGCTCAACAAAAACTTTATATATATATATATATATATATATATATATATATATATATGAGAATGCTAACTTACACTCATTCATGTGTAGGTTAGTATCATACACTCTTTTATTTTGATAAAAATACTTTTTTGTCTTTTTGTATTTAAATAATTATATCTATTTTAGTCATTACATATCTTATAACTAATCTCATAAATGAATAAATATTTCTCTTTCTTAATAATTATCTATTTCATAATTTCTTTATCACAATAACTATCAACTTAAAAATTAATTATGAGATTGACAATAACTAAAATAGATATAGTTATTTAGGTTGATTAAAAAAAATAAAAGAATATTTTTGTTAAAATAAAAGAGTGTAAGATGCTAACTTATATATATTCATGTGTAGGTTAGCATTATATATATATATATATATATATATATATATATATTACTGAAACAACCATGTGTTCACAATCTTATTTAGTGGGCTCATTTAAGAAACTCCTGAGTGTATCTATTTTGTAGTCTATAAAATTTTCAAAACTCACTCAAATAAGACTTATAAATATTCATGTACTGTTATTCATTTCAAATGGGGAAACTAAATGCATCGTTAGTTATCGCTTTGAGGAGGGCTTTATTTAACAATCATATTTGACCTGAAGGATTAGTCTCACAACAATGTTTATGTAATATCTTAGTTAAAAACAAATAAAAAAAGTTGACATAACAAGGTTTTAAAACCATAGTTCAATAAGTCTCGGTGTTCATGAACATCTTTGGCGCTATAAATGGCCTTGGAAAGCGTCATAAGTGATCTCCCTTTAGGCAAAGCTCAAGTGTAAAGGGGATAAGGACCAAATGTCTTGGACTTTAAGTCAAGTGTAATCCCAAGTAAAAACAGGGGACATGCCCTATTTAAGGTTAAGCAGGATATAGCTTGCACTAATAAAAGCACTTCTGTTTATGTATGAGTATGACTTTCAATTGACTTTGCGCTCATGAATCCCACAAAAAAGAATGTTAAAGCCAAGCAATTAAATGATTCAGTGATACCTTAACATCACCAAGATACAGAAATTTCCAGCCTTTAAGACCAGCTCGAACAGCCAGGTCCATGTCTTCCACTGTTGTGCGGTCCTTCCATCCTCCAGCCTCATTCAGAGCAGAAATTCTCCAAACACCAGCTGTGCCTGCACCATATATCATCTAATTTCATGTGACTGATTCTACCCAAAGAAATATATCTCCACAGTTTGCATTTCACTAAAATTTCAAGACAATATTTGGGAAATGGTTTACCATTGAAACCAAAGAAAGCATGAGTTGAGGACCCAACTTCCTGCTCCACAATGAAATGGTAGTCCAATGACATCTCTTGCATTCTTGTCATTAAGCATTCATCAGCATTAACTGCAATACACAAGGAATATTACCATCACAACCACCCAAATGCATCTACTTCATTTTATTATTTTGGTAACTAGCAAGGTGGGACTCGGTCAAGGGGCCCCCCAGAAGGGCCTTTGGGTGGCCTCTTAGTGGGTCAGGGGAGGAGAAAATGGGTGAAGAGTACTGTGAGGAATCAAACGCCACACTCCTTGTATGTTGCCAGCTCTTTCCAAGAGCTGCCAAGATGGTACATTACTACATTCAATTGGTTGCACATAAATTGGAATGATTTTTTTAATGTTACATTTTTATTGCTATGTGACTAAGTCCTTTTTTTTTGTTTCTATTGTTTCCCTTATATGATTGTTTTGCATGGGTGTTTTGTTAATTACCTTTCCTTAGATAAATTTGGATCATATGTTGGATTTTTTTTTTTTTTTGAGTTTGTGCACTGAGCTCGGGCCATGAAATTCTGATTATCTAAGAAATTTCAGTCCACATTCCACATTTAACTTTGGGCTTTGAAGTAGAGCCTATTATAGATTGGAGCTCAACCCAATCTTGGATGTTCCTGTTATTTAGACAACTCTGGGCAATGTACCTGGTGCACAGTGCATAGAATAATGGGTTTTTGCTATATCCTCATAAAATTTCTTCTTAATAATTATTCTAATACTCAATAAAATAAGTATTAAATAAAAAAATAAAATATTTAATATCTTAAAAATATAAAAAATATTCAAAACTTATTTTATTTAATAATTAAAAAATTATTAAGAGAACGAGTTCAAAAAATATATAATTATTCTTTAAATTAATCATTTATCAGTAAAATTAACTATTAACATTAGTGGTTAACATTAACTCACTCAATGTTTAATTGAGGACTACTAATGTGAAATCAATGTCTAACTGAGGTGATGGACAGTGATTGTATCTTAGAATTGGCAAATAGCTTCAAGTGAAGCTCCATCGTGATTAAAAACAATTCTCAAAAGTACTTTGTTCATTTGAAGCCTTATCAAGGTTTCAGTTTCAATTTGGCACCTGATATTTTTTAAATGTTTAATTTTGATTCACTATTAGTGCATAAATTTTTTATAACATCATTTAAGTATTTATTAACATATCATTGAAGAGTTCAATTATGACAATGACAACTTAAAAAATCAAATTTTTTTAATGATATGTTAACACAAGTTATTGTTATGGTACCCTAATTTTTCTTTAGGATATCAATACCCTAAAAAAATGTTATTTTTCATAATAAATGTTTAAAAGTAAAAGTAACAACTAGTAAATGTTCAATAAATTAGTTTGGATACCAGTATAAAAAAAATAAATAAATGAAGATAAGTATTGAAATAATATATTATTAAATAATAGTGTAAAAAGTTTACATTCACGTTTGGATCAAATTAAACTCGTTATTTATTCAAGGATCTCCCGTACATGACACCACCTTGATCTAAGTGGTTCTATCATTTTCGGGTCAAAATACCAAAAAAAAAAAACTCTTTAATTAGGAGTCTTTTTCATAAAACCCCATATATTTTAAAATTTAATAACACGATATTCTAAATTTACCAAAGTATATTTAATAACACGATGTTCTAAATTTACCAAAGTGTATATCATAGTGCAAGTTGAACCCTTGTGCATGTATAGAAAAACTTTATAAAAATTCAATATGCACGGTTTGGTAAATTTAGATAATCGAACTACTGAGTTTCAAATCACAAAAAATTTTTTAAAATGACCTATAATTGGAGATTTTTTTTTTTGTTTAAGTCTTATTTTATTTTAAACTTTATAAATAAAATGATTATCCTTTTGTGAAGCAAGCATGCATTAAGGAGCTTCAAGATGGTTTTATTGAGCAAAATTACCGAATTTCCAGCGAGCCTGGACGAGGGCAATTTCTCGGTTGTGAGCGAGGAATGGGATGGTGCGCCAAAGGAAATCGGGCTCAGGTTGGAAATCTGCGTCGAAAATGGCCACAAAGTCACAGAGCTTGACATAGCTGTGCTTCATCCCTTCTTTGAGAGCCCCTGCTTTATACCCATTTCTGTTCTCCCTGATCTCATACTTTATGTTTTTGCCTTTGCTAGCCCACCTCTGGCATTCTACCTCCACCATATTCTGTGGTGTTTTGGTCAGAAAGAAACATAAGGTTAAGACTTAAGAGAGCACACACCCATTTCCGAAAACTGGAAGTGAATTATAGAAATGTTAGGTTTGGCTCTACTGGGTCAGTTTGTTTTTCTTGGATTGTAGTCAGGGTTGACAACCCAGAATCATTTTTTGACTGAAAGAACTAAGATTGAAAGCCTCCATCCAAATGCTCAGGAGCATGAATAGTACTATTTTGGTTGTGTTCAAGCTAAGAATGTTTGTGGTTTAAGTTGATTCGATTTTGAGAGAAAAAGTCATATGGCTCACACTAATCAATTTTTTTATATTAAAAATTAATTAATTTTATTTTAATTAGAAAATTAAACGAATCAAACTGTTATTAATAAGTTTGGTTCGATTTGATCTAGTTTTTTTTTAAGTACCTTTTTTAAAAATATATATATATATCTAATTAGACTTTTTTTCTTTCCATGAATCATTTAATAACAAATTATCCTCAGAAGGTTAAGACTTAAGAGAGCACGCAACAATATCAGAAAACTGGAACTGAATATATGTGTTAGGTCAGGCTCTGCTGGGGTCAGCTTTTTTTCTTGGATTGTAGTCAAGGTTAATAACCGAGAATCATTTTTTGACAGAAAGAACTAAGATTAAAAGTCTCCATCCAAATGCTCAGGAGAATGAATAGCACAATTTGGGTTGTGTTGAAGCATGGGATTTTCTGACAGACAAAATAATATTTTTGTTGATAAATGGGGTCTGTTGAGGAAATGCCTCCATGGTAGTTTACCCAGATTATGAGTAATTATTTAGTTAAAATAAATAATTAGTTCCTATATTTTTATCTAATTTAAATTTTGATCCTTATAGTTTATTTTTTTAGATATTAGTTCTTATAATTTCATTCATTTAAATTTTGATTCTTGAAAAACTAATATCTTAATAATTAAAAATTATAGGGAGTAGGAACTAATCCTTCATGGAAAATAAGAATCCCAATACCTTAATGAATAAAAATTATATGAATTAAAAATCAAATGAGTAGAAAATATGATAACAAATACCTTAACGGTAGAGATCAAATCTAAATAAGTGAAATTATATATAGGGATTGATATTAAAAAAAATAAACTATAAGGACTAAAATTTAAATTATGTAAAACTATGGACTAATTATTTATTTTAACCGAAGCCTCAAAAAATACAAAATATTTTGGAGCACAAAATGGTCTTCAGTTGACAAGAGGAAAAAGAAAAGGGAAATATTTAAGAATGATTATTGCAAGATAAAGGAGCTAATTGTTAATTAACTTTATTAGTAGGGGCTGATTTCAGAACCTTTATGGTAGGGTCTGTTGAATCATCAAGAACTTGAATAATGATTCTATCAGATGGCCATGATAGTCCACATGCTGCTCCAATTGACAACTGATACACCTGCAAGCAATAGAACAGTACCCACATAAACCTTCACCGATATTTTCTATTTCTAAAGGTAAAGTAACTAGCAACAGAAACAATCTCAATGTCATAACACTTGAAAGAAAATATTTGTTATGGGATAAGTTTATACTCCTTCATCTATTTCTATCTGTTGTTTAAAATAATGTTATTAAAATCAAACAAGACAGTGAAGTGACAAAATTTTTGATTTAGGTTTAAATGGTTTAATCATTTTAACCGGTTACTCGAACTAGATAATGCAATAATATAAAATCTATGAAAATATTCATAAAATGTTAAAAAATATTAAATTTTTTAAACTAAAATCAATAATTGGTTGGTTGAACCGATTAAAACAGCTGATTCAAGCAATTTTGATTATTTCTATGCAATTTTAACCGATCAAAAGTGATTTAACTATAAATTTGGTTATAAGGCTGAATTATAACTTATTGAATGTCTAGTTCATGGTTGAACCAGTCGAACTCCGGTCTGGTCCAGTTCTGATAACAACAGTTTAAAGTTTTTGCATAGAAATTAAAAAAGTAATTAAATAGTCTCATTTATAGAGAAATATAGATCAACATGATTAAATTATCCATTCTCTAACTTCATTTATATTTTCTTTCTTCTCCAATTTCATCTATTCCATTAATTATCTCTCCATTAAAAGATAAGAATAAAGTTAAAAAAAATTAATAAATACTTTCTTAATATTTTTAAATAACAGATATTTTTAAATAAAAAAAAAATTTTACACAACAAATAAAAGTAGACGGAAGGAACAGCAATACCTCTTTTTCATTGTACATTGGAATTTGCACCAGAACCATTGGGTATGAAGAGTTTCCAAGCTCAAGATCATTCTTGAGTGGCTCCCATTTGTGACACTTCTCTGGCTTGTGCCCAGTCAACTTCATAAAGACCAAGACTATACCCATATAAACTCTCTCCACGAATAGCATAACTGACATGGCAAGGCACAAAACCACAAGCAACTTCAGTACTGGGACAATCAGGGGTGCCCTGGTTTGCTGCCAAATCAAACTCATTTGGCCTGGGATGTCATAATGCACACCCTCAAATGTAGTCATGAATGAAAGCCCATCCATTTGGAGCTTTCTGGGTATGCCCTTTTCCTCTCTTGGTTTTCCTTTTGAGAGGGCAAATAACACTTGGAATGGTGACTAAATATCAAAGGATTTGGTAGTGCAATTCTGTGCTTGGTGTTGTGGAAGATTTTGGGTGGCTTTTGCTTTGCGAAAAGAACACGAATTGTTTGTAGTTTTTGCTTTTGGGGTGTTCACTGATTGTTACTTGGGAGTTACGTGGAGGCAACGGGAGATAGCTGCAGAGTCAGAGGACTCGATTATAGCAATGTAGTAAAGAAGCAGACCCACTGAACTAGCTGAGCTCCATGTGCCAAGAGTTAGCAACAACCAGTGACACCAAATGGAGCAAACCTATGCTTTCATCAAGTTCTCTCTCTAAGCGTTTATGATCAATGTATGAGAGAGAGAGAGCAGAAAGAAAGCACTGCTTTTGGTTGTTTTGTTCTTAAGGCAGGTTTTGAGGCAAGGAAGAACAAAGCGTAAGGTACTTATATATAACAAATTGCTAAGCAATTCAAAGCCAAATGGATTAGAGACAGTAGATAGCTGACATGGAAACCAGAAATGAGCGTCACAATCCAGCAGCGTTAGTATCTAACAGAGCATTAAAATATTAAAAAGCAGTGGTTTCTTTTGTCTCTTTCTTGGTATGATTGAGGAGTGGTTTCGACAATGCTCCCAATTGAATGAAATTTTCAACAATAAAAATTCTTAAGTATTTAAAAAATAAGATATTTTTTTATTTTATATTATTTAATAATAATTATATTAATTTATAAATTATTATTATTTTTTAAAAAATAATATAAAAAATATTGCATTTGTTATCATTAAATAGTATAAAAAAAATATCTTATTTGTTAAACACCAAACAATGATGGGATTTTTGTCCCAAGTTGGCAAGTTGTGCGCTGCCACCGGTCATGAGTGCAGCCTTTCTATAGGAGAGTGCCCATTTGAAGTTTCCTAGAAACTGTCTAGGGGTGAAAATCCATTAGGTGTCCTATTAAAGGCCTACAGCTTAATTTATTTTTAGTCTTATAATGTCTAATTTATTTATTATACGTGTTAAGTTTAATTTTTTATAAAAAATTATTTAGCTAAATATATCAAGTTTAAGCATTTAAAAGTGTGTGTACATATATATATATATATATATATATATATATATATATATATATATATATATATATATATATATATATAATTTAAAAATTATAATATTCATATGATTTATTATTATATAATTTTAAAATATATTATTTTATATATAATTTAATAATTTTAATTAAATACACGAGCCTATTTGAGACTTCACAAGTGTATATTTATAAATATAAAATTCATGAATAAATTAACAGCCCATGTAAATAGTATATAATTATTAAAGTATTTTTGCTTCTTACCAATAGGTTAACAGCTAAAGTGGTAAACAAAATTAAAATAAGTGGTTGATGGTACTTTTATAAAGTTAAAGGTTTAAATTCATCGTGAAAAGACATCCTTAGAAGGGGCAGCCTCTACACCCCAATTGAGATTAGTTTGGTACTCAGAGAATAAAGATGTAGCCGGGTAAGAAAAAAAAAGAAGTAATTCTGCTTTATGCTAAACATCTGACGTAATTTTTACGTAATATTTAATATATAAAATAATAATTTTATAAAATAAAAATAAAATATAAATAAAATAAAATAAATTAAAATGAGACGGTCATTTTCAATCTATAATTTAATAATTTTTAAATTAAGACATAGAATCAATATATAATAAAATTTAAAATGATTAAAATGACATAAATGTCATTTTTAAGAAAAGTAAAATAATTTTAAATTTTTTACGTATATCTTATATATGTAATATAAATATATATTCATGAAAGTAATATTTAAATTTGAAGTGTGCACTATTATTTGAAATGAATATATAATATAATTATTAAACTTTTAATCATCTTATTTTTTATTTAAATTTTTTTAAAGTGGTACCACTCTCTATTTTTTTGTAAGATTCAAGTGCATTAATTTTAATAAGAATAACAACTGTCATTTTATAAAAACTAATGAGAGTATGTTAGGAAAAGAATTATTAAAACTCACACCATGAAACTTGAAATTCTAATCACACCTCTCTGAGAGGGAATGTATTACATGTTTCATTTTTAATTTTATGAAATGAGACATAGAATAAAGATTTCTAACATGATTGGGTAAGGTTGGTTTTAGTAAAACAATCACTTTTTTTTAAAAGTTCTCTCAAAAAATTTTTGATTATAAGGTATTTTGACCACAAAATAAAATAATTCATTATTCCAAGCTTATTTTTGTTAACAAACATAGAAATGCCCCATTTCATTAATAGATATAGAATAAAATCATCATTCCTTCCTAACAAACGTCACATTAGACTTAGTTACTTCAACTTTGCCACTGTCTAAGGAGTTCAAAGTATTCTTACAATTTACTGTTGTTTTAATCAGAGTTTGTATTGTAAATAAAAGCGTGAGGACTATTAATGTGAACTCACTTAATGTTTAACTATGGTTATGGACAGCGATTGTATCTTAGAATTGGCAAATAGCTTCAAGAAAAGCTCCATCGATGATTAGAAAAATTCTCAGAAGTACTTTGTTCATCCGAACATCATGGTTTTGGTTTCAATTTAGCATCTTTTATTAATTTAAGAGAAAAAAGTATACAGACCTTTAAACTTTTAGTCATTTATAAATAATTTTTAAACTTTAAAATTATCATAATTAGTACTTAAATTATAATAATTATACAAATTAATCTTTCTATCTACATTTTATTCATTTTAAATATTTTTTATTCAATTTAAAATAGATGAAAAGTAGATGGAATTGATTAATTTATATAATTATTATAGTTTAGGTACTAATTAGAACTATTTTAAAATTCAAGAAGCTATTTGTAAATGATTTAAAGTTTATGGGATTTGTATACTATTTTCTCTTAATTTAATTTTGCTTTATGTTTAGCATATAAATTTTTTACCCTATCATTTAATTATTTATTAATATATCATTGAAGAGATTGAGCATGACAACAACTACTTAAAAAATTAAACTTTTATAATAATGAGTTACACATGGTGTTGCTATGTTGTTCCCTGTTTTTTTCTCGAGTAAAATATAATTTACACTTTTTAAGTTTTTTTTATCCTACTAAATTCTTCAACTTTGGTCTGACTTAAAAATATTAATTTTTCTTTTAAAAGAAACATAAGTTAACTTCTAGTTTCAAGTTAGATCAAATTTCAAAAAGGTTTAGTGAGAAAAAAAAATTTCAAAGAAGTAATTTGATATAAGAGTAAACTTTATGAGTGTAAATTGTATTTTACTCTATAAAGTCTTTTAACTTAATGCTCACGTGGTGTGCACATGGGGTGGCCCCTGTTTCATTTAACTGTAAAATTAATATTTTTAAGTAAAACTAAACTTTAAGAGATTTAGTAAGAGAAAAAAATTCAGGGGATAATTTGACATTAAGATAAATTTTAGGGGTTTAAATTGTATTTGATGTTGGCATGGGTTTTGTGTTTGTATGAAGGATAATATGTATAAAACCTTACATAATATCCATAAAAAAAAATCTGATATAGAACTTAATAAATTTGCTAATCAAACTGTTAGTCTATTATTGATTTTATAATGAAATATTACTTATATTTTTATTTAGTTTTACATGTAATATATATATATATATATATATATATATATAGTATAAGTTGAATTAAATGTTGAAAATTTTGAGTATTGAAATAAACTTTTAATTATGCTTTATTAAATGAAAGTATTTTCATGTTTTTCAACGTATATAAATTTAAATAAAGATATAAATAATCTTTTATCAATAAAATATTTATGAGTTGACTACTCAATTAACGAATTAATCAAGTATTACAAAAATTAATTTATATTAATTTTTAATAGATACAATATATATTTATTTTTTAAATTTATTATATAAATAATAAATATTTAAATCCTATACAGAAAACATGCAAGAAAGTAAATAAATAAAAAAATATAACTTTTTTTTGCGTAATCATTTTATTTTACGTAAGTATAGAAATAAATCAAACAAAATACATTATAACTAGTATTTCTTTTAATTTAACATAATTCAGTAAATGCATATATATTATTAATAAATTAATTGCACTAACTAAGACATAATCACATACAATATAACTAGTATAATATTAATTACCAAATTATAAGAATTAGTCCTAATATATTGTTAGACTAAAAATCATAGTAAGCAAAACGCCTTCACACTCTGAAAATCGCAAGATACCAAATGCCTCCGGAATGCAATGCGTAATCATATTTATAATAAAATATATCTAATTCAAATTTTAAACAATCAATCATTGGAATTGTAACGTTAGAAATCAAGATTATCATAATCATAATAATATTTAATTAATTATTTTATATAAAACACATTAGTGTAAAATTATTTCATAAAGTTGATTGATTAATCAAAAATTTAAAATATTAATAATCATGACAAAAATATTAGTTTCTTTATATAGAATACATTACTATGAAATTATTTTATAAAATAGGTTGACCAATCAAACATTTAAAATACTAATAATCAAGATATATCAAATTGCAATGTTAAATAGTTATTGTAATTATTGTTGGTTATACTTAAACGATCTAATTCATGCTCACATAACCAAATAACAATTAGATCAATGTGGAATGAAAATAGAAAGGATTAGACATACCTCTTGTTATTACTCTGTTCTCAATTACTTAAAAATTACGGTTATAAATGGCTCTTATAAGCCCTCTCTCTCACAGCTTTGATATTGTTCGTATCTGAATGTGAAAGTGAGCTTAAGGAACCAAAACCATGAGTGCACACCCCTTAAATAGCCTCTACCCATAACAGAAATGGTTGTGGACGTGCGAAATGTAGTGAGCAGTTTCTAAACGTTATTAAAGAAGTGGAATAAGGATGTTGAATAAACGTGGACAAACTCTTGGCATAATCTTCGGTTTGTTACCAAAGATACCGAAGATTACGTGAAGAATTCCAAACTATTCAAACATTCTCACACTTGGTCCACATATTCCATCATATACTACAGTGAAAAACAAAATGCATGAATCATAGCGATAAGTCCTCTAAAAGTGAGTATTAACTTCCATGTATCACAATGCATTATGTCTCTCAAGCCCATATGACTTAATGAATAAACCTCATGTTTATTCTAGGTCCAAAATTTAATGATATTTCTCAAAATAAATAAATGAATATGTGCACAAAAATGAAATGAGAAAACATCACAAATAGAGTTTCATTAAAATAACATCGTTCTTTCAATGAAAATCACATAAAAGAACCAAGTCCCATTCTATTTACATGACCCTTAAATTTCAGCGGTTACATGCCTTTAGTTAAAGGATCAACAATCATCAATTTAATGTTTATGTGTTCAATAACCATTGTTTTATCCTTAACATGCTCTCTTATGACTATATACTTGATGTCGATGTGCTTGCTTCGACTATCACTTTTGTTGTTCTTAGCCATAAAAGCAGCAGCTGAATTGTTACAATATATCCTCAGTGGCCTAAAAATCGAATCCATAATTCTAAGTCTTGAAATGAAACCGTTCATCCATACACCATGTGAAGTAACCTCAAAACAAGATACGAACTCAGCTTCCATAGTGGAAGTAGCAGTTAGAGTCTGCTTTGCACTTCTCCAAGATACAGCTCCACCGGCTAGCATAAAGATATATCCTGAAGTTGATTTTTGCGAATCAATGCAGCCAGCGTAATCTGAATCAGAGTAACCAGTCACTTTCAAAATTATCAGTTTGTCTGTACATAAGCATGTACTATTTAGTCCCTTGAAGGTATCTCAATACTTTCTTTGCAGCTCTCCAGTGGTTTATACCTGGATTACTCTGATATCTCCCTAACATTCCAACAGCAAATGCAATGTCAGGTCTTGTGCAGACCTGAGCATACATTAGGCTTCCTACAGCTGAAGCATAAGGAATGTTCTTCATTTGTTCCCGCTCAAGATCATTCTTCGGGCACTGGTCCAAATCGAACCTGTCACCCTTCACAATGGGAACTACACTTGGTGAACAATCCTTCATTCGAAATCTCTCCAAAACTTTGTTGATATAGGTCTCCTAAGACAAACCTAGAATACCTCGAAATCTGTCTCTATGTATCTTGATGCCAATGACATAAGACGCATCTTCCATATCCTTCATGTCAAAGTTTTCAGAGAGGAATTGTTTCACTTCATATAGCAAACCTTTATCATTTGTTGCAAGTAAAATGTCATCCACATATAGAATAAGGAAACAAATCTTGCTCCCACTAATCTTCTAGTATATACATTGATCCACAATATTCTCCACAAAACCAAATGAAGAGATAACATCATGAAATTTTAAATACCATTGACGGGAGGCCTGTTTCAATCCATATATGGATTTCTTGAGCTTGCACATCAAATGCTCACCTTTATTAGAAGAAAATCCTTCTGGTTGTTTCATATAAACTTTTTCCTCTAGATCTCCATTGAGAAAGGTCGTTTTCACATCCATTTGTTGCAACTCTAAGTCAAAATGCGCAACTAATGCCAGAATGATACGAAAAGAATCTTTCTTAGATACAGGAGAAAAGGTCTCCTTGTAGTCAATTTCTTCCTTTTGAGTAAATCCTTTAGCAACGAGTCTTGCTTTATATCTCTCAATGTTTCCCATTAGGCAACTCAACAAGATCCCAGACTCCGTTAGATGCCATAGAATTCATCTCATCCATCATAGCATCGTACCATAAATTTGATTCTTTACAACTCATGGCTTGTGAAAACGTTTCAGGATCATTTTCGGATCCAATATTATAGTCAGACTCCTGTAGATACACAATATAATCACTAGGTATCACTGATTTTCTTGTTCTAGTAGATCTCCTTAATGTTGTATCACTATCTTCTTGAGGAACTTGTTGTTTAACTGGCTGATCAATAATTTTTTCTTGTTCCTCATCAACAACTTGATCTACTGGATTAATATCAGCAGATTATGGATCTTCAGTGACTAGTTGTATAACATTCGGTTGAACTGAAAGGGTATTGTTAACAATAATCAATCTTATACTCGAGGTGTGAGGTTGAGTATTTGAATAATCTTTTTCAGAAACAAGGATCCTGAATTGATCACTCTCACTAATCAAGTCATTTTCAAGAAATTTAGCATTTCTTGGGTCCACAATCCTAGTAGTATGAGATGGACAATAAAATATATACCCCTTAGACCTTTCAGCATATCCAATGAAATACCTACTAATGGTCCTTGAGTTCAGCTTCTTTTCTTGTGGGTTGTAGATTCTAACTTCAGACGGGCATCCCCAAATGCGTACATGTCGCAAACTCGGTTTCCAATATTTAAATAACTCAAATGGCATCTTTGGGACAGCCTTAGTTGGAACTCGGTTTAATATGTACACTGTCGTCTTAAGTGCTTCAATCCACAAGGACTCAAGAAGCTTGGAGCTACTAAGCATACTTTGCACTATATCAAGTAATGCTCGGTTTCTTCTTTCTGCTACATCATTCCGATTTGGAGAACCAAGCATGGTGTATTAGGCAATTATCTCATGCTCTTCAAGAAACCTCGCAAATGGACCAGGTGCTTATCCATCTTCAGTGTATCTACCATAATATTCTCCACCTCTGTCTGATCTCACGATCATAATTTGTTTACCGCATTGTTTCTCTACTTCAAATTTAAATACCTTAAAGGCATCTAATGCTTCATGGTTATTATGAAGCATGTAGAGATACATGTACTGTGAGTAATCATCTATAAAAGAGATGAAGTATTTCTAACCATATGGATCCATATCATGGACAACAAATGTCTGTATGTATGATTTCTAACAGTTCTGTACTCCTTTTGGTACCTTTCTTTGACTTGTTGGTCTGCTTTCCCTTTATGCAGTCTACACAAATCTGAAAATCAGTAAAATCTAAAGTACTAAGTACTCCATCATTTACCAATCTTTTAATTCTCTGAATGGAGATATGTCCTAACCTTCAGTGCCACAACATAGAGGACTCTTCATTCATAACACATCATTTCGTGCCAATGTTAACATGCATAGCATCATAAGCAGTATCATTTTGTAAATCAATAGGAAAAAGACTATTAGATAAAGTACCATTCCCAACAAGATTAGATTTATAAAACAAACTGAAAGATGTCTCATAAAATATAAAAGAATAACCCAAAGGTACAAGTCTTAAAACTGAAATCAAGTTCTTAGAGAAACTTGGAACATAAAAGGTCTTTCCTAAATTTAGAATAAAACCACTACTTAAAGCTAAACTGCAGGTTCCTACAGCCTCTACATGTGAACTCATCTTGCCTCCTTGAATAGATGTACTGTTCACTTCCCATTGGCTTCCTTAGGTTTTTGCAGACCCTGTAAAGGTGTTTGAAACATGGATTGTAGAACCAGAATCAATCCACCATGTGTTATCATTAGTATTAACCATATTAGATTCATAACAAACAAATGAGATTGGCATACATTTCTTCTCAAGCCATTGCTGGAATTTGGTACATCCTTTCTTCATGTGTCCCTTCTTTTTACAAAAAAAACACTTGGATTCCTTCTTGATTCCATTTTGGGGTGGTATTTTACCTTTCCCCTTCTTCTTGGCTTGGTTCTGATCCTTCCTCTTAGTTGTCATAAATGCACTCTCTCCCAATTTCATTAGCAACCTTCCCTCCTCCTGAACACACATGGTCAAAAGTTCATTGATTGACCATTTATCCTTATGTGTGTTGTAGGATATCTTGAAAGGTCCATATTGCTGTGGAAGAGTGTTCAGAATATAGTGCATAAGGAAAGAGTCAGACATATCAACTTCAAGTACCTTCAATTGAGCTGCAATATCCCTCATCTGCATGATGTGCTCACACGCACACCTCTTACAGTAATGAGCCTCAAGGATGAAAACCTCATAATCAGGGTGCTGGCAAGTGCCTTATCTGAAGACACAAACTGTTCATCAATAGCCTTCAGAAGTGGCTTAAATTTGTCATGCTGATCGACAGAACCACGAATGCCGGCAGAGATTTTTAGTCTTTATGAACATAACTGAGAGGCGATTAGATCGCTTCCACTTTTTATACAGATCAACCTCATATGGAGTGCTGATCTCAGTGATAGGAGGTGGTTCATCTTTTCTAAGAGCATAATCAATGTCCATCCATCCCAATTGAAGAAGAACTCTATCCTTCCAAACTTTATAGTTATCACACCCCTCAATTCGGGAATGTCACATTTTTTATATCAGAGAAACTCGTAGGTTGTATGATTGCATAATATTAAACATACATGCTTATTATTAAAATTTGAGACTAATAAATCATATATCATGTTCTACCAATGTAAATCATGTTTAAAGTTTATGAATCTACTGACATAAAACTTGCTTGTGGGTTAGAGTTCTAATTCAATTAGATTCATACATAACTTTATGATAAAGCTATCAAATTATTTCCTAATTTCTGTGGGTAAATTAAAAATGTAATTTGATATTCTATCCTAATTAATCATACAAAATATAATAAAAATTCCTGTGGAATAAAATTTATTATATTACATATGATCAACTACAAAGTAATGTCATTATGTGATCCTAGAACTCATAATATATAATTTTAACTAATTTAAAGATATTGTGGCTACTTTCTAATTAATTAAAATTTATATGGATCACTCAACATTAATTAATTCTTAGGCTCATATTATTGCGATAAACCATAAGCAATATTAATTATAAGCAATGCTCTTTTCTCTATGTGATCCTGAAATTCCTAATATATAATTTAATTAATCAAAGATGCTGTGGCTAATCTCCAATTAATCAAAATATATGGATCACTGGACATTTGAATTCATGCATAAAATATCCACAAAATTACATGCATCAATATATAAAACAAATTAAAGAATACATACAAATTACGCATAAAATTTAAACACAAATTTCAATTATTATTTTTTTGTCTGCTCAATATGACAAAATTTTTGTCTTTTTTGTACAAAATATGTTTCAGAAATAGTTAAAAGTAAATTAAGCTACAACACATTACCAGAGGACAGATGCAGCACAACTGGCAGAAGGGACCTTTGCTGCACAAAAGCAGCGAGCCAAGCATTCTAGATTCGAAACCTAGTAGGTCCAAAATGCTGTCATTTTTTACAGCAGCCGTCCAAGGGCCAAAACAACGTCGTTTTGGTCGTCTTCAACCTCCAGCTGGGTTGAACAGACCGTTAGCCTAGTTTTGACCCATTTTAAAGACCCGACGATTTCTCACCCATTTTTACACCAAAATTGATGGTTCAAAACATAGAAATTCTAGAATTCTTATTTCCTTATGGTTTCTAACATTATTTTTCATCAAAAAAACCTAAATCATAACATTTAAATAAAAAATTGTTACTAGATACATAGCCAAAATCGAAAGCGACAAGGCAGAGGTATTTTGAGGCTCTGATACCAAATGTTGGTTATACTTAAACGATCTAATTCATGCTCATATAATCAAATAGCAATTAGATCAATGTGAAATGAAAATAGAAAGGATTAGATATACCTCTTCCCATTGCTCTGTTCTCAATTGCTTAAAAATTACGGTTATAAATGGCGCTTCTAAGCCCTTTCTCTTATAACTTCAATGGTGTTCGTATCTGAATGTGAAAGTGAGCTTAGGGGACTAAACTATGAGTGCACACCCCTTAAATAGCCTCTACCCATCACAGAAACGATTGTAAATGTGCGAAATGTAGTGGACAATTTCTGAACGTTGCTAAAGAAGTGGAAAGAGGATGTGGAATGAACGTGGATCAACTCTTGACTTAATCTTCGGTTTGTTACCAAAGATACCGAATATTATATGAGGAATTCCAAACTATTCAAACAATTATTTGATTTTCAATTAAATATTGATTATAGTTAATATTAAATACATGATTTTGAATTATTATTTAGTGAAAATGCTGTGAGTGAGTGCTATGTGTCAAAAGATGAATTAGGAAATATGTTTGTATCAAAGAGTACAACTTATTAAAATTTTACGAATCTGAATATTACTTTTATATATTATTATATTGATTGATTGATTAATATCTCAAATAATTTATCAAATATTTATTGACACTTTACTATTGAGTTCAAAATATTCTTACAATTTGCTATCGTTTTAAGCTGAGTTTGTATTGTAAATAAAAAATTCGCAGAGCATGTACGATCTCCATATCCCTTCAAGAAGTAAACAGGGTACCGAAAAAATACTAAAACAAATCTCTTCTTTAAGTGGTAATTTAAATTAGAATAAAATATTTATTTTATTAGGGCATAGAAATATAATCTCTTATTATCAAACTTCATCAACTTTTTTGTTTGCAATCCTTCTCTCCATCTTAAGGTCAAATTAAGCCTACAATGCCCCATTGCCTCTAAACATTGAGTTGATACTGTAAATTTTGAAACATTACTAAAGAAAACATTATTATCCACCTAATTATTGAATTGAATAAAGTTATATATTGACAAAAATGTTTTTCTTTTTTTGTTAAAGAAAGTCGAGAAGCAAGGAAAAATATTTCATTCGAGGTTGGGGCACGTAATAAATTTTAATAATGAATTATAATAATATTTATATATTGCCTAATAATGAGAAACCCTAAGAGGAATTGAACTTAAAGCCTTCAAGAATAAGCATCTCTATCCTATTTATTGAGCCAACCTCCATTAGCATATTTATAAAAATATTGACATCTCTTCTTATTATTCTATATGTTTGTCTTATAATGAAAATTTTCATTAAGATTTTTTCTCATCCGAAACTTTTTCATTGGTACTTGTTTTATTAAGATTTTCATAATAATTTTAAATAATGGATTATATTCCTTTTTGTCATATAAAAATGAATTATCAAATGCATCTTAAGGAAAAAATAATTTTCGTAGTCAAATGTTTGTTTAATTATCAGGGAAAAAATATATATTTTATACACTTATTTAACTATGTATTGACACATTATTTGATTACAATTATTTACATATTAAACCACATTTTATTGATAAGTCAGCACATAAATTTATTTGTGTACTTGTTCAAACTCAAACCATTAGAAAAAAATACAATTTAATGATAATATAAAAAAAATTCTATTTAAAGTGAATTAAAATTAAAACCTACCTCCTTTTGTCATATAATAATCAATCGCCAATTGCATCTTAAAGTTGGTCTAATCCCAATATTCACAAACAGTGAGTGTCACTCTATTTTGGCTTAAAATTTTCGCTATCAGTAATGGAAATAGATTTTCCAAAGTGCCTGTTTGGTCCAAACTCAAACTCTAACCCCATTTAGTTTGATTTTTATTATTACTTTCCTTTCTCATACTATAACTTATATTTTTTAATAAAAAATAAAAATTATTTTGATACTCATATTTTTTTAAGTACTAATATTTTGATTAATTATCAAATATTTATTGATTATTAGATATACTTTATGATTTTTCAAGTTGCCTATTTGATCCAAACTCTAACTCTAAGCGCATTTAGAATTCTCAGTGTGCTTTTTATTACTACTTTCCTTTCTCACACCACATCTTATATTTTTTAATAAAAATAAAAATTATTTCTTATTCATTTTTTTAGTACTTGTACTTTGATTAACTGTCAAGTATTTATCAATTATTAAATATATTTTAAAATTTTCAACCATTTATTATAAGAATTAATAAATATTTGATAATTTATCAAAAGTACGGCATCCTAAAAACAAAAGATATCGTAGCACCTATATATATATATATATATATTAGGGAGAGAGTAAAACAAATCTTTTCTCAATTTTTAAAGTGATAATTTAAATTAAAATAAAATATTTATTTTGTTAGGGCGTAGAAATATAATCTCATTTTGTCAAACCCCTGTTAGCATATTTATAAAAAATATTGATATCCCTTCTCACTATTCTGTATGTTTGTCTTATAATGAAAATTTTCATTAGGATTTTTTTCACGCGAAACTTATTCATTGGTGTCTGTTTAAATAAGATTTTCATTATTAATTCTAAATAATTGATTATATTCATGTTTGTTATATAAAAATGAATCACAAAATACATCTTAAGGAAAAAAATAATTTTTGTAATCAAATGTTTGATTAATTATAAGTGTAAAAGTATATATTTTACACACTCAAATAATTTTTTGTAATCAAGTGTAATCAAATATTTTTTTTTTTTGAAGTTATGTGAGCTGTATAACTTTGAATAATTTGCTTCTTTCCTAATAGGATTAAAACCTTTGGGCATTCTTTCTTGTAAATTGTAATCCATTGTGCAGTGCAATGTATAAGATAATAATATAGGAAATAACCATTTTAAAAAGTTACTAATTTTGAAACCATAATTTATTATAAAGTGAGTAGAACCAATGACAAAGCAATCCCACACCAAAGCTCTAATTCTATCATAGCAATCTTCTGATTTTTTTTCATAATATCTTGAAAGAATGACATAGCTGACTACTATCACCCACAAGAAAGATCTAAGTTTTCACTTCTCTGATGATCAAGTAAGTAAAATTACTATTATTCTATTGCTTGTGGTAGCAGCTCTCTCCAATTTTCTTTTCTTTTTTGAGTTGAGCAGTGCTCTCCAATTTTATTTTAGTACTTGTGGCTACTTTTAATAAGGGTTTTTAATACTTCTTTTGGCAGGCATGAGGGAAGTGGAGATCATGTCTCTTCTTCTATTCCAAGACTTTTCTCTTCAACAAGTTACGAACTTAGGCAGAATTAATTAGTGTTATATTTAATATTAGGTTTATGTTATGTAATGAACGATGATTGTAGGATTAATTTTACTTTAAATGACCTCTGAACATGCAATAACTTGTTTGCTTATCTTACCCGTACTTTTAAATTTTTATTTAAGACTAGTTGATACTTATTATGCATTTCTATGTTATCTAATAGTATGTTTTGGTGATTTTATTATTATGATTCTTATTTTGAAAGTTTAAGAATAAAGGAATTTTTTCTCACAAAAAAAAAATAAAGGAATTTTATGATTAGTTGATGAAAGAAACGTATATTGACAGTGAAATATAATTGATTATATAAAGGAAATAAGAAAAAAATAGAAAGGCTCAAGAGTTAGAGAATGAAAATAGTTGCGGCTTTAACTGCCACTAGCATTAAAATTAGAAAAGCAAAAATTACTTAGTGACGGTTACAACGGCTAATAACTTCATAATGAGAAATAGAAAATTATTTATTGGCGGTTTTAACTGGCACTAGAACATCGCTTACAATAAAAAAATCATTTAGTAGTAGTTTTAACCTCCACTAATTTTATAGGACAATGCCACCCACTCTAATTTAGCAGCGGTTATAACCGCCACCCTTATAACATATGGCAATTATAGTCACCACCAATTAACTGCCACTGTATTAGAATGTTAGCAGCAGTTATACTAGCAGTTGTTAAGAATTGCCACTAAATGCTTTGCTTTTTTGACGCTTCTAAACTCAGCAATTGTTGAACCGCCACTAAATTTCTTGGTGTGGGTTAAAACTGCTACTAAATAGCAAAAAAAACAACCACTAAAAACCAATTCTGTTGTACTGACACACCAATAAAATAATTTTATTATGAAAATAATTATTTAAAAATTAAATCATATTTTAATGATAAGTTAGCACATAAATTTATTTGCGCTTACATGTTCAAACTCAAACCATTAGAAAAAAAAAAAAAAAACATATATAATTTTACGATAATATAGAAAAAAAAACTTCTATTTAAAGTGAATTAAAATTAAACACTACCTTCTTTTGTCATGTAATAATCAATCGCCAATTGCATCTTAAACTGGTCTAATCCCAATATTCACAAACTGTGATTGTTACTCTATTTTGGCTTAAAATTTTGACTATCACCAATGGAAAGAGATTTTCCAACGTGCCTGTTTGGTCCAAACTCTAACTCTAAACCCATTTACAATTGTGAGATTGATTTTCATTATCACATTCCTTTCTCACACTGTATCTTATATTTTTTAATAAAAATAAAAATTATTCCGGTATTCATTTTTTTTTTTAAGTACTAGTAGTTTGATTAATTATCAAATATTTGTTGGTTACTATATATACTTTACGATTTTCCAAATTGCCTATTTGATCCAAACTATAGCTCTAATTAACCCCATTTAGAATTCTCAGTTTGGTTTTAATTACTACTTTCCTTTCTCACGTACTATATCTTATATTTTTTAATAAAAATAAAAATTATTCCTATATTAATTTTTTTAGTATTGATACTTTGATTATTTGTCAAGTATTTACTAGTTACTAGATATATTTTAGGATTTTTAAGCATTTATTATAAGAACTAATAAAATAATAAATACTTGACAACTTATAAAAAATACAAGTATTTGAGAGGGAAAGGTAAAACAAATCTTATCTTAATTTTTAAAGTGGTAATTTAAATTAGAATAAAATATTTATTTTATTAGGGCATAGAAATATAATCTCATTTTGTCGAATTTCATCAATTTTTTGTTTGCAATCCATCTCTCCGTCTTTAGATCAAGTTAAGGCTACAATGCCAATGAGTTGTTAATGTAAATTTTGAAACATTACTAAAGAAAACATTATTATCCACCAAATTGTTGAATTCAATGAAGTTATATATTCAAAAAAATAGTTTTCTTTTTTTGTTGAGAAAAAGTTCAGAAGAAGGGAAAAATATTTCAAGTTCAGAAAGGGAGAGAGAGAGAGAGATTGACTAAAACAAATCTCTTTTCAATTTTTAAAGTAGTAATTTAAATTAGAATAAAATATTTATTTTATTAGCACGTAGAAATATAATCTACTTTCGTTAAACTTCATCAAGTTTTTTATTTGCAATCCATCACTCCATCTTAAGGTCAAGTTAAGCCTACAACCATTGAGCTGATACCTAAATTTTGAAACATTATTAAAGAAAACACTATTATCCAATAATTTGTTGAAATCAATAAAGTTATATATTCACAAAAATAGTTTACTTTTGTTGTTGAGAAAAAGTTTAGAAGAAGGGAAAAATATTCCAAGTTCAGAAGGAGAGAGAGAATAAAACAAATCTCTTCTCAATTTTTAAAGTGGTAATTTAAATTAGAATAAAATATTTATTTTATTAGGGCGTAGAAATATTATCTCATTTTGTCAAACTTCATCAATTTTTTTTTTTGTTTGCAATCCATCTCTCTATCTTTAAGGTCAAGTTAAGCCTACAATGGCATTGAGCTGATACTGTAAATTTTGAAGCATTACTAAAGAAAACATTATTATCCACCAAATTGTTGAATTCAATAAATTTATATATTCACAAAAATGATTTTCTTTACGAATCACCTAATAACAAGAAATTTCAGCAGCAATCGAATTAAGACCTTTAAAAATACATAACTCTATCTTATTTATTGAGCTAACCTCTATTAGTATATTTTTAAAAATAATGATATCTCTTCTCATTATTCTATATGTTTGTCTTGTAATGAAAATTTTCGTTAGGATTGTTTTTTTTCATGCGAATCTTATTCATTAGTATTTGTTTTATTATTAATAATTGTAAATAATGGATTATATTCCGTTTTGTCATATAAAAATGAATCACCAAATACATCTTAAGGAAAAAATAATTTTTGTAATCAAATGTTTGATTAATTATCAGTGTAAAAATATATATATTTTACATACTCATTTAATTATGTTTTGACAAATCAGTAAAATAGTTTGATTATGAAAATAATTATTTAAAAATCAAACCATATTTTAATGATAAGTCAGAACATAAATTTATTTTTGTGTGTACTTATTCAAACTCAAACCATTAGAAAAATACATATAATTTAATAATAATATAAAAAAAACTTTAATTTAAAGTGAATTAAAATTAAACTCTATCTTCTTTTGTCATATAATAATCAATCGTCAATTGCATCTTAAAGATGATCTAATCCCAATTTTGACAAACCGTGATTGTACTCTATTTATCTTAAAATTTTGACTATCACCAATGGAAAGAGATTTTTCAATATGCTTGTTTGGTCCAAACTCTAACTCTAATCCCATTTTAGTTATGAGTTTCATTTTTATTATCACTTTCCTTTCTCACACTATGACTTATATTTTTTAATAAAAATAAAAATTATTCCGATACTCATATTTTTTTAAAGTACTTGACTTTGATTAATTCTCAAATACTTATTAATTATTAGATATACTTTGTGATTTTCCAAGTTGCCTATCTGATCCAAATTATAACTCTAATGCTATTTACAATTCTCAGTTTGCTTTATATTACTACTTTCCTTTCTCATTATATATATATATATATATGGGAGGGATCAATTTATACTAGTATAAAAATCAAACTCTTATACAGATATTTAATAGTTGATTTTAATTTGATTTAGCTTAATATAACCTAATTTAATGACAAAAGATAATAATGAAAATTATCTTTAATAAAAGAATCTATCTTTAATAGAAAAAGATATTTTGATTTTATTCATTAAATTAAAAATAAATCAAATAACATATTTATTTTTTAATAAAAACAAAAAATTAATTAGATTTTTTAGTAAATGTTAATAAATGGCATGGAATATTAAAAATTTATTAGTTACTTGAAATAACACTCAAAATATTAATAATACTTATACAAATATTTTACGTAAATATCGTGTTTAAGTTTTGCTAGAATTTACTGTTATATTATTACAATTATAAAATTTAAATAAATAATTAATATAATCACTAATATAATACCAAATAATAATAATAATATATAATATTTTGTTATAAAATTGATTAATATTATTAATAATTTATTTTTTTAATTATTATTTAACTATCTGTTAATAGATTATTAATCTAATTGTTGAAATATATTATTATCATCAAGTATTGATTTTTATGATAATATTTTATACAAAAAATGTAATTTTACTATTTTTTAAAAATTTATTTATATTTTTCATCTTCTTTATTTTTTAAATTCAATAAGTAAAGAAAAATTGTCTTTCTTCATTTAATTCAAATTCTTTTATTCTTTTTGTATTAAATATATATTTATTATATTTTTTTATTAAATTAGATTATTTTAAATTATAAATTAAATTAAAACCAACAGCTAGATAGATATCAGTATAAGAATTTAATTTTTATATTGATATAAACTGATACCTGCTTTTATATATATATATATTTCGCTTCATTTGAGAATGCTAGGCAATACTAAATGAAGCTTTTGTACAAGTTCTTGACTAGAGATGGAAATCAACCGAAAATGCACCTAGAATTGGGGTCTTGTGAGGGCCCAAGATAGCTTTTTGCACCAACGGGTCCGTAGTTTGATAAAGGTATGTATACGCAGAATGTGTTATCCCCCTCCTCCGACCAAAAAAACAATCATCGGGCGACAAACTAATCATTACAATAGTAAAAGGATTAGACATGACAAGCAATGATTGTTTATTTAATAAAATTATATTGATGCATGCTTGCTTTGTTTGATATATACTAAGTTATTATTTTTATTTTTTAATAATTTATTTAACATTAATTTAATTTTTTATAAATATTTAATATTTATTTAATTTTTAAAAAATATATAATATTAAATTAATTTTTTTAAAAATTTAAATAATATTAAAAAATTATTTTAAAAAATTATTTTGATATTATTTTAAATTTTTAAAAGATTAATTTGATATCATATAATTTTAAAAAAATAATTTTAATATTATTTTTAATTTTTAAATAAATAATTTAATATTACATATATTTAAAAGATTATATTAATATTAAGTAAATTTTTAAAAAATTAAAATAATAATTTAATTTTTAATATAAATATCATAAAAATTATTTAAATTAATTTATTTTATATTTAAAATAAATTATAATTAAATTTTTTTAAAATATTTAAAATAATTTATAATTAAAATTTTACTAAGAAAATTTAAAAAAAATAATTTTTTGTTTGAAAAGAAGCAGCTTTCCATCATACACTAAGTCAAACCTCAAATTGTGCATTCAAAACTAATTATAATACTATAGTTAGGCTTCACAAACAAGAGACGCAACGTAAAGCACGCATTCAACGTTCCATAAAGCTCCCAATGAACCGTGGGATCCTGTCATCATTCTGCAAAGATCTGTGTATATATTTTTTTAAATATGTTTTGCACAATGTTAAAGGAAAGTGTTACGTTGGGTTAACGGTTGAATAGTTTAAAGAATGTATCTTTAAGCCACTCGAATAATATTTCAAGTGGTGACCTAACACCTAACTAAAGGTGGGGATAAGTTCAAATTCCTTAATTATTCCCCAAATAACTAGTACTAGTTCTCAATCAGAGGGCCTGGTTACTAAAATAGGGGGAAGCTAAAATAGAAATCAGAGTGGTAGGTACAAAAGCATAAGCAAGTCCAAATCAAGACACAAAAATATTGAATACAAATATGTTATTTTTACACCTTAGTCTAATACCTCTATCATTCTTATATTTTATGATAAAAGAAAGAGAAAAAAAGAAAATGTGAAAAGAAATTAAATTTACTTCTTTTTTTTATTACCATTTAAAAAACATTATTCTTACGTCACCAAGACTGGTAGGGCTAATGGTAAGGACATCCTTTGGTTACATGTAGTGGGGGTTCGATCCCCTGATGCTCTTCTCCCACAGTTTCCCATTCTCCCTTAGGTTTCACCAGGGGGCCCAAGGTTACTTGGGGAGTCCGACTAGGGGGACTACTCCTAAATGATAATAAGAATGAGAAAAATTCAATTTCTATTCACTTTTTTTTTATCATAAAAAATAAGTGTATAGAATAAAATATAAAAATAACATAGTTGTTATCATTAAAGGTAAGTGTGAAAAGATGTGAAAGATTATAAAGTAATAATAATATTTTTCTATTAAATATTGTTATTGTCATAAAATGAGGCACATATGGAAGAATTGTTACTTGTGGAAAAGAGAGAACAAGGGTAACAAAGGCAAGCAGGAGAAAAAGGATTATGATGATAATCATGTGTCTCCTGCCATTTCATATGATCTTGTTATTATATTAATGACGAGAATATAATTTAATTTGCATGTGATAAAACAAGCTATGTAATAAACAATAGTGCTTCATTAATATGCTACACTTAGGAATAAGTTATTCACAGTTTATAGTAGATGACTTTGTAGCATAGTTTTATAACTTGGACTAGAAATTATTGAGTCGGCTAATTAGAAAGATTAGTTTTTTTTATTTTTTATTAAAAAAGTTTAAAGAGAAGAAATATTATGTTATTTTAAAATTAAAATATATCATAAGTCTGAATCTTTAATGAAAATTTACAATAATTTAATTTTATTTTATTGGTTGAATTAACCTTCGTTGCCAATTAAAAAGACAAATTACCGATTACTGATTCAACGGCTAGTTCAGTTTTTATAAGTAAGCAAGAAAATAAGCTTTGCCTCCTATTTATTTCTGACCTAATTTAATTGTAAAAATGTCACAAGTCAGACTCACCTTTCTTTCTTTGAATTGCATTTTTCACTTCTCACGTGACACGATGAAAAGTGCAAAGGTAAAAAAGAGTAAAAAACAAGAGAAAAATGCAACAATGCTACATCTCACATGACATACAAAGGGAAAAGGAAAAATGTCCAGAAACATCCCTGCTTCTTGGTGTCATGTGGAGTCTTGTACTCCCTTGACTTTGGTCACATTTATGACCTTGTGCTATGTTTAATCATACTTAATATTTTAAAATATTTAAATAATCATTTATTTAGTAATTATGTGGAGTCATGTATTGTCTGGGTAGTTTTGGAATCATATCTATGCCTCGTGTCATATGTGATCATGCTTAGGATTTTGATAAAATTAAATTATCGTTCATTTAGCGGTTATATGGAGTAATATATTCACTTGACTATTTGGAATTGTATCATGACTTTGTCATGTTCAACTTTACGTAGAATTATAATTTCAAATAAACAAAAAAAACTATATTTTGTATGTAAAAATGCAGAACTAAAATCTATCAATTTATAAACATTTTCTCGCCGAACTACAAGGTTTTGATTTCTTATTTTGAGAATATGTTTGCATGAAAACTTTTAAATGTTTTAATTTAGTTTTTAAGTTTCTTTATTTAATTTTTATTTCTATTTATATGGTAAATTAAATATTTTAATTAAAGTTATTAGTAATTTACATAATTAATTTTAAAGTAATCATTTTAGAATATATGTATCATAGATACATTACTACTATAAAAAAAAAGGTTTTCTGTTATGAGAAAAGTTGTCACTAAAAGTTTTAGTGACTACATTTCTCACTTTCAGTAATAACAAAAAATTATAGCATATACCTCATGACTATGAGTTTATAATGACCACATTTATCATCACTACAACAAAAATGTCGTCACTTAAATAACTCTGAAATAACTTTCAGCGACAGCTGAAATGTCCTTTTAGTTACGACCAAAGTAGTCGTTATTAAAAATTATATCAGTAATGACAAATATTGTTATTAAAATGTAAATAGTACCATTAAGTCTTTTAATGACGATATTTGTCATCACTAAAGCAACTTAGTAACAATTATTTTATTATCATGACTGAAAATAACTTTTGTTATAACAATTTGTTGTCACTAAAAGTAATAAAAATTTATTTGTTTAAGCTTTAGTGATAACTTTTTGACATTGTCACATAAAGTCGTTTTTTTTAGCACCTATTTTTTTAGCAGATTTTTTTAACACTTTGAACTTGTCCTTCAAATAATGAGTTGAAATGCTTATTTTAATTATAATACTATAAATATTATATAGATTATGCTTTCAAAAAGTACACAAATTTTATAACAAGGTGAACTATTTACATTAATATTATCTAAAAAGTAGATAAGTTATAATTCAAAAATCCAAATAGAGCATGTTAAATATCAAATAACATTGGAAATGTCCAGACACATGTTCTTGTTCAACAATAAAAACATCCAGAAGTTCACTAGAGAGTCTCATTGCTGGATCACATATATTGTTGTCTTGACGAGCAACCTACAAAATTTTATTATACAGATTAGAATGAATAAATTTGGCATCACAAAACAAATGTCAGTAAATAGCAATAGGCAATAGCAAGAATGATCATATATATGCATTAAGATGATAGCAAATCATGGTGGAGTCTTAATATATATATATATATATATATATATGCCTTAATGATCCCCAAAACACAAGAAAAACATCCACCCCTTTGATAAACCTTGGATAAACTCTTTTCTTAATGTTTATCCAAAACTTATCCATCACAATTTCCTACAAACCAAAGACAAAAATCGCATCAAGCACATAATGTATCACATGTCCAAACATCATATAAATATTAGAAATTTTACAGTTGAAATCCTTATGTCTTAGGTTTCTAATGCCATAGACAACACCTAATTCCGACACTTATAGCTCAAGTTATGGATAAAACAGTCACAACTTCCAAAACAAAGAAAATGTAAAGGAACATACCTAGCTTTGAAAAAAATCTGGTATTAAGTGGAAGATAGATAAATATTGAAAATTTGGTGGTTGAAAGCCTTATGTCTTAGGTTTCTAATGCCACAGAAAGCACCTAATTCCGGCACTTGTAGCTCAAGTTATGGCCAAAATAGTTACAACTTCTAATACAACAAAAATGTAATGGAACATACCTAATTTTTTTAAAAAAAAATTGGTATTAATTGAAAGATAGATAAATATTAAAATTTTTATAATTGAAAGTCTTATGTATAGGGTTTCTAATGCCATAGACAACACTTAATTTCGGCACTTGTAGCTCAAGTTATAAATAAAATAGTCACAGGCTCACAGCTTCCAAAATAGAGAAATTGTAAAGAAACAAAAGATACTCTACCCATGAAAATGCGTAAGGTAAAACATATGTGAGTATACAAGTATGTTGAATCTCACTTCAATCGACATGAAAAAGCAAAATGACCCATAAAACAAAAAGCAATCCTGCAACAACCATTACATTGGTCTAGAACTGGGCAAGTACAATTTAGTCATTACCCCAGAGATGGGGCCTTCAGATATTAGATGGCCTCATTTTAATTAGATTGTAAATTACAAAATTTAATGCATTATTGAATTTCAGTCACGTCTGAGATGCACCATATATGTGACCGCAAGATCTTTCTTGTCGGTCTTAGACCACAAGATCAAGTTTCTCAAGATATTCAGACCACACAGCTGAATACATTTTGCTGCAAACAAGCTATACAATTAACAGGAGAAACTCAAGGAGGAAGGTAGGATGAATCAAACAATAATGAAGTTCAGTTATTTCTCTTAATCAACCAAAAAAAAAAAGGGCTTGTATCACTTGCTCTTATCTTCCCCCAACTAACCATGGATTCTAATAAAAATATAAATTGCCACTAGCTGCAAAGAAAGTAAGTCATGTCATATACAAAGTCGATTTTTATATATATGTCTACTATCTGTTGCCCTGATAAAAGAACCAAATAAATCTCAACAAACAGAAATAGAAACCTAACAAATAAACCCTTAAAAGGAAAAGAACATAGGAAAGAGATAGCAACAAGAATTGAAAGGTAAGCTGGCAATTGTAACTGGTCACTTTTCTGCATATCATTCATGTTTTCCAACATGTAACTAACCACTGTAGTCACCCAAGATATTAAAATAAAAAGAGCATACCTTCTCTCATTAACTATCAAACATCTAACAAGATGTTATAGTTTAAAACTTGGATATGCATGCTCATATAATAATCTATACGCCATCATGGATATGACAACACAAGGAGGCTATAACTATAAGCCAAATTTCAAATACGGTCAAGAATTATTGTTTTGATGCCAACCGAAACTCAATAAAAGGAAATAGGGGCTAAGTTTACATTGCTACATGCAGAGAATGGAGACATGGCTAACATGATGAGAGTGTACAATTTCTGGAAAGAGTAACCATTCAAGAAAAGATACATCAACATATACTGAATGCGCTAATAAAAACTCAACATCATGCTCCCTGACTAAATGCTGCAGTTTCCAATCCATCAAACCTACCAATCAAAACTGAGTAAACATAAGTGATTTTTTTTGCCGTAGTGTGTCTTTACCTTGTTCATGGTTTTAAATTGCGGTTGCAGTCGTGGTTGCGGTTATGCTGCGATTCTAAAAATTATAGATAATTGTGAAAAATGTAATTGATATGAACGTAATTGTGGTCGCGTCTCCGCAAGTACAATATTGTAGTCACAAATACAGTTGCGGACTGCATTTTAAAACACTGACCTACTTAAATAATTTAATAATGATTAAAAAAAATTTAATATAAAATTGAAAGATATACAAGAAATGCCATGATAAGAGATACAAACACATTTTTTTTTTTTTATCCAGATTTGAAAAAGTAGTTGCCCCCACATTGGTTTCAAGATTGATCCTTTATGTGACACCTAAGACAAAGAGTATCTTTGAATTTTTCCACTGGTTTCTGTTCGTTGTGGCAAAGTAAGGAGGTGTTTTCACTTTTTTCTTTTTTATCTTCTCTGTATGCATGCATCCAAAACTACATATATATTATATTAAATATAACTGATAAAACATATTCACCGAAGCTTCTCAAAGAAGCTTTAAACTTTAAAAATGAATTGAAGCTCATCACTTTCGGAAAAAATGAAATCAGAATCTGCGAAGTTGGGAAGGCCACTCACCGAAATTGGGAAGGCAAAAATAGGGAAATCGAACAATTGGATGGTGGAATGGTTGAAAGTACCGATGGATGAACGGAAACCCTAAATGCCAAATCTGAATGAACAGACGAAGATGCAGAAAGATACAGCACAATACTATCGGATGAATCAAATTTTATTTTTGGATACCTTTCCAGAAGCTAGAGATGATGGAGATCAGAGAAGACGACGGAGACTTGGGTTTGTCCCTCTCAGATCCACCTTGCGGAGCGAAGCAAGCCCGGTGGGTTGAGCGAAGCACGAAGCATCGGCACGCACAAAGGAGACCTCAAGCGCAAAAGGTTTTGGTGCCTAAAGCGCAAGGTACAATTTTTGGAAACACTTCGGTTTTTTGTTTTTATTTTTCAACTTTGTCTTAGACATTTTAACTCTTCAGTAACGAATAAAATAATCGTCACAGTATATGAAAATATCATTGACAACGTCTGAGAGTTGTAACTGAAAGGTTACGTTTCGGCAGTGATAACATTAAAAGGTCGTCACTGAAAATTTTTTTTTTCCTTTCATAAATTATAATTCGTCAATGACAATTAAAATAATTATTACAGTAAATAAACTCTCCAATGACAACTTTTTTCTAATCATCACTAAAAGCAACTCTTTCAGTGACGACAACAAAATATTGTTACTGAAATCAAACATTTCAGCAACGACATTAAAATGTCATCACTAAAAATTAACTTTTTCAGTTATAATTCTAAATTATCGTCAATAACAGATTTACTTTCAACGACGATTAAAAAAAATTGTCACTAAAAAAATCATATATTATGACAACATTTAGTGTTGTCATTAAAAATAACAATTCAGTATTTAGTAAAAATATATAAATATCGTCACAAAAAGTTATATTTTAACATAAAAAGTCATCATAAAAAATGTCATCGTTAAAAGGTGAATTTCTTATAATATATTGAGATTGAGTCTCCACCTTTTAAATGCATAAATAAACTTTTAAATCTAACTTTGTTTTAAATTTTTTAAAAAAAGTTTTAGTAATTACTTTTTTTGAATAAATAAAATTTGATGATAGACTATGTATTTGTGTAATTTTCTTTCACCAATTTCACAGCACCTTCCAAAGATGGTCTTCATAGATCCTATGACCATATATCTTTGCAACAGAATTTGTCTTGGTCTCTGCAATTTCTCCCAAAGGGCAATGCATCCTCGGAGGTTGTCCTTAAATGATGTTTCAATAGCTTACTTAGAATGCGGTCTCATACACTTATTTTTTTTAATAAAAAAATACTTGTTTTTTAAAAAGTGCTTTTACAAAATTTTAAGTATATTTAGATGTAACTTTAAAAAAAATGTAAAGTTAAAACAAATTTTATTTATTTCTTTTATAGAAGTTAATGATTTACTACTTCTAAAAAAAGTAAAAGAAGTTATTTTTAACATAATTTTTTAATAAAAAGTATTTTTTATTTTTATTAAAAATTATATTTTATGTCTTTTTTCTTTCTTATCTACAAACTCTTATTCTATTTACATAAGTCTCATTGGTTATATAAGTCACATTCTAAATAATGCAGCTTTTAACCATTGTATCTTAATCTCTCATATTTCATATATCATTTTTTATGATTCCATGATCATAATATACTTATAAACCTCATTGTCCTCATTTTGCTAGTTCATTTTATTACATCTTATAATTAAAAAAATATTTTTAAATATTCTTTTCAATAATTTTATTATAAAAAAATATTTTTATTCTCTTTTATCTAAATAAACATAAAAGTCATGTTATTTAAAATTATTTTTAAATATTATATTCAAATATAAAATTATTTTTTCTTAAAAAAATTCTACTAAAAAATGATATATAAAAAGTACTTTTTCTTTAAGCTTATCCAAAAGAAGGAATTGAGATTGATTCAAAAAGGGCGACCAATCTTTTGTAATAGTGAGCACATATCATATGCTTTCCTTTGTCTTTTTTGTTCCATACTTGCAGACCCACTTCATACTTTCATAGGCTCACTAGCTAACCCGTAGTTTTTAAGTTTAGGTTGATTAATCAAGTTTTAATCACCATTTTGAGAAATAGTTTATTGACCAACCATAGGGTTGGGTCATCGATTTTCCGGGTTAGTCTTTCATGCAACTGTGCTTTGTAGTATTGAGATAGAGCTTTCAATGTTAGTTATGACTCACAAGCTAATCTAGCTCAATATACCAAAATGATGAATTTCGTTAAAAAAAATCCAGCCCATGTGAAAAAGTGTGCCCGCCCAGTTAAATTCATTTTCCTTCCGACTCATCACAACAAATAGTTTCTATGACGACATTGCAGTTGGCATTGAAGGTCATTGCTAAAACTCTTATTAGTTACGTTTTAATTAACATTTTAGTGACGACTAGGTCATGACAGAAACTCATCTTTCCATGACGACTCAAAATGTCATTATAGTTTACCTTTAGTCACAGAGCATAGACGACAACTTTATGCCATTATAGAAAGTGTAAAAAGTAATGAAAAAATGCTTTATTGACTGTGTGACAAAAAAAGTTGTCACAAAAAATGATTTTTTTTTTTTGTGGTATGAGCCAACGTGGGTGAGCGCGTAGTTTGCTCACTTTAAGAATTTTTTTTAATTTATAATTTTTATGAATTTTTAGTCATATGTGATGATATTTATTATTTATGACAACTGAGAATGAAGTTCAATAATTATTAATTTAAGTTTTACGATTTTATATTTATTTTTTTTAATATTTTAATTTATGATAAGCTAATTCATTTAATTTACTAGCTCACTTAAAATGAATCAAATTAGTATTTTTCCACCTCATATTAAAAGTGGGCTAATCTGGTTTGGTTCACTTTTTTTCCAACCTAGTTGAAACGTTATCTCATTTTCACAACTCCATTTTAAAGATGGGTAATGATGGTTTGACAAATGTTGATTGTATTAGATATGTTTGCTTGGAAACTAATATTAAAATCTTGTGTTGCTTAAGATGTTAGACATGCTCTATATGTTTAAAGTTGGTCTTAGTTGAGAAGCTTGATGCAGAAGGTTTTGCAACAATTTTAGCTTGGGAAAATGGACACTCACTAATGACAATGGTTCGAGGAAAGAAAACTTCAAATGCAAACTTCAATTTCAAAGCTCAATGTATCTGAATTGGAAAAAGTTAATGCTATTGAGTTGTTGTATGTAATTTCAATGTAATTTTTTTTTAACAATGTTATTGAGTTGTTGTATGTAGGTTTAGAAATACTTTTGTCTTGCCACTATTAAAAATATATTAAACACTAAAAATAATTGGTAGTATAATGGTTGCCATAAGTGCACTATTGGCCTAAATTTCCATTTGTTATAATCATTCTTCTAGCATTGATGAATATAGCAAATATTCTACGTACAATAAAGGTAAATGCATTACTACTATTGGATTTCAATCAGATTGATACCTATGATTATTTTTCTTCCAGATTAAGAGACTTATAATATGCTTTTCCATTGTATTAACCAAATACATAGCCAGTGGAAATTATCTGGTGATATTTATAAATTTTACCATTTTATTTGCATAATAAATTTAAGATTTGAAATAGAGTTATTTTATTAAATTAAAAGTCTAATCCATTACTTTTTTTTTTATTTTACGACGTTGCCAAGAATCTGCACGCTAATTTTGTTAAGAAATATATGAAACACTGATGATGATTCGATATTAAGGGATTCTGATAGAGGTGAATGGAGATGCAAACTCATTTAAAGCCAAAGGAGATATAATGAAATCAAAATTGGTAATGCATGAAAGCAATTCTGCAAGGACAAGACTAAAAAAAGGCGATACTGGCAAATTTGAACTAGCTGTAGGAGAAGAGAAAATTCTTAATGTTTCTATCTTTCCGAAACGAGTTTTACATCATATTGTTATTTTCAATAATGACTATAATAAATGGTTAAAATGTACAAATTAGACCTTAGAGTTCAAAAATGGCCAAATATCACTTAAAGTTCACAGTTTGTACATAAAAAATATTCGATATGCAAACTATTAAAATCTAATGAAATCGTTATGAAGGAATGGATGACTGGGCCGCCCAAGATGGGTCAAGCCCAGCCCCATGCATGCATATATATAAGATGCAAAAACGAAAAGATGAACTAACGAAAGTTGGTTGAGAAAACATTCGAAATCAGTTTTTCTCTTGCTCTCTGATTCTCTCCACGAATTTGGGACTCAAACTCTGTTTCTAGGCATTCAATCTGTGGATTCACGGGTATGTTCTCTTGTAATATACTTCACATGATCAGTATATCTATTTTGATCCATATATGGGACCATTTGCATGAAATGATGATTATATGAGTTATAATCTACATTGGTATCAGAGCATAGGGTTATAGATATCTGAACATTATTTTTGTAGTTAAAATATGATGAAAAATACGTGTGTTTTGGTGAATTCTACGAATCTTTGGATTTCTGGAAACTGTTCATTAACGTGTTCATGATGCCCTGTTCTTCCAAATTTTCTGTCCAATACGTTGCGAATTATTATGAAATAATTATATAAATGAAAACTAGACATTTCAAGCTTTCCATTGATATATAATTTGCATTATTTGGATGAGAAACGAGGGAGATATAAGCCTTCAAACATGTCGGTTTCACCATTTTTTTCAGAAATGAAACCGATTTTGACTTCCCCAGAAAATGATGTTTTTAAGCGTTTTTAATTACGTTTTATGCAATAAAACAATTTGGAATTTAGTAAACAAAATATCTGGGCACAAAAATCACAAATTTTGATTCAGGAAGGACCCCAAAAACGTGAAAAATAGAGTCGGGTTAGTAATGGGTCAAACCGGGTCGAAAACGGGTCGACGCGACCCGTCTGGACGAAGAAGACGACCGAAACGACAGGTTGTTTTGATTTCACATTAAACAAACACGTCGTTTCACTTATAAACGACGCATCGTTTTTGACAACAGTAATAACCGCCGTCAACCTGCCACTCCACGTGTCAACATCACACGTCGACACGTGTCGTGCATCGCGCACCGACATGTGGCACCATGGCAGCGCCGTGTCATCGTTGACGTGGCGCGTGTCGTTTACGCGCCGCATTTCGGCTGCGTGTGAGGCGCGTCTGGTGGTGCGTGATATACACGCGCCCGTACGGTCACTTCTCATTGGACGACGTGTGGAAGCGCGTGGCGTCGCATGGGCACGTTCAGGTGGCGCGTGAGGGCGCGTGAAACCTCAATTTGAGGCATGGTTTTCACTGTTGGACTCAGAAATAAATTTTATGATTTTTTGGTGATTTTTATATAATTTTTTGAGGATCAGAAATATTTATTTTGAATTTATTTTAGTTAATATTCTTTAAAAAATTTTTTTTCTCTCACACAATTTTTGTGTAATAAAGTATGAATTAATAAGGCCTTTTCTAATGAGATAATTGCATCTTAAATTCAAATAAATTCTTATTTCTGTATGTGTTACAGAAAAACTTGTTAACTGTTTGCTTAAATCCATCGATAATTCCTTGTTCTTTCATTGTATCAGTTACAATGGTTAGGTTCAGAAAAACTCCCACAAGGAGGGAAGTAAGGAAACTTGCGAAAAGGAAAAGAAAATTGAATGAGTATCGATGGAAAGATGACATTAACATGATGGATCATGTTAAAATTGTTAACAAGATGATGCAAAAGGTTATAAACAGCGGTTATACCTTATCTCAATATGAAAGGATGATGGCATTAAGGAACACTTTTACTGAACAATGGTAAAAGGAGATTGATAACCTTTGGGAACCAGAAGAAAAAATTAGACCTTTTGTATATTATAAGGAGCTAGTTGTAACTTTAATGAAAACTTATATTAAGAAGGGATCTAAGAGAAGTTTAGTATTATCCATGAATCTCACGTTGCGTAGGTCTTCGAAATCTGTTAAGTTTTTCCCTTGGTTAGAGACAATGACTGTCAAGATACCTAAAGACTTTTATCAGTCTATTCCTAAGAAAAGAACATGGATTAGGCGATAAAGATAAATATGTCCTACCTACATGTTATCCTTGGATTACTTCATGTATCTATCTTAAGTAGATTAGTATTATTGAACATGCTCTATTTGTTCTGTTTCTATATTATGGATACATTAATATATATGTTTTTGATTTATGCTAAATACATATGTGTTATCCATATTTATTTGAGTGGGGAATCTTAAAGTTTTAGTGACTTTATAAGATTATCATTCTAAATCAATTGTATTAATATTAATTTCAAATTAGATCTTCGAAGTTTGATTGGGAACAAAGTGAACTTTTGGCTTCGAAATCTGATGAGGAATTTTATTAATGCAATTGATAATTGGATATGATATTGCATAAATGTTAGGCATTAATTATGTACATGTATATGTAGAATTAATTTGTCAAATACAATGGTTTCCGCATCAAAGAACATTGTTGCTGAGTTGAATAAGGGTGAGAAACTCAATGGCGACAATTATGAAATCTGGAAATTAAAAATCCAGTATGTGCTTGAAGAACAAGAGGTTCTTGAGACACTGAATCAGGTTATGCCAGAACCTGAAGATAGAACCACTGCACAGCACAGGCGTGACAAAGATGCATATGTTGCATGGAAGAAGAAAAACTCTCTGGCTCGCATTACGTTGCTGAGCAGCATGGAGAATGATATCATGCGAGAGTTTGTACATTTTGACAACGCCGGGGATATGTAGACGGCATTAGCTGCTAGGTTTGGTAGCACTTCAGTTACGAGACTGAGACAACTCACTGTGAAATTTGATTCATATAAGAAGCCACATGCTCAGACAATGAAACAACATCTGAGGCATATGGCAAATATGATAAGTGAGCTACGAGATGCTGGCCATGTCCTCACTGATGAGCAACAAGTGCAAGCGGTGATTCGTTCTTTGCCAAACAGCTGGGAACACATGAAAATCCACCTCACCCACAATGACAACATCAAGACATTTGAGGATGCTATGCGTCATATTGAGTTGGAAGAGAACCGCCTACAGGCGGCTAAACCTAAAAGTGATATATACTTTGCAAGTTCTAGCTCACAAGGAGCTTCGGGCTCCAAGCGCAAGCATTATGGTGGTGGTTCTCATAAAAGGAAAGGCAAGGGTCCATCTTCGTCTGGCAAAAGGCCAAGGAATAACCAACCTGGGAAAGGAAGGCGTCCTTTCAAGAAAAATATGTCAAAGGTGAAATGCTACAATTGTGGCAAGAAGGGTCACTTCGCTCGCGATTGTCGCGAGACAAAGAAGGTAAACACCCTTAATTCACTTGAGAATAATGTGTTTGTCTCAAGTTCTGTTTCCTTATCTGAATCACATCCTTTGTGGACTGTAGACTCAGGAGCCATAGATCATGTAGCAAAGGACAGGAATGCCTTCGTGGAATTCCAGCGTATTCCACATGGAGTAAAGTGGATCTATGTAGGAAACAACACGCGAGTAGCTGTCAAAGGGATTGGCACATGTCAATTCAATATGCGCAACGGGCACACCCTATTCTTACATGATGTCCTTTATGCACCTGACATACGACGGAATTTAGTTTCTGTAATAATGTTGGTTAGACTTGGTTTTTCAATAAACTTCCATTCAAATGGTGTAAATGTGTTCTTAGGAACAACATTTTACGGCTCAGGATATTTTTTAAATGGTTTCATTGTATTAGATTATGACTTACATTTCTGCGAATGTTTGTTATTCCCTAGTTACATCTTCTAGTACTTACAATGTTGATGTTAATTTATGGCATGCTAGACTTGGTTATATTGGCCAACATAGAATGAGCAGACTGGCTAAGGAAGGTTTATTGGGTAATATCGAAAGAGTCGATTTACCTACGTGTGAGCATTGCCTAATAGGAAAAACATCTAGAAAACCATTTGGAAAGGGAATTAGAGTTGAAATTCCTTTGCAATTAGTCCATTCAGATATCTGTGGTCCAATTAATGTGAGAGCAAGGCATGGGGCTGTATATTTCATCACATTTATAGATTATTATACTCGATTCAGCCATATCTATTTGATAACTCATAAGTCAGAGGCATTAAGTTGTTTCAAAAGATATATGAGTTTGGCTGAAAATCAATTAGACAAGAAAATTAAGGCATTAAGGACTGATCGAGGTCGTGAATATTTATCTGCTCAATTCAGAGAACTATGTGATGAAAAAGGGATAGATAGACAATTAACTATTCCTTATACTCCTCAACAAAATGGTGTTACGGGAGAGACGAAACAGAACCCTACTTGAGATGGTTAGGTCAATGATGGCACATGCAAATTTGTCAATCTCTTTTTGGGGAGATGCATTGTTAACTGCTGTCTATGTACTTAATTGAGTCCCTTCAAAATCAGTAACTATCACACCATATGAGTTATGGACAGGCAGACAGCCAAACTTGGAATTTCTAAAACTATAGGGGTGCGCTGCCTATACTCATGTTCCTTTGCACAAATATGAAAAATTAGGTGCACGAGGTATGAAGAGTATTTTCATACGATACTCTGAACACTCTAAAGGATACATGTTTATAGATGAGTTGGAAAGTGGGAGTAAAACTGAATTTGAATCAAGGGATGTCACATTCATGGAAACAGAATTTCCTAAATGGGGTGAAATTGGTGAAAACCAATTCCTCTTTGAAACACTGGATCAAAGTACTGGCAATACCTCAACTGTACACGTTGAGATACCATCACATCCAAGTGGGAGCAATGTGAGAAGTGGGGAATTAAATACGAACTAGTCTCAATTGCAACCACTTGATAAGCCATTTGATCCGAGTGGGAGCACCAATGAGCATAACGAAGCTCAAGATAAACAACTTTTAATACGACGATCAAATCGTAAAAGCGTTTCCCGAAAACGTTTTGACATAGAAGGGGAAGCTTTCATGGTTGCTCCACTAGATGAGGAAGAGCCAAAGAACATAGAAGAAGCTCTATCATGCCCTGTAAAGGAAAAATGGATGAAAGCAATGAAAGAAGAGATGGAGTCTATGAGATTAAATCAAGTTTAGGATTTGGTTGATCTCCCAGGAAGGACGCAAAGCCATCGGAAACAAATGGGTCCTCAAAATAAAGCGAAATGCTGATGGATCAATTGAAAAATATAAGGCTCGCCTAGTAGCAAAGGGGTATACTCAACAGGAAGGAATTGATTATGAAGAAACATTTTCTCCTGTAGTGAGATTTACCTCGATTCGCCTTATCTTAGCTATAGTAGCAAGTATAGATCTTGAATTACATCAAATGAATGTAAAGACTACATTTCTAAATGGAGAATTAGAAGAAGAAATTTATATGAAACAACCAGTTGGTTTCATAATAGAAGGTCAAGAACAAAAGGTATGTCGACTTTTAAGATCGATATATGGCCTTAAGCAGTCTTCAAGACAGTAGTATATACGCTTTCACGAAGCAGTAATAAAATATAATTTTGTCAAAATTGACGAAGATTATTGTGTATATATTTAAAAGATCCAAAGATCGGTTTGTGATCTTATCATTATATGTTGATGATATACTAATAGTTGGAAGCAGTAAGGAGTTCGTTAATACTGTCAAAAGTTGGTTAAATACCAATTTTGAAATGAAGAGATATGGGTGAAGCAGTATATATCCTTGGAGTTAAGATTTCAAGAGATCGTTCAAGAAAACTTTTATCTCTTTCACAAGAAACATATATAAACAAAATACTTGAACGTTTCAACATGAGAGACTGCAAACCCATTGATACTCCTATTGCAAAAGGTGTAGGCTTGAGCAGAAGGCTGTGTCCTCAGACTCCACAAGAGCAAAAGCAAATGGAACGTGTTCCATATGCAAGTGTCGTTGGAAGTTTAATGTACGCTATGATGTGTACAAGGCCTGATATTTGTTTTGCTGTTGGAATGGTAAGCAAAAACTCTAGGATTGCGTAGAACTTGATGTACTATATTATTTCCCAATTTAATGCCCACATTTGTTGAACATTTATGCATATACATATATATTTAATGTTATGTACATTATCTTTATTAAAAAGTATGCTGGACAGATCTTCAGATTAGCCTACTCACACAGGTAATCGCTTCTACTTTCTGTGTGTAAAATAGAGAGATGAGACTATTTCAAGCTAAATTATCTAAGTGATAATTAAGAGCTCGGGCTTGAAATATGATGGTCGCCTTAACTAAATGTTGAGATGGGGATATATTATTTGTTATATCCAAAAGTGAAAATAACCCACAATTTCACTTTATCTGTCTTATGCCAGATGAGAGTTCTGTTGATTTTATAACAGAGTAGATTTGTGAATTCAAGTTAGACATTGGAAATGTCTGAACCACCATTTGTACAGTATTTAAATATGAAGGCATACACTCCATGGGAAAGGAGAAAAATACTGTAATACGTATTTCATGCTACGTATACATTATATATGCGACAAAAGAGATGGCTAAATTTATAATTTCATTATTTAAGCCGTGTGAGACTCTGAGGTTAAGAACACCTCATTTTAGTACCCTTAAGACTCTTACCTTGTTTTCAAGATTGTGTTTGATATTTTTGATATTTGCTATATTAGGATGTTGCCAATGGTCATGAACGATTCGATCGGATGGAACATTCCTAGAAAAGCGAATTAAACACAAATTAAGAGATCTAAGTAAAGAAGAAGATCAATTTGAGATATCTGTCATATTGACTTGTATTCATTGGTCGACCAATTATGACTATATTATGGTTAGTCATAGTTGTGAATACAATGAACAAACAAAGTTCAAAATGAGATCAAGAGAGTTGTGAATGTGACTGATTGATCAAGGATACAACATACATGATCTACTCAAAGTCCTATTGTGGGCTGTTATATACTCCTAACAGATATATAGCAACGAGCTCTATGAGTATGCTGGTCGCACGGATTGTTTGCCTGTATGAACTGCAGAGTAGAGAACTTGACCCATCAAAGGTGAGTGGGAAATGAAGGAATGGATGACTGAACCGCCCAAGATGGGACAAGCCCAGCCCCATGCATGCATATATATAAGATGCAAAAACGAAAAGATGAACTAACAAAGGTTGGTTGAGAAAACATCCGAAATCAGTTTTTCTCTTGCTCTCTGATTCTCTCCACGAATTTGGGACTCAAACTCTATTTCTGGGCATTCAATCTGTGGATTCACGGGTATGTTCTCTTGTAATATACTTCACATTATCAGTATATCTATTTTGATCCATATATGAGATCATTTGCATGAAATGATGATTATATGAGTTATAATCTACAGGTTACGTAGCATTAGAATAATTAATGGAAAAATTACAAATGGGATATCAAATTATGCAGTTATTCATTTAAATTTGGTTTTTTCCCTTAATTATAGTTTTATTGGATGTTAAACATGATTTTAGTCCATAATTTTTTTTTTGGGTTTTTTACTCAATTCTTATTTATCCACTAATTATTTTTAAGCAACAATTCTATCAGATAATTATTTATTTATTTATTTTAGTATTAATTAATTAATTTAATAGACGATATTTTTTGCATAAAGTGTGAATTTAATAGATTATTTATACATATTCAAATCCTAAAATTTAATATGCACATAGACAAAAAATGAAGTTGTTGGAACCTAAAATAATTTGATCAAAGTCAACGGGCCGAAGGCTGAGGCCGATTCTTTCTGATTGAAGGCAAGTATGTGCTTCAGTCGTTGGTGTGGGTTCTAGGAACATTAGCCATTGGCTAGTTCAAATCCTTAGTCCAACGACTAATGCAGGGACAGTGTTGGAACCAAAAATATTTGGGTTTGAGCTGATGGGCCAAAGGCCGAGGTAAAAACAACATAGGTTGGTTAATTGGCACTTGTACAGTTGCCCAGAGAAGGTTCAACTAGTTTGAATGGGCATCGAACCAATAAGCAAGGGGGAGAAATCAATTTGACCAAGTCTTAGGCTGGATAAGGCTATGGGCTAGATTGTGCAAGTCAGAGTAATTTCTCAGAAGGATATCAACCAATCTAAAGGCGAATAAGGGTGGACAATCCATAGACAAATGCAAATAATATTATGGGATGGCTGGTACAAGCATAGGAGATGGCCCAGAAGGAGGTAAGCAAGTTTTAATGGGATTCGGGCCAATAAACCACAAAAAGAATGCTCTTTGACTTGGTTATGGCTTGGATCCAAAGTTAAACGTTAAGGGATGATGTCACAATAATTGGAAAATTTTCTCAGCTGTAAAGCTGTAAAAGGTGCACTCGAAGACTTGTGAAGGAATCTTAGAACATTAATACATCAATCAATCTAGAATTTTTATCATCTTACTTTTACTTTCTTCCCAATTTACTTACTTTATTTAATTCATCAGTTTATTTCCTAATTTTTCTTTATTTTTGCATAGTTTCATTGTTATTTCTAATCTTATTTCATGTGATTCGTTCATTTCTAGTTATTTACATATGTTTTTGGTATTATTATATTCAAGTTCTATTCATGTACTTTGTTTTGTTGAAGTCGTTTAATCAATTTTGAGTTACCTTTCTGAATTTCATATCTTGATCCATTTTTGAAAGCTTTCTTTAGTTCCCTGTTCACATACTCTGGAGTTCCCTAAAGTTGGCCAAGATCTCCTCTCCAAGGTGCTCCAATGGTCCAGAAAAGATATTCCGATAGTTCTATGGGTGTGTGTATGAGGGATGAAATAGTAGTAATAACGATGAAAATAATCATGATACTCTTTTTGTGTCCTTGCTTTGGTCGTGGGCATTCCGTTACGAGGGAGCCTGTCCCTTGGTGATAGATATGGTTTTTTCTTGATATTTTCCTTGGGACTGCTAAGTTGGTTAATCTTATTCCCTCTATCTTTGGCCTAGGGTTTCTATATGAGTGTATACACTAGTGAGCCTCTATTTTGGGCCTATACCACAAGGGTTATAGTCCATACCCCAAGGATTCATACCAAAAGGTATAATTTTTTTCTTTTGAGAGTTTTCATTTGTGATACTCATTTATTTGGGATAATAGTTGAAATGTATATTTGTTTTATCGGCAGAACTACATTAGCTTTTTCTATACTAACTAAAGTATAATTACAATTTACCTTTCGAAAAACTAGTTTTAAAGGAAGAAAAAGATATTTCATGAACCAAACAACATTGAATACGTATATATGCAAAAATAGTAAGTAGCCAAACAATCATAGGAGGATAAGGTTACCAATATGCTTATTTTAAACATTTTATTTTATTCTCATTCTAATTATAAAACCATTCTTGCTATATGGGAGTAGGACTCAGGCTTTTTTTTGGGTTGGATATCCCAATTTCCACCTAATTTCCTGGTATTGAACCTTAATCCAATCAATTTTTTTATGACCTTAATCCAGCTATTTTTCTATGATTTAAAGCTGAACTCTGAAGCAAATGAAAAGTCACACCATTAGCTCTATCCAGAATTCCTAAACCCCCACAAAAGTAGTAACAATGCTTTTAGTTTGTCTCTCAGGTTTGCTTTGCTTACAAAGATTGAAGGGTTCAATTTGAATTGGGTCCAATCTAACTGGTCCAATCCCCAAACATACTGTAAAGTTTACGAAGTGCTTTTTCTATAAAAAATTGTTTTCTTCTAGAAAAAAAAAAAAGCCTATCCGAATGCTTACAGACCAATGTTGAATGACATTTATAAACTACAATTTACCCTTACAAATGAAGATTATAAAAACGAGTAAACCCATATTACATATATGTGTTATTACATTGGTACTAAACAAAAATTTTACATTAATTTAATTTTTTAAAATTATAAAAGAAACATAAAAATTATTTTTTTTTATACGAATAAAAACTAAATTAATATAATTTATGTAATTTAAAAATTAAATTAATATTAATTTTATATTATCAAAAGATTAGATTAATGTTAATTTTTTTACATAATTTTTATTTTTTATAATTTAAAAATTAAATTAATATAAATTTTTTTAAAATATTAAAATAATAACATTTATATATTTAAAAAATTAAAAATAAGACCCATAAAAAAAAATAAAAATAAGGTTTACTCTAATAAAAACCGTGAGGTAAGAAAGCCGCCATTGAACCGCGAGTAAACCGGCATTAGTGCGTAACTGAAGCGCCGCACTTAAAGCGCACAAGCATAGCCTCCGCTGCGTGATTGCCTGCTCGTGGCAATGGCGAAGGGGGAGGACGTTGTGAGACGGAAGAAGAACAAAGCCATTTGTAGGAAGCTTAGAAAGAAAAACGACTCTTCCTCTGTCTCTGCCAAGGTAGCCGCCGTTATTGCCGCCAAGAAGCGCCGCAAGGCCGGAAAACGCCGAAACTGCCAGGTGCTTCCGCGATAACTCTAGTAAATGCATATATTTGGCTGCTCGGAATAATAACATAACTATTTCGGTTAATGGGGTTTGTTCAAAAATCTATGAATTTGGCTTTGTTTCTTGATTCTGTGGGCATTGCTCCATTTTCTTGGAGGAGAAATGCAACTGAATGGAATTGCACACCTATCTTTTGTACTTTTTTTTTTTTTCCATTTGTGTAATTTTGTTACATGGCGTTTTCTTAACTAAACTGTCTTTTTGGTTATACATATATGATTGCATTCCATGGCAGTGGGTCTGTCTATTTGAAAATGACGGAACTGTAACGTACAAAGTTCTCTTGGTTCTTGTTTCATCCCTTCTACTTTACTTTTGCATTACCCTAAGTGCAAAATGATTTGATCGTTTTCTTTTTTTTTTTTTTTGGGGGGGGGGAGAGGGGGCGGGGGTGGGACACTATGGTTCTTTCATGTGATGTTGCAGCATTTTGGTATCACTAAGAGGGAAGACATTTTTTCGTAGCTATTGTTTTTACATTTGGTGAAATACTTGCTGTTTAGTAAAATATTTTCGTTTCTGTAAAAGTTAATTAGAAATTAAGTTCCTAGGGTTTTTACCACTGTATTGGGTGGGGGTTTATGCTCATGCAATGTGAAATGTTAAATTCTCTTGTTCCATAATAATGTTTTGGTGATCCAAAGAGTTCACATTTATCTTCCTTTGGTCCTTTCTGAATGGCAATGCAATGATTAGTATAAAAAGCTTTATGTATATTGAGGGTTACAAGTTATAGTCGTTAAACTCAGATTACCATTTGTATCTGATAAAAGAAGCTGGATATGTCAAATATTTGAAATTCCATGATAATGTGGATTCTAGGTTTTTCATTGTAATAGGAATAGAAGCGGGAGTGGAGCTTCTAAAGTTTATTTCTTTTTTTTTTTTCTCCATCATCTAATGAAATTCAATTATGATGCAATTAACTTATTTAGTTGATCAAATATGAATCTAGGGTCATTGTAAGTTGTAACTGTTGCATGCCTCGTCAAAAAGTACTATGCTTATTGAGCTTTTATTCTGGTAAAGCTGCTTTATTAGAAGTGTATTCCATTTTGTATTGGTTAATAATTGCTTTCAATGATGAGCAATAGCTTGGGTAACATGGTGTGCGTTTCCTTGGGACACGAGCATGAGAGAAAGTTTGTGGTTGTTGTTCTACCAGTTGGAGCTTTCTAAGTTATCATTTCTTACACAAGGATTGTGTTTATCTTACCACACTACCATGGTTTGTATCATGAATATTGCGTATATTTTGTACTATTAAGTATTAATTGCTAAGTTTCAGACAACAGTGTAATAAGCCAGGACTCTAATGTGTATATTATAAAGTGCATCTCGTACTGGTTGTTAAAACAGTAAAGTAATGTCAAACTTGTGCAGTTCTTTATGAATGCCCATTGGCTGTTGGCATATCTGATCAAGCCATGACCATATCTGATCAAGCCATGACCATGCAAATGAGTTAGTTGAACTCATTACCATTTACTTTTGGTCCTTGAGACTATTTTTTTTTTCAATATCTCGTATTCACATTTACTTTTGTATCTTCTGCTTCCCACAGTCATTAGATTAAAATCATTTGATCTTTTTGTTTTATTTTCCTTCCTCCCCCCCCCCTCTAATTCTTTTGAATAAAGGATTTATTAAAGTTCTGTAACTTCTGTTGCACTTTGGTACATAAAAAGAGGGGAATAATTCTTTCTTCAGGATCAGTTTCTCTGGCATTTATAATTTTGGGGTCAATGATATGTAGATATCAGTTTTCCTAAAGGTGCACCTGCTATAATTTTATACTGCTATATAGAGGATGAACATCTGTCTGTCTTTGTAGTCCATTGGCTTATAATATGTATAGACGATGTCAATAAAATATTTCTTTTAAATTTCTAATTTTTTCCATTACTTTATAGTTATGTTTTTTTATTCACTATGCTAATTCTGTCCCTCTTATTACCTCTACACACACACACACACACACACACACACACACACACACACACACACACACACACACGTTCTGCATTATTTTATGAAGTTTCAAAAGTGTATAAATAATTTTCTTTTTAAAAAAGTAGAAAGAGAATGGACAAGCATGGCAATGCATACCAACACACTACAGTAATTAATGTAATGTCATGTTAATTAAAACTGGGTTGGAAGTTTGATTTTGGTCTGAATCATCAGTTGCATACATTGTGAGGTTAATTATCTACTGTAAGTTATTTGCTTGGAGCCCTCATCACCCACCATTTAGTTGGTTACTTTAAAACTGTTGGAAACGAAATGTGTACATTTTAACAGGTATTGTAGATGCACTGGTTTCCAAGTTCTCATTCTTTCTGATTCTAATGAATAACTTGGGTAATTGGATGATATAAGTGATGTTGTTTGTCAAAACCATTTCGTTTGAAACAGTTATGAACTTTGTTTTCTTTGTTGAAAACTGATAGACCTGAGCATATTCTATATCCTAGAATGGATTGTCTTCCAAGAGGGTTATCTTAGCTGTCTTGGGGTTGATTTTGTATCTGTTTTACTGTTTTGAGTAGGAAATTCTGGTATTCACACCAGAAATTGCATCTGAGTGTAAGGAGCTTTGTCTCCCTTGTTTATATAAAATTCGAGTTCTAACAAAAAACATTTTTTTTTAATTTGCGGTTCTAACAAAAACATGAAGAAAGCATTGGTTCTGTTGTTGTGATAAGTGTTTGTAGAATTGTAGTCATTGTGATCTCTTCTCTAGTAAAACAGTAGAAATGACTTTTTCATGATATTACAGGGGATGTGCTTTAGCCTGCCTACTCCAGATGATCCATTCAATGATTGGCATGGGAAAGAGGAACTCAAAACAAAGGGTCCTAAAAAGAAATCACATTCCCTGAAAGATGAGACAGTTCCTCTTAATGGAAAGAATGCTGCTACAAAGAAAGGCACATTTGGTGCAAATATTTCAAAGAAATCTAATCATTTACTAAGGGAAAATGAGTTTATGGATTTGAAGAATGAACAGAAAAAATCTGTCACAGCCACCAATAATCTGGGTGAGGACAGTATTATTAACCCAGATGGGTTAAATATTGTGGTGACTGAGAAGGGTGACCTTTGTGGTGCCCAACAAGAAGGTTGTGACAATTCAGAGTCCCCTTCTAAGTTTTTTTTTTGGTGTCTAAGTTCAATTGAAAATGCATTGCGACATGATGATGCCTACGCTGATGGAGAGGGTAACTCTTTGTTTGTTAACTCTTGGGGAGTAGAATTTTGGAAGGGTTATTCTACTGGGAAAGATATAATGGAGACCAGTGGAAACTCTGCTACTACTGAGCAAATTGCATGGCTGGTTTCTGGTGCAGCTGATACTATTGCAAGAAAAGAGAAACAAGGCATATCCTTTGCCAGCCCCTTTCTTTTATTCCTTGTACCTTCCCAAGAAAAAGCTGCCCAGGTCAGATAAATTTTCCTCTTCATGTTTACAATTTCATTGCTGGTTCTATTATTTGTTATCTTAAATAAAAATTACCAGTCTGACACATGCACCCACCAACTTGTCCTCCACTCTTATTCTCAAAGGGAAGTTGAGCTGAGCTATGGGACTCCTCAGATCATTGACTTCAAATTTTAAATTTGCTTATTTTAAATTTATTTAAGATTATATATTGGGTGGCATTGCATTTCATTCTGCTATAAATGGTTGAATGGTCTATAGTGGAAAAGATTTATGTACTTAGCCTGAATGCCACTACAAACACAATTTATAGCAGTTCATGATATGATCTTTTGTTGTCTTATTTACTTACTAAAAGGAAATACACAGGGAAGAAAATTTCACTAAGTTTGCTTGTCACTATGGAGATTTACAAACTATTGACTTGTTTGTCAGTGGCTTGCATTCTAAAAATTAAAAATTGATACACAGGTGCGCACAGTTTGCAAGGCTTTGAAATCTCTAGGAATACATACAGTGAGTATACATCCAGGTGCTTCCATAGATCATCAGATTCAAGGGTAATTGTTGAAACTTTTTTGTTTTTCATTGCATAAGAGATTTATGTGTGTGATCAAAAGGCAGGATATGCTTGGGGCATAGGTTGTATTGATAATTTTGTTTGGTAATGCATGCTGCTACTTTTTAAATTCATGTTTATTGGAATAATTCTTTTTCTGAAGGTCCTTTATTAAGCTTTATTTGGTAAGATAGCTGGAGTGTTTTTCTGGGTAATATTGTGCTTGGCCAGTAGCCACTGTAACATGGGATTGACACAATTACTTTGATACATCCATGATTTAGGAAAAGTCATTGAATCATCTATTACTATTATAATGGGGATTGGGGAGTTTGGTCTCCAATTTTTGTTATTCCAAAACTGCCATTACTTGAAACCACTTTGAACTGATCCCAAAAAAAAAAAAAAAACACCTTAAACTACCTTGAATGGTTTCAAGGCATTTCATCCTCTTTTCCCTCTCTTCTCTTCATTTTTTTTCAAAGATTCCATATAAAAAAAATGTGTTTCCAATGGAAAGTATATGTTATACTCACTAATATTCTATAATAAAAATAATGTGGCGGAAGACCCCACATTAATAAGAAAATTAGTACAAAAAGATAATAAAGACAAAAGATGAGATCATAATTAGCATACTAAAAACAATTGAATTTACTTTAATAGTACTATAGACCAAATAAAAGAATCCCTTTTATAATAGTATAGATTATATTTTTAAAAAACTAAAATTGTAAAATAATTTTAACTATCTTTATATTTAAACATATTTTAAAAATAATAAAATTATAAAACAACTATAATTATTTTTAAAATTCAAATATATCTATATAAAAATAAATTAAAATATAAAATTATTATGTAATAAATTATTTAAACTATCAAAATAAAAATGCAAATTGAGAGGCACTAACAATTTGCTAGTAGACATAAAAAGGATGAGGTTGGTATGATTTTTATAGAAGTGCAATGTGACATGATTATCACATTTCTTGCATATTAATGGTAGACATCTGTGTCTTGAATCTTTATGTACATGTGCTAATTTATATGTGAGAGCAGATGCAGTGAACATGTAAGTGGTTTTAATTAGGGGTCTCCATTGGGTTGGATCAACCCACGAATTTGCGGGTTTTGACCCAACCCAAGCCATAATTGCTGGGTTGGATAGGGTTCGCGAGTTGGGTTGGGTTTAAAAATTTTCAACCTGATGTTGATGAGTTGAGTTGCGGGTAGAAAAAATTTCAACCCACTTAATCCAACCCAACCCATCTTTTTTTTTTTTTTTTTAAATTATGTTATTCTTTTATATTCAGTAAACTAAACCTAATGTTTATTCTTTTTCCCTCTCTTAGACCTTATGTGACTTATTATATTTGACTTTTGAGACTTGTATTAGTTCTTTTTATGTCTAAGATTGTGACTTGTTATGTTATTTTTTATGACTTGTAACTTATTGTATTTGACTTTTATTTTCTTTGAGACTTTGTATGTCATATTTTGTTGAGACTTATTAAGTTATTCATTATGGTGTATAATGAATTTTCGATTTTGTATTGATTTTGGCATTTAATTTAGTAGGTGAAATTTTTTTTAATGTATGTCGGACTCACGAGTTTAACCTAACCTAACCCAACCCACTCATGTGCGGGTTGGATTGGTTTGGGTTTTAGGAAAAAAATTCCCCAACCCAACCCACTGCTTTGATGAGCGGGTTGGGTGCAAAATTATCGCAAACCCAACCCACGGACACCCCTAATTTTAATGTGTGTGTGTGTGTTCGCTTTCTTGGATAGAAGTGAAATTATATTTGTGAAAGAAAATATAGGAGTACATAAGTTGATCATAAGATATCCTACCAAAAGAAACAAGAACACTCTAAAGCCAAACAAGAAAAGAAAGACAAATAAACTAATAGTACTGGTTCAGATTATCACCAAGAAAATGGACAATTTTATTCCTCCACTCTATACTACTGTCAATGAGAATGCAGAACAGATGGGCTTAGAGTAATTTCTTACAAGAAGAGAAACAAACAAACAATGGACTCCAGGGCATTCGAGAGGTCCTGGGCTCTCCCAGTTCTAGTCCTTTGCAAATTCTTTCCTCCCCCTTTCTAAACTGGCTCCTTACCTATTTATATCACTTCCTATTCTAATTTCCTTACCTATTTATATCACTTCCTATTCTAATTGGCTACCGGCTACTGCTGTAATAGTTACCTATCATAAACTAAGCAAAACATGCCAACTCTCTTTATATTTGTGAAAGAAACCCCTTTGAGCAAACCATTAGCTCAGCTTCATAAGGAAGCCAAAATGGTGATTTGATCCCTTAGAAGATGCTGAGGTGGTGGATTACCCTTAAAAGTTCTAGCTTTTCTCTCTAACCATAGACGCCAAATAGCAGCATGCATTGCACAATGCCATAAGGACTTTCACTCTTTTCCCTTCCTCCCATATCTGCCATAAAAGATGTTGTTCTAAACTTGCAGGACAGATCCTGCATTCCCTAAAAATTCCAAAAGTCTATACCATAAATATTAGAAAAGGAAACTCTACTACTGAGAAAGGAGAAAAAAATACAAGAAGGGAGTAGGATAAGATATCCAACAAAAGAGAGAAACTAAAAGTAAACATTGAGCTAAAGATGTTAAAAATGCAACATATTTTGTCCAATTTCTCTACATATCAGTGAGGGAAACTCCCTTACAAAGACCAAGCGCATAACACCCAAGCGAGGCCCTCAACACAAACTTATCCCATAACTATGTAAGGGCAAAGAGATGCTCTTGCACATATGCAAATTTGGCTTCATCCAACTACACCAGATAATAACAAAAGTGGCACACTTCTACAAAAGTTTTAGTTTCCTTATTCATTCTGAAACTTTTACAATGTATCATGAGAATGAGAAGTCACTCCAAGGCGGATGTATGCAGCCAGTATACATCAAAAAGTCCAAACAGATTGCTCCATAAGAAAGTAGCTGCCTCACTATGCCAAATGGGTACCTGTTCCTAAACTAGCCTTACACATAATACACATGTCCTAAGAAATAGCGATGTGAGATCTTTTGTTAACAAAATATTTGATTTGGGAGTTGGGAATCTTAGATTTCCACTTTCCAGTTGGGCTTATGAAGAAGGTACCTCTCCTCATTGGGTGTAAGAAACTTAAAATAGAACTTACAAGAAAACACACCGGAAAAAGAGTCTGAATTTTCCTATGTGGGTTGGAAGAAAGAAGTAAATATCAATTAAAAGAAGGGATTCTAAATCATTAATTTCTCTATTATTCACATTACTGTAAAAGTGGAACTTCCAAAGATATTAGAACTCTGAATAAAAAAAAAAAAATTTTGGTGAACAAGTTTACACCTGAAATATCTAGTGTCTGGAATCTGGACTGTATAAAAATAACTGGCTACTAGTCTCAGTAAGGAAAACCCATTACAAAAAATACTAAGAGAGAGTGCTTTTTGTGGTCTGCAAGCCTGCAAAAAAATATTTTAATATTAATTTTAGTAACTACTGCGGTTCAAATGAATGTTTCACCTGTGAGAGAGCGCTTGGTTTCCAAAGGGCATTGGCAATAAGAAAAATGTCCTTATTTGGGGAATAAGTAAGCACTTGTAAAGATTTACAGGACAGGATCCTCATGTGCATGTGTGTTATTTTGGATATGTGCTTGCTCATACTTGATAGTTTGCATGTTTGCTCATCATGCATGTTATGTAAGTCAGCTTCTTATTCAATACTTGTTTCATCTTTGACAGTCTGAAAAGTTGTGAGCCTGAGTTTCTTGTTTCTACTCCTGAGAGGCTTTTGGAGCTTGTTTCTTTGAAGGCCCTTGATATATCTGGTGTCTCCATGCTGGTAGCGTTTCTTTCCAATGTCTCACTTATAGATGTCTTTCTTTACTATCTTATGCTTATTCATTGTTATTATCTGCTAAATAATTTCTGACTGCAAGCAAACGTGAGAATGATATATGACAATACGAACTCCTCTGTTTTCAGTTTCACTCAGCATTTTTCATCTAACTTTATTGTAAATTGGAACTTGCAAGCACATTTCAAATAGTTTATATGTTCTAATTATCATATTAATTCCTTCTCCTACTTCTGTCATATTATTATTAGTATGCATTTGGTGGTTGTTCACATTGTAACGCATTCTTCTCAGTATTATTATGGATTGTCTCTGCCAGTTGTTCTGACTTCTAGGAGTTCTGTTAGGTGTGAACCATGCACATGCCACTTTTCTGAAAAAGAAAATTCTTTGAAATAGCTATTTTAATTTGTATTGCGTTTGTTCTGAGGATATATCTTTATCTTGGTTTCCTGTTTCCTGTATAAATCTTTGACCATTAATAGTTAAATTGCTTGGCCTAGTAAAAAACTGTTTAACTCTGTTATGACCCAATTGCAAGTATGAGACTTGAGTCCCACATCGGAAGTATGGGATTTTGATGTGGGGTTTATGTGGCCTTTGGCTCTCCCACCTCCTTAGCTAGCTTTTGGGGTGTGGTTTTCCCAAGGTTCGTATCAAACTCTATTTTGGGAATTTTATAATTTTACTCTTTAGATTTTCATATTTGCTTTTGTATAGGGAATCAAAACAATAAAATACAACCCTAAGCAGATTATCAAGTTTGGAATTTAAGTATTTGCTTACAAATATTAATATTTAGAAGTTTCACTTCCTGTGCAATATCGTAATCCATTTCCTATTTTATATGCCATATGATTTATGTTTACCTTTTCCTTTTCTCTCTTAGCAAAGTCTTTTTCCATAATAATGATAACGACAAGGGTAGAGGGTAGAGGGTAGAGGATAGAGGATACAATATACAGGATTTTGATTCTATGGCAAGTTCTTTGGCTTCAAGCACTTTTGGCTGTTGTTCTGCTCTAACTGGTCTACTGGTTCTCTGGTAGCTCTGGTGGACCTTGTGAATCTGGCTGCTTCATAGTTATATTAGAAACCAGATGGCTTGAAAATTTCTCTAGTCCCTGTGTGAGATAGAATAATGATTATTAAATTATTAGACTGCTAAATTATTTTTGTTTTCCTGTTTGAGACCCCCAAGTTGGATATTGTAACCAAGTGCACGACCAGAAAATAGGGCAAAGAGAACTAAACACTAACTTTATCATGGTTTGACGTACAACGAACTATAGGCCTACATCCACAGGCAAAACAGAGAGAATTTACTATGATCAATGAAGATTACAAGAGCTGCACAATGCTGAAACCCTAATCCCAATACACCCAAATCCTCACTATGACTGAGAATTTGTACACTCTATGACCTAAATACCTGTAAATTCCTTGATGGGTTGCATTGTGGGCTTTCTAGGTCGGGTCGCATGTCAGGCAAAAAGCCCATAATTGAGTACAAGCCATGTTATAACATTAGAGTAGCATCGATTGAGGAGAAGATGACGGAGACTAACCGAAGGTGGTTTGGCCATGTGAGAAGAAGACCAATAGTGGCTCTATAGAGAAAAGTGGATCAAATGGAAGATAGTCCAATTAAAAGGGGTAAAGGAAGACCTAAGAAAACATTAGGAGAAAGCATAATAATCTAAACTGTTGATTTTTGCATCAACGGTTATCAACTATGTCTGCACTTTAGAGGATCCAGATTTGTTGAAATTATGCTTTCTTGCTATGGTTTTCATATGGGAGGATTTCGGAGGAAGAGAAAGGAAGCTGATTGAAGAATGACTCAATTATTGTTTGGTAAGCTTTTGACAGGGAATGAAAGGATTTGGAGTGATTACATTTCCGTGGGATCCACGTATTTTAATACTTACATACATTGCTATATGTGGGTGGAAGAAACTTAGTTAATTGGTACTTGAGTTATGTCCACTTTTGCCATATTATTTATCTCATTGCTATAATATTCACTTTATGCTTCTTACTTTAGCCAAATTCTTACATTTGTAATCCCTCTTTGGGTGGATTTTGAAATGAGTGAAAATTATAATCTTTTGATATGAAAATTGCTGAATGTGCTGGTATATGGGTGGTTTCTATTAATAAAGTACTACTTTTATCATATATGTTGGTTTTTAACATCTCTTGATTATAATTTATTCAATTTATCATCTTTTGATTAATCACTGTTTTGGCATTAAATAGGTTGTTGATGAGCTTAACACTATTTGTAGTGCTGGCCACACTGATACAATAAAATCCATCAAGAAGTTTGTTTCTGGCGATCCCTGTGTCGTGGTTTTCAATGATTGGTTCAGCCATTCATGTATCCCAATGGTTCAAAATCTTCTGACAGGATCAATTTGTAGACTATCTTTCAATGATTCAATTGCCAGTCTAAGTTCATGCATTATCCAGTCCGTGAAAGTGTGTACATCTGAAGAAGAGAAACTTGTAGAGGTATGTTTATTGGTATGCTTTGCATGTATTTAATAGAACTGGACCAGTAGCAAAAGAAAAGAAATGGCAAGATTGAAATATTATTCTCCTTATCCACTCTGCAGTACACAGAGCAGAGGGACCCAAAATTCAATTACAATGGCTCTGAACAATTCGAGAGGTTCAGAATTCTCTCCTCACTCTATTTCCTGTCCAAACTCTTTCTCTCCCTTCTCTCTGACTCCCTCTCTTCTATTTATACAAGCTGAAAGTCAAATACTAATGACTGACAATTCCAGTTACTTGTCCACTTCTATTCTAATATTCTATTTCTTTCCTATTCCTTATTTCTCCTAACATACACCCTTTTTACTAACGGGTGGCTATCAATACTCCCCCCAAAGCTTTCACCTTGTTCTCAAGGTGAAAATGAGGAAATAGCTCTTGAATGGAGGTCAGCAGCTCCCAAGAATTCTCACAATCGGGTAGATCCACCCATTTGACCAGCACCTCAGCATCTCCTGCAGAATTATATCTCAGCTTGATGAGATCAGCTGGCTGCACCTGCGATTCAAGTTCCTCGGACAGCATAGGAGGCAGGGGTCGCGGTTCCTAGGCAGCCACAACTGCTCTCTTCAGTAATGACACATCGAAAACCTGATGAATTTTACAATTATCAGGAAGCTGCAGTTTGTAAGCCACCTCACCAATTTTCTGCAATATTTGATAAGGCTCATAAAACCTTGGACTTCTCATTAACTTTCTTAGCTAGAGATTTAAGACGATAGGGTTGCATTTTCAGATAGACCCAATCTCCCACCTGAAAAAACAACCTCCCTTCTGTGCTTATTAGCTTGTATTCGCACTCTGTTTTGTGCTTTGGCTTAGTTGTCTTTCAATTCTTCCAGCATACTGTCCCTTTCTTTGGTTAATTGATTAACCTCCTCCACCGCTGAAGGAAAAGTTGTTCCTTTAAACAAAAGCGAGAGATCTCTGCCATATAAGGATCTGAAAGGGGCTTGAGTTAGAGGAGCTGTGATAGTTGGTGTTGTACCAAAATTCAGCCCAACTCAACCGCCTAGGCCATTGTTTGGGTTTAGTGCCTGTAAGACATCTAAGATAAGTCTCTGAACATCGATTGACCACTTCGGTTTGGCCATCGGATTGTGGGTGATGCGCTGAGCTGTACTTCAGTTTGGTTCCCCCTTGTTTGAACAATTCTGTCCAAAAATGACTGAGGAAGACTTTATCTCTATCGGATGCAATAGAAGTAGGAAAACCATGCAACTGAACCACCTCGTTAATGAATACAGCAGCCACATCCTTGGCTGTAAAAGGATGAGAAAGAGCCATGAAATGGGCATATTTAGTGAGCCGATCATCAACCATCATAATGGTATCTTTCCCAAGAGCCTTAGGTAAGCCTCCAATAAAATCCTATAGAGATGTCAGACCATATTTGGGTAGGAATAGGTAAGGGCTGTAAGAGCCCTGCGGGTGAAAGAGTTTGATACTTGTTCCGCTGACACACTTCACAAGCTCCAACATACTGCTGTATAGCAGCCTTCATACCCTCCCGATACACCAGACTAGCAACTCTCTTGTAGGTGTGAAAGAAACCCGAATGGCCACCCAAAGGAGAATTATGGAACTCAGCTAAAAGAAGAGGTATTCGGGTGAATTGCTAGGTAGAACCAACCTGCCCTTGAAGAAGAAGGTTCCTCCTCTCAGTTGATAACCTGGATGAGAATCCGAATCTTTAATAAGATCTTGTAAGAGGGATTGGAGTTTGGGATCAGTATGCACTTCCTCAGTCCAAGAATCAACAGCAGAAAGATTGACAGTGGAAATGGCTGAATAAGTTGTACAAGGCACAGCTACCTTGTTATTGGCACCCGGCTTTATAACAAATATCAAAGTCAAATCCCATGAGTTTAGATGTCCATTTATATTGGTCTTCTCCCATTAAACGCTGTTCCGAAAGGAATTTAAGGCTCCTTTGGTTAGTATGGATAATAAAGTGCCTCCCCATCAAATAGTGTCGCCACTTTTGGGCTGCCATGGCAATAGCCATCAATTCTCTTTCATAAACTGACTTCAATTGAGCTCTTTCAGACAGTCCTTGGCTTAGATATGTAATTGGTCGGCCCTCTTGTAACAAAACTGCACCTAAGCCTTTGTTTGAGGCATCAGTCTCAAGAATAAAAGTCTTGGAAAAGTCTGGGACTGCTAGCACAGGAAGAGTGGTCATAGCTGTCCTCAAAGTAACAAATGCTTCTTGAGCCTCTTGCCCCCAATGGAAATTGTCCTTCTTTCAACAGCTGTGTAAGAGGTTTGGCTATTTTGCCATACCCTCTAACAAACCTCCTATAATACTCTGTGAGGCCAAGAAACCCCCGTAACCCCTTAACATCCTTAGGGACAGGCCACTGCAACATGGCTGCAATTTTCTTTGGGTCGGCTGCCACACCTTCTGCTGAAATCACATGACCCAAGAACTCTATTTGAGGCTGTCCAAAGCTACATTTTTTTTTTGTTGACAAACAAGTGATGCTCTCTCAACAGCTGCAGAACTACTCTTAGATGACCAAGATGTGACTCTAAATTTTGACTATACACCAAAATATCATCAAAGAAGACCAAAGCAAACCTCCTCAAAAACGGTTTAAGCATTTCATTCATCAAGGGACTGAAATGTAGACGGAGCATTTGTCAAACCGAAAAGGCATAACCAAAAATTCATAGTGACCCTCATGGGTACAGAAAGCCGTCTTGGGTATACCCTCCTCTTTCATCCTAATCTGATGGTACCCCAGATTTTAAATCCAGTTTAGAGAAGATAGCAGCCGTCCATCCTAACTCATCCAGCAATTCATCTATCACCGGTATTGGAAACTTGTCCGGAATTGTAATCTTGTTAAGAGCCCTATAGTCCACACAAAACCTCCATTCACCATCTTTTTTCTTGACTAAAATGATGGGACTAGAGTGAGGACTCACACTAGGCCTTATAATACCCGTAACTAGCATTTCATCAACGATTCGTTCAATCTCAACCTTTTGAAAATGGGGGTACCTGTAGGGCCTAATATTAGGAATTGTAGAACCCTCCTTCAATGGAATGGCGTGGTCATGTCTTCTAGATGGGGGTAGGCCCATGGGTTCCCGAAAAACATCCTCAAAATCTTGCAATACAGCATCAACATCTGCAGGTTTTTACAACTTCTGCTGCTGTCATGCTTGTTAAAGCCTTATACTCGATATAGAACCCTTGGCCCTTCATCATGCAGAGTTTTGAGCATTGACTTTAAGGAAGCCGCAGACTTTGACAAGGATGGCTCCCCTCGAATGGTCATCCATTTCCCTCCAACTCTCATTTTCATAGTAAGGTCCTTAAAGTTAGCCCTTATCTCTCCTAACCCCTCCAACCAATCCATCCCTAAAACCACATCAGCACCACCTAACCCAAACAGAAAAAAATCTTGCTGGATATTCTTGTGTTGGAGTTGCAATATCACTCCTTGGCAAGCTCCTTTGCACTTAACCTTGTGGCCATCCCCCACTTCCACAAAATAAAATGGTGTGTCCACCACTGGTAGTCTTATGTTCTCTACTAATTCTATAGAAATAAAGTTGTGAGATGCTCCACAGTCTATTAGCACAATGACCCTCCTCCCTTCAACTTCTCCCCACAGTTTTAAAGATCTTTTTGAAGTAAGACCCATAATACTCAGAATAGATAGCTGTAAGGCCTTGTCTTCCATCTTTGTTTCCTCTGGAGTTTCCATCTCTTCATTCTCCCCCATGTTTACAGCCTCTTCACCTAGCAACATAATTTGATAATTTTTGAATTTACACACATGTTCAGGGCTGTATTTTTTGTCACAACGAAAACACAATCCCTTCTTAATTTTCTCTTGCAATTCAGCCTCTGATAACTTGTTGAATCCCCCTCCCCTTCTACTGTTACCACTAACAATAGAGCTCCTCCCTTCGTTACTAACTGTAGAATTCAAATTAGGGCCTATTATTAGTTGAACCCACAACTGAGTCTCCTCCCGTAGTGCTAAACCGAGTGTTGGGCTTGGGCCCAAGGTCTACCGAAGCTGACTTGGTGGAAGGGAACACCTGTGAATGTGTCCCTGTTCTCGTAGTACCACCTGTTCCGCTTTTACTCCAGATTCGGTTCCTTTCATCTATTAGCTGTGCAACGTCTATTAATTCTGACAGAGTACCTGTCGAATGAAGCTTCAGTTCCGCCCTCACTTCTTCCTTCAACCCATTTAAAAAAATTCCTTTGAGATATTTCGGATCGGTGCTGCGCAGATGTCCTGCATACAACACAAAACTTTCTCGATACTCCTGCACTAACCCATCTTGTTTCAGACCCAGAAGAATCTCGTATGGGTTTTGTATCTCGTATGGGTTTTGTATCATAGACGGTTGAAACCGTCGAATCACGACAGTGCGAAAAGCCTCCCAGGTTGCATGCGGGGTGCAAGATTCCCACCATTGATACTAGCTAAGTCCTCGGCCTTCCATGGCTACCATCGCTTCTTGTAATCGTTCCTCCTCCGCTACCCCTTTCACCTGAAAATATCTTTCCACCCTATTCACCTCACCCATAGGCGTCTTCCCCCAAAAACAGGGGAATCTTGAGCTTTCTCCATCGATCTTCCATTCCCTCGACCCTCCTTGAGCCTTCTATTGATCTTTCCTCCGTTCCTTCATTTTTTTGGTTGATTTCGGGTGCTCTCTGTGATGGTCCCCCACGAAGCCCACGAGTCAGATGCAACAATTCTTCAAGAATGTCCTCTGTCTTCTTCATTCGTGCTTCTTGCAAATCTCTCCTGTTCTCTTGAAGTTCTCTTCCCTCCTCCAATTGACGCCTCAGAGTTTCAAACCCCCTCTCCAAAGATTCCAGCCTAGCCTCCATCCTTGCGTGTACCATGAAATGCTCCCTGCATGGGAGCTCTGATACCAGTTAATAGAACTGGACCAGTAGCAAAAGAAAAGAAATGGCAAGATTGCAATATTATTCTCCTTACCACTCTGCAGTACACAGAGCAGAGGGACCCAAAATTCAATTACAATGGCTCTATACAATTCGAGAGGTTCAGAATTCTCTCCTCACTCTATTTCCTTTCCGAACTCTTTCTCTCCCTTCTCTCTGACTCCCTCTCTTCTATTTTATACAAGCTGAAAGTCAAATACTAATGACTGACAATTCAAGTTACCTGTCCACTTCTATTCTAATATTCTATTCTTTCCTATTCGTTATTTCTCCTAACATACACCCTTTTTACTAACGGGTGGCTATCAGTATTTTATTGTATATGTTTAAGATTTTCCTAGGATGACTATTTTATCCTTTTTAGATGTATCAATTGATTGCCACTTAATGTTGAGTGGTTTCTGCACCCATCCTGTTCATCATAGAAAAGTATTGTGTTTGGCTTGCATCTGTAACTGTTGCATCAGTTTGTATAAGATTCAAAGGCCTCTGGTTGTGCATTGAAGCCAGGTCATAAATTTAAGTTATAGTAATTATCTCAGTAACTTGGTTTTATAGAAGTTTTTTTTTATTTTTTTTAATACACAGGCTGATCTCTCATGACATCTTGTGCATACTTGATAACTGAAAATGAAGATTTTAATTTTTATATAAGTAGATTGTGAGGCCATACCAGAAAAATAAATAACACAGTGAATAGAAATATATTTAGGAAGGAACTTCATTGATGATGTATTAGGATGGGGAATGTGACTCAACCTAGCACTACTAATTGGTGTTTTTAAATAAGTGATTAATCAAACATGTAGCCAATTTTATGTTGACAAACATGTGAACAATGAGTTGAGCAATCCTGCAGTATTTGTTGAGATCCCTGACAAAATAAATTTAACCAGTTCTGAACATTTAGGCATTGTAATATTTGCTTTTTTCTATTGATGTGACTTTATGCTTTTAAATAATGAAAAAAATAAATTTTATTTGGTAAGCAACTGAACTCAATTGGCCAATACATATGCATTAAGGAACAAGCTGATACAACAACTTTGGGAAAAAGTGTTGGATAGCAGAAGTGTCAAGGTTTAGTTGCTATCTAAAGCATGTTGACTAGTTCCCATTCTGAGAATATGCAAATTGCATATCCGTCTGGGATGTGCAATAAGGTTGAGATGTAAACATTTTATTTGTGTGAAGGACTTAGATCTTTAAACCATTTAAATGATTAAAGGGAAACTTGCAGCCAGGGACCAAACTGGGGTGATATCTTCACTTAAGAACTCATGAAACATTCGTGTGCAAATTTGAGAGTGGTTAATGGTTAACCACTCTTGAATTGAATACCGCAGGAATGTTTCATGAGTTCTTAAGTGTAAATATATTGATCACATGATTGGTTCATGGGTCCTTTAGCGTAAATGTTTAGCTAGCTTGGTGCTCAAGTGCAAGTCTCTAAAGATTGAAACTTCTATTTCTTCCATTCATACATCTACAGCATATCCTGTTCCAAGTTTTAAAGTGCCTAAGGATTTTCTTTCTCCTTCTATAATTTCTCTATACCTTTAGAAATCAAAATGGATAGTTTTAAGCTCACTAAATCTAAAATATATAGCATAGTACTGTTGCTTTGAACCAGTCTGTCAATAGAATGAATGAGTGTAACTGAAGAGGATGCAAAGTGGAATGAATATAACAAAGGGATGCCTATAAGAAATGAGGGGTATATGTTCACAAAATGTGGCAGGTTATATTACTGTAAATACTACTGGGCATGGGATGATGAATTTGATAGGACTGGTTCAGAACTCAGGAATTTAGATAGGAAAATCGATGTTTATCTCCTCTGCTACTCAATCTCCAGTGGGGAAACTGAATAGAGGGGACTTGCTGATACAATGTAGCTATGTAAATGAAAGAAAGGAAAGAAAAAATACAACTATCCGAGTAAATTCGAGGATACTCGGCTCCCTCCCTCTTAGACCTTTCTGAGTTCTTCTCTGCCATTTCCCGGTAGCTCACATACCCATTTATAGGATCGCCCCCCTCCGTCACACCCTTCACGTTCATTTGAATTCACGGGAACTCCGCCCCCGTCACATCCTTCATGCTCTTGTGAACTCACGCGAGAGCTCAGCTTGTCACACAATCATCTCCCCTTAAGTGCACGCGGGCAGCAGCTCACCCACTCGTGTGGTGTGAGTTAGTTATTCTAAGTTGCCGGGTTTCCAGGGCTGTTGCAGGGTTCTGATTCCCTGCTTTTCCTGAACCTCCTCCTTATGTACACTCTAGGGATCGTATCAATACTCCCCCCCAGGAGTTTCACCTTATCCTCAAGGTGGAAGTTTGGGAATTGTTCTTGAATGTGAGACATCAGTTCCCAAGAGTTCTCACAGGCAGGAAGGTCCTTCCATTGTATGAGTACTTCCTGGTGACCAGCTTCATTGGTGCGGACAGCAGTGATAGCTGCTGGTATGACCTGTAATTCAAGGTCCTCAGAAAGAAAGGGAGGCAAAGGTTGACTTGTCTCTGAAGCTGCTATGGATTTTTTGAGAAGAGAGACGTGGAAAGTAGGATGAATGCGGCTCCCCTCTGGTAGCTTTAGGGTATAGGCAACTTGGCCAACTCTTGTTAGGATCTCGTAAGGACCATCGTGCCGTGGGCTAAGCTTCTGATTGCTCCTTTGGGCTAGGGAACGTAGTTTGTAAGGTTGAATCTTGAGGAAAACAAATTCCCTTGGCTGATAGATCACCTCTCGCCTATGCTTATCAGCTTGCAACTTCATGTGGTTTTGTGCTTGGGCGAGATTGTCTTTGAGTGTAGCTAACATCTGATCTCTTTCAGCTGGCAGTTGATTAACCTCCTCCACAGCTAACGGGCTAGATGGCCCTTTAAGTAGAATAGGTGGGTCTGTACCATATAAGGCCTTGAAGGGGTAAGTTTGGTGGAGTTGTGGTAATTGGTATTGTACCAAAATTCTGCCCAGCTGAGCCATTTAGGCCATTGTTTTGGTTTGGTGCCCATGATGCATCTGAGATATGTTTCCAAACATCTATTAACCACCTCGGTTTGCCCATCCAACTGAGGGTGGTATGCTGATGTAAACTTTAGCTTGGTTCCCATCTGCCTGAACAGCTCAGTCCAGAAATGACTGATAAAGAGCCTGTCCCGGTCTGTGACAATGGATGCTGGGATGCCATGTAACCAAATAATTTCTTTGATAAAGACATGAGCTACCTCTTTAGCTGTGAAGGGATGACAAAGGGCCATAAAATGAGCATATTTGGTGAGTCTATCGACCACCACTAAAATGGTGTCCACCCCTTGAGCTTTCGGTAGGCCACCTATGAAGTCCATTGAGATATCGGACCATGTATGAGCTGGGATAGGTAACGGTTGCAGTAGCCCTGCAGGAGATAAAGTCTGGTATTTGTTCCTTTGACATACTTCACATGCGGCTACATATCTCTGGATATCCTTCTTCATGCCTTCCCAGTACACCAGTACTGAAATTCTCTTAAAAGTTCTGAAAAAACCATAGTGTCCTCCCACTGCAGTGTCGTGGAATTCCTTAAGAATGAGGGAAACCGTTGCGGATGCCTTAGGTAGCGCCAATCGATCTTTATACAGTAGCTGGTTTCCTCTGAGTTGGTAGCCTGGATGAGAGTCGGGTTGCATTAGTAATTCCTGCATTATCCGACTTAATTTGGGATCCTTCTTGAACTTCTTCAATAAGGTTGTCCAACCCTTGAAAGTGGACTGTGGAGATTAGCTCCAAACTGCATCCTGCGAGATACAAAGCATTTGCAGCTTTGTTTTCGAGTACCAGGCTTGTAGTGAATTTCGAAATCAAAACCAATAAGTTTAGAAATCCACTTGTGTTGGTCTTCTCCCATTAGCTTTTGATCTGTAAGAAATCTGAGGCTCTGTTGATCTGTATGAATTATGAAATGTCTGCCCATCAAGTAGTGACGCCACTTTTGAACTGCGAAGACTACTGCCATTAACTCCCTCTCATATACTGATTTGGCCTGAGCCCGCTCGGATAGACCTTGGCTGATGTAAGACAGTGGTTTGCCTTCCTGCATTAACACCGCTCCAATGCCTGTGCTGGAGGCGTTTGTTTCTACTATGAAGGTTTTGGAGAAGTCTGGAACTGCCAAGACTGGAATGTTGATCATGGCCAATTTTAACTGCTCAAAAGCCAGTTGAGCTTCCACTCCCCAAGAAAAATTATCCTTCTTGAGGAGATTAGTCAATGGCTTAGCAATCTTTCCATACCCCTGGACAAATTTTCGGTAGTAACCCGTGAGGCCAAGAAAACCTCGAAGGCTTTTTAGATCTTTAGGAACCGGCTAGGACTGCATCGCTTCTACCTTTTTGGGGTCAGCTGCCACCCCTTCATGTGAAATGTAGTCGCCTAAGTATTCAATCTGATGTTGCCCGAAGGCACATTTCTTCTTGTTCACATACAATTGTTGTTCCCGTAGTTGTTGCAGCACAAGCTGAAGTTGCTGCAGGTGAGACGGTTGATCCTTGCTGTATATTAGGATGTCATAAAAAAATACCAGCACAAACTTTCTTAAAAAAGGTCTCAACACTTCATTCATAAGTGATTGAAAAGTGGAGGGGGCATTGGATAATCCAAAAGGCATAACCGGGAATTCATAGTGGCCGACGTGAGTTCTGAAAGCCGTTTTTGGAATGTCCTCTGTTTTCATCCTTATTTGGTGGTATCCAGATTTTAGGTCCAGTTTGGAAAATACCTTTGCTCCCCCTAGTTCATCCAGTAATTCGTCTATAACTGGTATAGGGAACTTATCTAGAACGGTGATCTTGTTTAGTGCTCGGTAGTCTACACAAAAGCGCCAGCTGCCATCCTTTTTTCGTACTAATATGACTGGACTGGAGTATGGACTACTGCTGGTCCTGATGATTCTAGCTGTTAACATCTCCTCCACTATCTTTTCTAATTCGTTTTTCTGGTAATGAGGATACCGGTAGGGTCTTAGGTTGGGAATTTGTGTGCCTTCACGTACGGTAATGGCATGATTGTGCCTCCTTGCTGGTGGTAAGCCCTGTGGGTCACGGAATACATCCTCAAATGCTAACAGTACTGTCTGTAATTCTGCCTAGTTTGGGTTGCCCACCTCTTGTTCAGTCGTGACCATCTTGTATTCTATAATGTAGCCTTCTCCAGAGTCTTGGAGGGCCTTCATCATGGTCTTTAGGGAAGCTGACGATTTGCAAAGGGATGGTTCTCCCTTGATTGTTATCAGTTCATGAGCCATCTCAACCTTTAGTGTTAGATCCCTAAAGTTGGCCCGAATCTCTCCAAGACTTTCCAACCAGTCCATCCCTAACACCACGTCTGCGCCTCCTAATTCAAACAGATAGAGGTCTTGAATCACCTCCACTCCTTGCATGCGCAATGCCACTCCCTTGCACACTCCCTTGCTCCTTACTTTATGTCCATCTCCTACCTCTACCAGATATTCTGGGGTATCTGATATGGATAGTTGCAGCTTTTGGACTTTCTCTTTAGCAATGAAATTGTCAGAAGCTCCGCAGTCGACTAGGACCACCAGCTTCTCTCCTTTTATCTCTCCCCACAGATTGAGGGATTTCTTAGAAGTCATCCCTATTATGCTGCGCATGGACAGTTGTAGTTCTCTGCTTGTTTCTTCAGCTTGGTCCTGTTCCCATTCTTCCTCCATTACCTCTTCTTCTGGCGTTTCAATCAGCAGAACGTGGAACTGCTTGTTCTTGCATACATGCTCAGGGCTATACTTCTCATCACATCTGAAACAGAGCCCCTTCTTCATTTGTTCCTGGTACTCTGCATCCGAAAGCCTCCTAGATTCCTTCCTTTGGTTGTTTCCCATTACACCTTCTGTAGCTTTATTCCCTGTGTTGGTATTCAGGGATAGAGCCTTGGATTGGTTAAATTGGTTACCTACTCCTCCTTTTTGTACCTCGTTATTGTATTTTCCTCCAAAATCTGTTGATTTAGAGGATAGGGCAGGTTTGTAGCTCCAACTGGAAGTCTTGCCAGCTGTTGAATTGAGCTTCCCACACGTCCAGTTCTTCTCCTCAATCAGCAGAGCTTGATCCATCAGGTCCGTCAATGAATCCAATCGATGCAATTTCAATTCTTCTTTTATTTCTTCCTTCAATCCGTTTAAAAACACTCCCCTTAGAACATCTTCATCTGCATGCCGCAAGGGTCCAGAGATTAACTCGAAACTCTCTCTGAATTCCTCCACTGTCTCAGTCTGACGGAGTCCCAGGAGTGTCTCAAATGGATTTCCCGCCAATCCAGGTTGAAAACGCCTAAGGATAGCTTCCTTGAATTTGGTCCAGGTGACTTCCACCGTACGTGCTTCCCACCATTGCAACCAATTCAGTGCTCTACCTTCGAACGCCAGAATTATCGCCTGTACATTCTCTCTATCAGGAATAGAGTTGATGAGGAAGTACCTCTCTATTCTGTTGAGCCACCCGTAGGTGTCTTCATCGGAAAAGAGTGGTAACTCCATCCTCCTCCATCTATCTCCCTGGTGCATACTTCTGGGTGTTCCATAAGTTCGTTTTGTCTCACCTTCATCATCAAAATTAGCCTCCGATCTCCTCATTGAAGTTTATGGAGTTTTCCCACGGATGAACCTCATTATCTCCTGTTGCATTACTTCATTCTGTCTCTCCCTCAGCTCCCTTGCCTGTCGCTCCTCCGAAGCCTCCTTTCTCCATTGAATGAATTCTTCCCTCATACCCTCCATCGAACTCATGCTGCGCTCCAGAGCCTCAATCTTGGCCTCCATCCACGTGTTAACCATGGCACAGCTCCCGGATCAGGAGCTCTGATACCAGTTGATAGGACTGGTTCAGAACTCAGGAATTTAGATAGGAAAATGGATGTTTATCTCCTCTGCTACTCAATCTCCAGTGAGGAAACTGAATAGAGGGGACTTGCTGATACAATGTAGTTAATGTAAATGAAAGAAAGGAAAGAAAAAATACAACTATCCGAGTAAATTCGAGGATACTCGGCTCCCTCCCTCCTTAGACCTTTTTGAGTTCTTCTCTGCTCATTCCCGGTAGCTCACATACCCATTTATAGGATCGCCCCCCTCCGTCACACCCTTCACGTTCATTTGAATTCACGCAGGAACTCCCCCCCGTCACACCCTTCATGCTCTTGTGAACTCACGCGGGAGCTCAGCCTGTCACGCAATTCCATCTCCCCTTAAGTGCACGCGGGCAGCAGCTCACCCACTCGTGTGGTGTGAGTTAGTTATTCTAAGTTGCCAGGTTTCCAGGGCTGTTGCAGGGTTCTGATTTCCTGCTTTTCCTGAACCTCCTCCTTATCTACACTCTAGGGGTCGTATCAGAATTTAATCTGTGATATGGTTCCTAGAGATGTGGGGGATAAGGATATAGCTATCAACATAAGTGAAAGGTGGAACTAATCTGTGTGGGACAATCTTTTTGACAGTAATGTGGCAACAGCTGCCTGACTAGATAAGGTACAATTCAATTTCGTTTAAGACATCAATTCGTCAATGTGTTATTCCTTCTGATAATACTTCTTTAATGGTTGATAGGAAAAGTAAGCTAGCAAGTCCCTCATTCCACATCCTAGCCTGAAAAACGAAGGACAAGTTGCAATACTTCAGTAATTTTGTTTTTTAGCCTGACTATTTTGTTTCAAGCTTTAGTTAGTTTAGGATAATTCATGTTTCAAACTTTAGTGGGAAGCATGTATGTGATAATTTTGATTTCTTGGTTTTAGTTTCAAGGTATATGGGGCCCTTCTGAATGAGTTCAACGTGGATCTTGATCTTTGCTATTGTTTGGGCTCTATTTGTTGGCATTAGTAGTACTTGATATGGAGTGCAAGTTTTTTACAGTAGGATTTTAGTAGGCTTAAATTTCAACCTAGTCTTATGAAATTAATGAAGAACTAGTTCTTACAAAAAAAATTGAACTAGTTTTTTAGGGAATTTTAGCCCCTTTTGAAATTCTTCTGGTTTGTTTGTATGTAGCAATTTCAACCTGTGCGAGCTCAGTGTTCAGTTCTTTCTATTTTTGAATTTTGTCTCAATAACTTTAATTCCAGAACTTTCACAATCTTGTGTCAACTTCCATAAACCTACATATTTTATCTTCCAAAAGCATAAATGGTTATATTACTCATCCATCCATGTGTGTCCATTCTCTTAATGCTTGATTTTGTAGCCCAAGAGCAGATCTGATTTTGATACTTATATTTCAAATTCAAATCCATTTAGAGCACGTTTTGCATATTATGCTTTCTCCATTTTTCTATGATTAGTACAGCTCTGGAAAATGCATACTTGTAATAAGGCATTTGTTTAGATGCATCAGTTGTAAAAGCACTTGTGAGTGTTATTATTCTTGCAGAGCATCCAAGCCCTGGATCAATTTTGGAGCAGTTGTGTTCATAGTTTAAACCTGCTATATATTTTGAGGAGAGACGTCAAGCATCATAAGTTGGTCACTACACTCAGATCCAAGGGTTGTTCTATTTCACTTGGCTCTGATACACCGAGTTTTAATGATAGGTAAAGCATCAAATGCTTTTTTACGTATTTTAGTTTAAATTTTTGTATTCTGATATGTATCATCACCAAAGAGATCATAGTTATAGCTTACAGGAAACCTAAACTACAATTACAGAAGTCTATTGCAAGTGGGAATTTGTTAAAGATGCTCAGGGGCTATTGCAGCCATCATCCTTTATTACGATTTCAAAAAAATAACAACAATATGACACAGGGAGCTGGAGAATTCTATAGTATAGCTCTGGTAACTTACTGAAGTGGGCCTAAGAGTATGAACTTAATCTGATGAGGAAACTTGCTAAGTTTCACCATCAAATTTTGCTGTAAATGATCATGAACACTAGTTCTGGTCTTTTGGTGCTGGGCTGAATGGTTGAAAGGGGAAAGTATAGATGAGGTTTTCCCTCTTTATTCTTTCGCCGAGCAGGGATGTTGTATAGAAAATTAGAAATGTTGGTATTGGTACTACAAATCTCTACATTAATGTGAATGGGAAATTGTTAGACCCCCCATTAGGAAACAGTACCAGAGAAGCAGGGGTAGAGGGATTTACGGAAGCCCAGCAGAAAAACAGTGCAGAAATGGCAGCTCCAGTTCAGTAGGGGGCAGTATGGGTTCTGCAGAATGGAGTTATGTAGGAATGGGGGGCAGTATGGGCTCTGCAGAATGGCAGTTATGTAGGTGTGGGGGGCAGTATGGGCTCTGCAGAATGGCAGTTAGGTAGGAGTGGGGGCAGTATGGGTTCTGCAGAATACAAAAGGGGGAAGTCACAGACAGAGAGGGGGAGAGGAATTTTGGAGTGGAATCTGGACAGGGAGAGACCAAGCCTCTCGAAAGCTTGGAGCCTTTGCATTCTCTGATATTTTCCTTCAGTTTTCCAGTGTGTGTTCTTGTAATTTTCTATCAGTTATTTCCTGTGTTTTCTATAATTTCTGGGCTGTTCTGGGGAGTGTGTTTCTGTAAATTCTGGGTTTCCATTCCAGGTGCTGTGTGTCTGTTTTCTGTAATATCTGGGCTCATTCCCAGATTCTGTTATTTGGAAGAGAGGTTCCTAACAAAGTGGTATCAGAGCTCCCGATCCAGGGGGCTGTGAATGGTGAAATCTAAAATGGAAAACAGAGTGGAGGTGCTGGAGAAGGGAATGGAGCAGTTGAGAAGCGACATTGACAGGCTGAGAATACAAACTCAGCAGGAAAGAATGGAAGCACGGCAGGACAGGGAAGAAAAGGGAGCTCAAATAAACCGTATAGAGCAGATGTTACAATGGATGAAAGGGAAAGACCCGATGCTACCCAGTAGGCCGACAGGTGCAGTGGCAGAGGAGGAAGGAGAGGAAGTGCTGCAGGGCAAGGTAGGCTCTAGTGGGACTATCACAAGACCCACTCGAAGCTCACCCTTGGAAGAAAGAGGAAGGAAGTTGGAGATACCCATATTTTCTGGAGATGATGCTTTTGGTTGGGTGAACAAGATTGAGAGGTACTTCCAGGTGAATTCATTGGAAGACCACGAGAAGCAAGATGCAGTAATGGTGGCTATGGAAGGGAAGGCACTGAACTGGTTTTCTTGGTGGGAAACCCGAAATTCCCAGGCAAGTTGGGAAGAGTTTAAAGCAGCCGTGGTGAGGAGGTTCCAGCCTTCTTTAGCTCAAAATCCATATGAGCTGTTGCTGGGACTCCAACAGTCAAGCTCGGTCATGGAGTATAGAGAGAGCAGTTTGAGCTTCTCACAGTACCTTTAGCAAAAGTTGATGAGAGCAATGCTGAAAGGTATATTTCTCAATGGCTTGAAGGAAGTAGTTGAGAGCAGAAATGAAGCTGCACAGAGTGGAAACCTTAGCAGAATTGATGGATTTGGCTCTGCTGGTGGAGGAAAGGAATTCTGTGGTGGGAACAGAAAAAGGAGGATGGAGCTCCAAAGCGAGCAGCCGACCTTATTCTGTTAGCAGAACAGCAACTGTCGAAGTGGGGACTAAAACATACCCAAAGTATGATTCCGCCTCCAGAGGGAACTCCTACACGACAACTGCTTCCAAAACTGGATTTATGGGGCAGAAATCAATAGAGGCGCGTTCAGGGGAGGGGAGTAGCTATCCAAAGAAGACTGCAGGATACAAGAGACTCTCTGAAGCAGAAGCACAGGAGAAAAGGAGGAAAGGGTTATGTTTCAGATGTGATGAGAAATTTGGACCCGAGCATGTGTGTAAATTTAAACAGCTTAACTTGCTGCTGCTGTTAGGCAATGAGGAGGAAGTGGGGTGTCAGGAGGAGGAGCCTGAGGAAAAAACCGAAGAAGAAAGGATGATTGTAGGAGAGGACCGGGCCTTACAGCTGTCAATGAATAGCATAATGGGGCTAACTTCAAAAAAATCACTCAAACTATGGGGTGAGATACAAGGAAAAAAGGTGGTCGTCCTGGTGGATTGTGGAGCTTCGAGTAATTTTATAGATAGGAAGATAGTGGAAGAGCTTAATCTACCCTTGACCGAAACATATGAGTACATTGTGGAGGTAGGGGATGGGCATCAAATTCGATGCCAAGGGGTGTGAAAAGAGGTAAATATGCGGGTACAAGGATTCAACATCACAGCTGACTATTTTCGGTTTGAATTGGGAGGAGCGGATGTTGTTCTCGGGCTGGATTGGTTGGAGGGGTTGGGTGAGATCAAAGCCAATTTCAAAGAGCTCACAATGAGATTCTTATCAAAAGGGAGGCTAGTCACGTTACAGGGGGATTCCTCTTTGTCGAGATCTGCAGCCTCTTTAAAATCTATGGTGAAGGCTCTGTACAATGAGGGAGAAGGCTTTTATGTGGAATTGAAGGCGCAGGAAATCAAGCAGCAAACGGAAACTGAAGAGTGGGAGGAGTTGCAACAGGTTCTGGAGGGATTTCAGGATCTTTTCAAGGAACCCCACGGGTTGCCCCCTTCCAGAAGACAGGATCATGCCATAAGGTTGAAGGAGGGATCCTCAATACCCAACATCAGACCTTATAGGTACCCGCATTATCAGAAAAATGAGATTGAAAAGGTAGTAGCTGAAATGCTAGCAGCTGGAATTATAAGGCCTAGTACGAGTCCATTTTCCAGCCCTATTATATTGGTTAAAAAGAAGGATGGAGGTTGGCGATTTTGTGTGGACTACCGAGCCTTGAACAAAGTGGTGGTACCGGACAAGTTTCCCATCCCCGCTATAGATGAGCTGCTAGATGAGTTGGGAGGGCAGTGGTTTTTTCCAAGCTGGACTTAAAGTCAGGGTATCATCAAATCAGGATGAGAGAAGAGGATGTCTTCAAGACAGCATTCCGCACTCATGAAGGGCACTACGAGTTTTTGGTTATGCCTTTTGGGTTGACCAACGCACCCTCCACGTTTCAAGCATTAATGAATGAGGTATTCCGCCCATTTTTGAGGAAATTTGTGTTAGTGTTTTTTGATGACATACTCATATACAGCAGTAGCAGAAAAGAGCATTTGCAGCATTTGGAGAGGGTCTTGCAACAACTAAGGGAGAATCAGCTGCTAATTAACAAAAAGAAATGCAGTTTTTGGGCAACCAAAATTGGAGTACCTGAGTCACATCATCTCAGCTGAGGGGGTTCAAGCTGACCCTGCAAAGATTGAAGGCATGACCCGTTGGCAGAAACCTAAGAATGTTAAAGGACTCCGTGGGTTCTTGGGGTTGACAGGGTATTATAGAAGGTTTGTAAAAAGATTATGGCAAGATAGCCCGGCCGTTAACTCAGCTGCTCAAGAAGGACGGGTTCGAGTGGAATGAGGAAGCACAGTTGGCTTTTGAAATGTTGAAGTCAGCCATGGTAACTCTTCCAGTGTTAGCAGTACCAAATTTTTCAAAGCCATTCGTGGTGGAGACAGATGCGTCTGGCAAAGGGTTGGGGGCAGTTCTGATGCAAGAAGGGAAACCGATGGCATATCTAAGCCAAGGTTTGTCATGCAGGGCGCAGCAGAAATCAGTATATGAAAGAGAATTGATGGCAGTAGTATTAGCAGTCAAGAAGTGGAGGCATTACTTGATGGGGAGGCATTTTGTAATCCGAACAGATCAGAAAAGCCTGAAGTACTTGACTGAGCGGAGGCTGTTGGGTGAGGAACAACAGAAATGGACCTCAAAGTTGATGGGGTTTGACTTTGAAGTGCAGTACAAGCCTGGAGGGGAGAATAAGGCAGCAGATGCTCTATCTAGAAGAGAAGAATTCTGTGCCATCTCCACTTTTTCATATGACAGAATCCGAGCATTGGGCGGAAGAGGTGCTAAACGACAGCAAGCTGAAAACCATCCTGCAAGATTTGTTAACAGATAAGGAAGCTCGCCCGGGGTATATGGCGAAGGGAAATTGTTTGTACTATAAGGGACGATTGGTTTTGTCAAGAAGTTTGACGAGGATACCTTCAATATTACATGAATTCCATGCTACCCCTTTTGGAGGACATTCGGGTTTCTTTAGGACATATAAGAAGATTGCTGGGCTGCTGTATTGGGAAGGTATGAAGAGAGACATCAAGAGCTTTGTGGCAGCTTGTGACATCTGTCAACGAAACAAATATCAGGCACTATCTCTGGCCGGCTTGCTGCAACCATTACCGATCCCAGCTCAAGTGTGGAGTGATATTTCCATGGACTTTGTAGGAGGATTGCCAAAGGCACACGGCATGGACACTATCATGGTGGTTGTGGACAAACTCACTAAGTACGCCCACTTCATTCCCTTGTGTCATCCATTTTCAGCCAAGGATGTGGCTGAAGCATTTGTGAAGGAGATAGTGAAGTTACACGGGTTCCCCACTTCAATAGTTTCGGATAGAGATCGAGTGTTTATCAGTCAGTTTTGGGCAGATCTGTTCAAGCTATCAGGAACAACCCTCAAGCTCAGTTTAGCCTATCATCCGCAGTCGGATGGTCAAACAGAGGTGGTGAATAGGTGTCTTGAAACTTATTCTCAGGTGTTTTGTGGGGGATAAGCCTAAGCAGTGGCCTAAGTGGTTAAATTGGGCGGAATTCTGGTTCAACACCAATTACAACAGCTCTACTAAAATGTCTCCTTTTAAGGCATTGTATGGAAGGGACCCGCCCGTCTTGCTAAGGCAACCGGAAGATTTGTCCGTGGTGGAAGGGGTTAATCAACTCATGGCAGATAGAAACATGATATTGGATGAGCTGAAAGATAACCTAGCTATGGCACAGAACAAGATGAAGTCACAAGCAGATAAGAAGAGGAGAGATGTCAGCTACCAACCTGGAGACTATGTTTACTTAAAGATACGTCCCTACCGCTTTAAGTCTCTCGCAAGGAAAACAAATGAAAAGTTAAGTCCAAGATTTTATGGCCCTTACAAGGTGATAGAAAAAGTAGGGCAGGTTGCCTATAAGCTACACCTTCCTGACTACACACGGATACATCCGGTTTTTCATGTATCCCTACTGAAAAAGTCAGCAGCGGAGGTGGTGAACCAACAACCCTTATCCAAAAGTTTAACAGAGGAATGGGAACTGAGAGTGTACCCGGCAGCAGTGCTCAATGTCAGGACCGCATCAAATGGGGAGCTGGAAGTGTTAATTAAATGGGAGGACTTGCCAGATTTTGAGAGCACATGGGAACCTTTCCTCACCATTCAGGATAATTTCCCTGAATTCCACCTTGAGGACAAGGTGAAACTTTTGGGGGGGAGTATTGTTAGACCCCCCATTAGGAAACAGTACCAGAGAAGCAGGGGTAGAGGGATTTACGGAAGCCCAGCAGAAAAACAGTGCAGAATGGCAGCTCCAGTTCAGTAGGGGGCAGTATGGGTTCTGCAGAATGGAGTTATGTAGGAATGGGGGGCAGTATGGGCTCTGCAGAATGGCAGTTATGTAGGTGTGGGGGGGGCAGTATGGGCTCTGCAGAATGGCAGTTAGGTAGGAGTGTGGGGCAGTATGGGTTCTGCAGAATACAAAAGGGGGAAGTCACAGACAGAGAGGGGGAGAGGAATTTCGGAGTGGAATCTGGACAGGGAGAGACCAAGCCTCTCGAAAGCTTGGAGCCTTTGCATTCTCTGATATTTTCTTTCAGTTTTCCAGTGTGTGTTCTTGTAATTTTCTATCAGTTTATTTCCTGTGTTTTCTGTAATTTCTGGGCTGTTCTGGGGAGTGTGTTTCTGTAAATTCTGGGTTTCCATTCCAGGTGCTGTGTGTCTGTTTTCTGTAATATCTGGGCTCATTCCCAGATTCTGTTATTTGGAAGAGAGGTTCCTAACAGAAATATTTTGTTAGGAAACCAGTAACCAGAAAACGGTAAAGTATCAAATATGTATTAATTCACCAGAATCTACTCTCCTCAACACAGCTCTGAGAATGATTCAGTGCTGGTACAATTTCAAGTAACAAAAAAAACATACAAGAGAAAACCAAAAGATGATGCAATCACTTCGAGGGGATTGAAACCTCCACTCCTAGCCCTCTTCCCAATTTTTCCTCCCTTTCTTCTCCCTCCCCTTTATATTTCAGCCCCCACTTGTTTCCTCCTTATTTTCTTCTCCCCCCGATAATGCTTGCCGCAAGGGGCTAACCCTATCTTCGCGCATACTTCCTTGGTTGTCTGGGAGTTGAATCAGAAGCATCGAATGAAAGGTTCTTTCCAAGACCATCTGCTATTGAATCAGCTGCTGTTGCCGGGCGAGGTTCTATCTTTTCCTTGTAGTCCACGGGATTTGACTCTGGGGAAGCTCATTCCTTGGATGGATCAGAACTGATACAAAGGATAGTCTCTGTAAGAAGGACCAAAGCGCACAAGCAAGACTGAAAGAACCTACTGATTCTTGCCAGTCATAACAACCAGAACGGGTTAGCCTTCGTTTGCCCCATTGGCGAAGTCATAAGTAGTGGTGAATCCGTGTCGCTACTATAAGTGCTTTCCATAGTTCAATAGAGAAAAGAGAGAAGAGCCCTTTACTTTCTTATTAAACTTATTAAAGGCACGCGAAAAAATTCTTTCTATTTAGGAATTCAAGTAAGTAGGCAAGAGTTCGCGCCCTCGGGTCTAATCTAATCTAAGCAGCGGAGTGCCCGATTGAGCTAAGTTCCGACGCTACTAAAGGATAGACTTAGCCTAATAATGTCTTGAACGAGATTCAATGTTATGTGCTTGGTTGCGATCCCATTTTTCTCGAAGGAACTGGTAGTTGATGAGCTGCCAACCTCCTGAATTGAGGCTTCCAAGAGTTGTAGGTAGAGTTTCCTGCGTTCGACTTGGATTTGGAGTTTCTAAAAGCTGTTACTAGTTCCGACTCCCCGGTCTAGGCCTGGTACTTGGTAGTTCTAAGGTATCAGTGTCGCTACTAACTATAAGTAATTTCCCTCTTGAGTAATGGGAAGCGGGAAAGACAAGGTTTAGAATCTTGGTCTCAGGTGCAGATGAATATGCTTGGGCTAAGGTCCCAATTCCACTACATAAGTGGTTATGGAGTTCACGGAACACTAACTTAACCTTAAAGTTAAGAGAGTGAGAAAGTGAACAAAAAGGCAAAATTCGATTCCGCTATCAAGAGAAGGCTTTCGCACCTCAACATCTAGTTTCCTCTGCTCGCTTGGAGTTTAGGTCAATAGACATCAGATCACCCTAAGGAAAGATTAATAAGAAGAGAATTGGAAAGCAAATGAGTTATTACTTTTTCTGATAAATAGGCAAGCGCAGTCAAAGGTCATGTACCCAACAGTGCTCTCACGATCGGACTGGCAAGAAGAGATGCATCGGGAATTGATTGAAAGGCATTATC